>CM066986.1:103310198-103646337 GCA_033977485.1 Hydrangea macrophylla | reverse complement strand
GTTGGGTGGGGGGGCTTTTTTCTTTATATATATATATATATATATGTGAAAACAAAAGCATTTTATAAATCAGATACTAAAAGCTCTTGAATGGAGTTTTTAAAAGCTCAATGTTGTTTTTTTTTTTTATATTTATTTCATGGATTTTTTTGAAGAGTAATGTGTCACTTGTGTAAAATTATCAAACAACTCAATAATAAACTTCAAGCCACTTTTAAAAAGCCACATGGGGCCCAAACTAAGCCTAAGTAAGTTAAATTCGTAGTGATTTTACATCACAATAGAGTTCTAAACTCGTATAATGCACTGAATTTAGCTCGAGTAATGCTATGCTTCTCAAATTGATATCTAAAAATTTCTCAAATATATGTAGTAGTGGGATCGCCTTCAATAATGATGGGGACCACTTCAACTATATCCAATCAAATTTCAGTGGGCCCACTACACATATATTTAGGAAGCATTTGAGATTCAAAATTTAGAAAGCATATCATTACTCATTTAACACTGTTTATTAAAGAGAAAAAGAAAAAAAAAAAAAGACAAATACACAAGATTTGAATTAGCTAGGTAACAAAAGATCAATAAAAAGAAGTTATTGTTCGCACTCCATGGAATGCATTGATTGCATGTTGTGTCAATAATATAACATGGTGTGCATTAGTTTAATTTTGAAATGGAAATATTATTTTCCTTAAATAAAATGTATCAACAATATTATTAGTGACACATGAAAAGAAAAATATGAAAAAGTAAAAATGATAAAAGGTTTGAAGTAGTTGTGTTCTTACACAAGATTTTAAAAGGGTAAACTAATATTAAGTCCTATTAGAGCTAAGTTGTTCATAATAGGCCCAACAACAAAAAGAATTCACTGATAAGTCCACTAAATTTAATATGACATTTTCACCCTTCCCCAAAAATTGCGCGACAATTAAGAGTAGATATTTCATCTACAATTAATCTCATAATGCACTCCTAAAATCACGCGCCTAATATATATGTATATATATTCTAGTTCCACTAATTCTCTCCTTTCCATCTCTCTCCCTCTCTCTCTCTCTCATATTTTCTCTCTCTAAAAAAATTTCAAAGAAACCATTGACGCTCAAAGACAGTGACGCGAAGTTGCGATCGAACATGATGAACCAAGACTGCCTTCTCCATCTTCATCAGAATCAACGGTTGATGTTCGATCACGCGCGAAGCCGTGGGGTCTTGGTTGAGACCGACTCCGACTCTTCCTCTGTTATCGATGCTAACTACAATGAAATGTAGCTGTTCAAAGGCCTCGATCTGGATCTCAACTTTCCACTGCGGGATGAACTCACCTGAATTCCTCACCGACGATCGGGAAACTCTTCAATGTTTTTGATTAATTTTGCTTTTTGTTTTTAAAATAGGAAATATATATGTATATATATAGGTATAAGAACCTTGACTGGCTTTGATGATAATTTGTAAGTTATGGATCAAATGATCACCGTCCAATGTGAGTAAATATGTGATCTGATCTCTTTTACATTTTGGTTCAAAGGTTGTGCGAAAATGTATAATATGTTATGATTCAATGGTTGTGGTTAAAAAGCTATAGTGTAAAATTTAACACTCATGTACAGTGCTTGTTATAGTGTGAAATTTTATATTGTAAATAGCAAGAGTCTTGTAGTGTGAATTTCAGTGTAACAATTGCTTAATTGGAAGTGTGAATTTCAGTATTATATTTAATACCATCTTAAACATTACACTGCTCTTGTACTGCTCTTGTATACTACTTTTTTGGTTCATGTGTTCTTCTGTAACATTTTTAGTGTAAAAATTGTAGCCAGCAAGATTTGACTCGTGTTGATTTTCAGTGTAAAAATTGTTCACCGATTTTTATTGTAAGATTTGTTGGGTAGTATAAAATTGTTCACTGCAGTGTAAATTGTATGAGCTTAGCAGTATAAAAATGTTTATTGTAATGTAAATTGTGATAAATTTTATACTGCAGCATATTAAAAGGATCTGGTTTGGTGTTATAAGCAAGTATTTTGAGAGGATTTTTATGTTACACATTATTGGTCCAACATATATCCAGTAATGACAGTATATATGCAGTGTTTACAATAAACTGAACATTTGAAGAGACACAAATCCAATATCCAAAAATGAGAATCAACATGACTAGTTTAGATGTTCAGTTTCACAATTATGATAAATTTTACATTGCAGCATATTAAAATGAACACGTTTGTTGTTATAAACAACTAATTATCATTGTGTCAACCAATATAGAGATAAGCAAAAAACATGTAGTATGCATCAACAAAAAAAAAAAAAAAAAAAAAAGTCCAATAATTTGGGAGTAATAATCCAAGAAAGAGATATAGCAAAAAAATAGGGATATAGCAAATAAACTGATTATAATAGTCAAGAAACAACAACGTCATATACACTTTTCAACGTTAATGTGCATGCCTATAATTATGGGATATTATAACCAAAATGGGTGAATATCATTAAATAACTCATTTCATGATTATATATGTACATATATAGACTCTTATATATATATGGCCCTAAATTTAATTTTCAAAACAGAATTTCGTATATACAAATATGCATATAATATATGTAGGGATAAATTTGTCAGGTAAAAAATATTAATTGGGGGTTATGAGTTGATAACATACTAGTTCAAAATAATTAGAATCTATTAATACATACTTATATAAGATGGCCTAAAGTCAAAAATATTAGTATACAGAGATTTTCGGGTATATTCTAATTTTAAAAATAATAATTGTTGACTTTAGAGGAACAGTCTATTGATTTTAATATTTAAAAAAAGCCACGTGGCAACAGTTGAACATGGCGCATGATATTCCATTCCTTTAAAATACAAGATATAAAGATTTATTCAGTGAAGAAGCCATCATCTAACCTCTTTAATATAATAAACATGCAAATGTACATAAGTAATGTGACAGTCAATGATTTTTAGAGTTGAAACAATAATAGCTTGATAAATAAAAAAACTTTGCTAGCAATTATTTTACAAGAAACCAACTTGGCTTCATGCTTGATAATTAATAAGGTTTTTTTTTTTAATAAAAAAAACCACTGAAGCATTAATTATCAAAAAAATAATTTTCTCTTTATTTGCTTGTATTACACGTTCAAACCTTTATCAATTTGCTAGGAGTTTGTTTTAGAAAATAAAGAATTAATTTTATACTGTAATTTATAAGTGAATTAGATCATAAAATTTAAGATTTTAGTAAGATCAAGTCATTTCTTTTATTTTTTTATTTTTATACAAGAGTCCTGTCCAATCTAAAAACTTTCTTAAAACCATAATTTTGTTATCACAGAAATTAACCAAATAAAAAGTAAATTTTAAATCAAAACAGTTTCTATTCTAAAAATGATCAAAAAGGACTTCGCTCCGTTCCCCTTAAATCAAATGCAAAAGAAACGGAAGTTGATGCAGTTGAAGAGTGATGTTGTATTCTTTCGTAATTTCTATCACAAAAATGTTTTTTAAATGCATAGTAGTGGGGTCAGGTACCGGTTGAATTTTGATTAGAAGTTATTTATCTGACTCCACTGCCACATCATTTGAAAAATATTTTTGGAATAAAAATTTAAGAATCATATCATTACTCTACAGTTGAAGAGTACATTTTTGTTCACCAAAAAATTGCTCACCGAGTCACCGGCCCTTTACTCACCCTCATCTCTCATTAACTAAAGTAGTGTGGTTCAGATTAAATGAAAATTAATGGACTAATTACACTTTTGTCTATTAAATTATAATTTGTTTTCAATTGGGTCCATAATCTTTTTTTTTTTTTTTTTTTTTTTTTTTTTTTTGCAATTGGGTCCTTGAACTTAAAAAATTCATTCAATCAGACACAAATTCTGACACTGTTAGCTTCAACAATTAGAAATTGTCACGTACATTGCGCGTAATTCTTACCTGTCACATGTTAGGTTAAGACAAACACGGGAGATTGTGAATAGTCCTAAAAATCGCATTCAATCAAATCTGAAATCGCGTTCAATCAAATTCAAAAACACATTCGACTAGATCCAAAATTGCATTGAATCATACCCAAAATCACATCATTTTTTAGCCATTCACAATCTCCCGTGTTTGTCTTAACCTAACATGTGACAGGTAAGCATTATGCGCAACGTACGTGACAATTTCTAATAATTTAAGTTAACAATGTCAGAATTTGGGTCTTATTGAATGAATTTTTGAAGTTCAAGGACCCAATTGCAAAAAAAAAAAAAAAAAAGTTTATGGACCCAATTGAAAACAGGAGTACAGTTTAATCTAAAGTATAATTTGCCCAAAATTAAATATTAATGGTATAAAGTACTGAGTTCCACTGTACAAGCCAATGAAAGAGAAGAATGAGCAATTTTTGGATGAGCAAAATTGCATGAGTAATACTTGGGATACACCTAAAGACAACTTTTTGGACACAACCTAAGATATTTGTCTATCTCTTTTTTGTGTCACTGTGGAGTCCAATGACATCACATGAGAGATATAGACACATCTTTCGGGTTAGTTAAAATGCATATATATATATATATATATAATGGGAAGGGATTTGTGGGCATTAAAACAAAGGGTAAAGTTTGGGACACACTCATTTACACAATTTTTGAGACACAACTCAAAAGATGTGTTTATCTCTCTCATGTGATGTCAGTAAACCCCACAGTGACACAGGAGAACGATAGTCATATTTTTTGGGTTGTGTCCCAAAAGTTGTGTGATTGAGTGTGTCCCAAATATTACCCACCAATAGGGGTGGACACGAACATAGCCGCTCAATAAGGGCTCGCTCGCTCATTTGAGCTCGTGAATACGATCGATTAAGGTTCATGAGCAAGCTCGTGAAAAAGCTTGTTGATAGGTTTGATAAAGAGCTTATATAGTGATATATATATATATATATATTATAAAACCATATAATTTTAGAGAAAATATGATAAACCTCGTAAATAGGCTTGATAAATAATTGATTTATCATTAAACTATATAGTTTTAAAGGGCGAGCGAAAAAACTTGTTAAAAAGTTCGCGATCACTTGAAAGCTCGGCTCATTTGAGCTAAAGAGCAAGCTCGCGAACTCGAGAAAAAGCTGGCGAGTAAGCTCGGCTCGGCTCGTGTCCACCCCTACCCACAAACAAATTTAGTTGCCGACACTGACATTTGCTGAAGTCCGTTAGTGTAAACGGGTATTTGTTACCTTAAAGAGTAATATTTGGGACACAACCTTCATACAACTTTCATACAACCTCCCTAAAAGATGTGTCTATCTCTTTCCTGTGTCACTGTGGAGTCCAGTGACATCACAGGAGAGAGATAGACACATCTTTTAGGGAGGTTGTATGAATGTTGTATGAAGGTTGTGTCCCAAATATTACTCTTTAAAATTATTCGAAATATTGGGGGGGTTGATTCTAATTTAGGGTGTGTTTGATAAAACTGAATATTAACTGTTGAATTTTAAGTAGTGAAAATATTAAGTGATTGAACTTGCAGTACTAAAAATAGTGTTTTAAGTAATACAATAGACTGCATTCAGTGAATATCTTAAATAAAATTTTCAATTAAAGTTTTCAGTGAATTTTTTTACTATTTTTTTAATTAAATAGTATATTATCAAATGCAATGAAAAAAAAATATTAAATTTTTTTTTATTTTTAACACTTAATTAGATTATAAAATAGACGTAAGATTAATTACATTTACTTTCGTAGCGCGTTACAGGTTCCACGTGATCCCTTGAAACAGCCAACTGGATAAGGGGACGTCTGACGAGACGTGCTGACACCCCAAAGCACATCACTGATTCACCATTTTCTCTCTCTCTCTCTATATATATGTATATGATGTATATATATATATATGGTACAATCAAATTTTGTACAAGGTAAAAATATTTGTACCTTCATCGCAAATATAAAGTCACAAATATTTGTACCAATATGGAGTAAGAAATATTGTACTCCAAGTCTCCAACCATACAAAAAAATATTTACATTTGGAAGAAAATATTGCACTCTTATAAGAATATTATTTTTGTACCAAGGTATCAAAGTCTTGTACCTTAATAAAAATTTTTGTACCAAATTAAAATTATTTGTGGTTTTACCCATTATAAAAAGAATCTTTGCGCTTATGATAAATGAGTTTTATATCCATAATAAGAAAATTTGGTATGTGTGATAAAGAAGCTTTGTATTTATGATAAAGAACCTTAGTACTTATGATAAGAAATCTTTGTACCTATAATAATGAATCTGTGTACGCGTGGTACAAACATTTCTTAATATTGTATGTCAAATGTTTTTATTGTATTATACAACAAAACTACATAGTTGTACGAAAGCGTTCGCTATATATATATATATATGTATCAATAATGTTAGGGGCACAAACAAATTTTACAAGCACTCAGTCTATTTCTCTCCTCAATGGCACAGTGGGATCGAGTCCCAAATGGGCCAAATATTATTCATTATACATACAATAATGCTAGGCATACACACTCTTTTACACACTTTTTGACACACTATGCTTTAAATCCATGTATCTTGTGCTATTTAAAATTTTCATATTTTTTTGTAAATCACTTAGACAATACAAAGTATATTCATTTAAAATTGTGTGTTAAAAAATGTGTAAAAAAGTGTATAAACGTAATAATGCTCTTATACATATATATATATATATATATATATTACTTTCTCTCTCCAGAACCTTTCTGTCAGTTGGCGGGAAACCGGAAATATATATACAGACAGAAAGAAAAAGGACAAATTTCTCTTATGTCATTTATCCTGTCACACGCTACCTCTACCACCCAACCTCAGACCTGAGACCATCCATCCATCTCTCTTGCAACACTACATGTAAGATTGTAAGCTACATTATCACAAGAGTAAAGATTATGACACATTTAAATACAATTTTTGGGACACAATCTAAATGAAGAAATTTTGAATCTAATTCAAAAGTTTAAGCCGTTGAGTGGAGAGGCCCAACATGTATATCTAGCCATCGTCAATCCCATATTTATTTGATGTGGGATATATTATCTAACACGCCCCCTCACGTGCAGCCTCTTCTTGGGTCTGTCACGTGCGCCTCTTTGGGTCTTATCATGGCTCTGATACCATGAAGAAACTTTGAATCTAACCCAAAAGCTTAAGCTGTTGAGTGGAGAGCCCAACATGTATATCTAGCCATCGTCAATCCCATATTTATTCAATGTGGGATAGATTATCTAACACTAAATAATGCGTCTATCTCTTTTTTGTAATGTCAATAGACACCACAGTGATACAAGAGAGAAATAAATACATTAATTAAGTTGTGTTCCAAAAGTTATGTATTTGGGTGTGTCCGAAGTATTACCGTTCACCCAATATACAGGAGAAGTTAATTATTCCATGGAGTATGGTTCTCGACCATTGTCACGTGATGATTCCGATTAATGAATAACTATATATGATAAAGTTTTTTACTTTAAGAAAAAAAAAATTACACTTTGTCATATACTAACAGTTTTCTATTGATTGAATGATTGGCACTACCACATGGCACATGGCCTAAGATAATAGAATAATTTCTCCCTATACACATGTCACATATGTGTACATGCACACATATACATATATATATATATATATGTGTGGACATATTTTCCTTATTATATATGACTAGGAGATTGTGTTTTTTGGAGATATTTTTTGTTAGTGAATAATGCAATGCTTCGGAAAAAAAAGAAGTTTGAAGAAGAAGAAGAAGATAAATTAATTAACCAATGGCTTCCTTAATACAAAACTAAATGAAAAAGTGGAAATGTATTTTAATTTGTCCACGTGAAATTTTTATTTTTTTAAAAAAATGTTTTAGATCGAGTCTTAGACCATCATATGTTAATTGTGAGATCGTTGCCTTCAACCGCAACAGAATAATTTTTCCTTGTTTGATTGAAAAAATAATTGACTGAGACTTGGAGTGACAATGTCACTGATATGGGTGAAATTACTCGTATAGACGAGTGGACCACAGGCTTAGAAGCTAATTTAGTAGTTTGGAATATATGAAAGATGTTAAATGGACAAAAAAATGATAAGGTTGGCCTTGTATTTCGAAGGGTAATGTTAGGGGCACAAACAAAATACACTAACATTTGCTAACATACTTTATCTCTCTTCTAGTGGAACTGTAGGGTCCGTAGTGGATCCCGCAGTACCACTAGTAGAGAGATAGAATGTGTTAGTAAGTGTTAGTGGAATTTGTTAGTGCCTCAAATAATACTCTATTTCGAATATATATATATATATATATCTATGCTCAATTTTTTCAATTTTTGTGTGCAAATCTGACCTAATAAACTTTTTTGTCCATTTAACACTTTTTTGTGTAATTCAGACCATCAGATTAGCTTGCTAAGCTGTGATTAGCTAGAATCACACAGTAATTTCTCCTAATCCCCTATTTTAAAATGAATATGACAAGTAGGAGCTCACATTAAACAATATGTTGTGTCACCCCTGATTTTTATGAGCTTCTATTGTTGAGAGTCACATGGACTCTGTTTTATACTAGCATCACATCACAAGATAATATGGTGGGATAATTTCACTAAATAATTTCTTCTATGAGAGAGGAGTCTCTATCGTCAACAGCCACAATCCCGCAGCACCACCTATGTGGATTGAGAGCACCATACAATCTTTTCATTTATCTTCTTTCTATTGCTAAAAAAGAAATATATAATGCTGGAAAACCTCTTGACCTGCTGCCCATAGGGGTGTAAGAAAAAAACTGTCAACCGAAAATCGACCGTAAACCGACTGAATTGAAAGCCGACCATTTCAGTTGGTTTTCAAATACCAAAAAACCAGGGGCGGATTTACATACAAGAGAGGGTGGGCTCAAAGCCAACCCCCCCCCCCCCCCCCCCCCCCCCCCCCCCCCTTTTTCAGACCATCAGATTAGCTTGCTAAGCTGTGATCGATTAGCTAGAATCACACAGTAATTTCTCCTAATCCCCTATTTTAAAATGAATATGACAAGTAGGAGCTCACATTAAACAATATGTTGTGTCACCCCTAATTTTTATGAGCCTCTATTGTTGAGAGTCACATGGACTCTGTTTTATACTAGCATCACATCACAAGATAACATGGTGGGATAATTTCACTAAATAATTTCTTCTGTGAGAGAGGAGTCTCTATCGTCAACAACCACAATCCCGCAGCACCACCTATGTGGATTGAGAGCACCATACAATCTTTTCATTTATCTTCTTTCTATTGTTAAAAAAGAAATACATAATGCTGAAAAACCTCTTGACCTGCTGCCCATAGGGGTGTAAGAAAAAAACTGTCAACCGAAAATCGACCGTAAACCGACTGAATTGAAAGCCGACCATTTCAGTTGGTTTTCAAATACCAAAAAACCAGGGGCGGATTTACATACAAGAGAGGGTGGGCTCAAAGTCCCCCCCCCCCCCCCCCCCCCCCTTTTCAGACCATCAGATTAGCTTGCTAAGCTGTGATTAGCTAGAATCACACAGTAATTTCTCCTAATCCCCTATTTTAAAATGAATATGACAAGTAGGAGCTCACATTAAACAATATGTTGTGTCACCCCTAATTTTTATGAGCCTCTATTGTTGAGAGTCACCATACATCAAACACCCCTAGATTGATTTTCTAGGTGTACACAAATTTACACACACTTTTGCACACAAAATACTTTAAATGCATGTACTCTGTGCTGTGTAAGTGGTGCACTGAAAAATGTGAAAAATTCAAACAGCACAAGGTACATGTATTTAAAGCATTTGTATGCAACCTAACATTACTCAAAATAAAAAAATAAAAAAAAAAACACCCTGACCGATTTATACCCGTAGCTGCTGGGATTGTGGCTACCGACGATCAGGGGTGAGAGAGACAGAGAAGAAGGGAATTGCGGAGAAAAGGGCAGTAGATGGTGACAGGACGAGACAATAGTGGGGCCACCGTAATTTCCATTTCTTATTCTTTGGCAGCCTTTTGTTATTATTCATTTCCTCTGTGTGTGTGTGTGTGAGTGTGTGTTAAATCCACTGCATTTGCCTTCCCTACATTGGCCCCCAGCCTGCCTCTCCCATCAACAGCTCCTTGCCCCTGTTTCTATTTGCTTGTTATATATACACACCACATATATGCGTACGTACATTTATTATATATATATATATAAATGCATACAGATTACAGACCCTCCAATCTATTTATTCGCTATTCTTTTGTCATGATTCACTAAGTCTTAGACAAGTCATCGAAGATGAAGCATTTAGTCTTTAATTGATTAATACTACTTATCATTTCATTCTTGAATTCTTCAAAAAGATTACTTGAGTGAATTAACGGGATCCTTACTAGTAAAAAAATGTACACAAGTTACATATTCATTCGGTTCTTCTGCTTCTCTGGCCATGTTTAGGCTTGTTAATTTTTATTTATTTATTTTTTTTGGGCTTTGTATTTTGATTTGGTTTTGGGTTTTTTTTTTTTTTTTTTTTTGGTGGGGGTATTTTTGTTCAATGCCAATTGTGATGGCTCTAATTTGCTGCTGTATTTGCTTGAACTTTGTGAAAAATGTTTTGCTGAGCCAAAAAAAAAAAAAGAGAATAGGAATTGAAAGAAAGATAAAAGAGTACTTCTCAAATTTAATTCTCAGACGTTTCAAGAATTATACCAACAAAAAAAAAATTGTACCACATTCTGTGATAGTAATTAACGGTAGGACAAAACTATGAACTTGGTAAAATTAGCAAAATATTTGAGAATCAATTTTAGAATTTAAATTTTAAAAATTAAACCGATTTGGATAAGATAAAATGCAGCATATATGTATGTCAATATATTTTGTTCAGAAAATGCAGCATGATAGATTTTCATACAGTTTGTTGTTACAACACGCACACACAAAGACGAGAAATTATTAAAATGACATGGTGGTCCGGCTAATAAAAGAGTGTCACGTACAACAAAAAGTTGACTAATAACTTTAAAACGAGATCACAAAGCTATCATTTTTATTTTTTGTGCGCACAACTTTTTCCACTTGGTCGAGACTACTACTTCTTAGAGCATCTTCAATGCAAAATGCTATTTTTTTCTTCCTGTCGAGTTTATGTTTTGACATTATTACAGTGTTGCATGCTATAATTTAGCATGTGTTCTCCAATGATACATGTCAAAAGAAATGTTATTCCTTTATTTGTATTGCAAAAGATTGGGTTATTATCGTGTTAGCATGTCAAATTATAATATAAACCTCTCAAAACACATTTATAATAGTGTACAAAAGTTTTACTAAATTACAGCAATATCAAAATTTATGCAAAAATGGGAATTTTTTTTTTTTAAAATTATAATATAATTTAACAATGGCATAAAATTTAACATGTGCATTGAATGAGAGGTGGTCGGGGTCCTACAGGCCAATAATTTCTCCACATAGAGAGATGCAAATGATTGACATGTCCACTCCACAAAGCCACCACCACTGTTTCGTTGACACTTGACAATGTGTATTGACTACAAAGGTTGTTTACTTTACCCAATTCTTAACTCACCATGACTCAATTTTCAATTCTTTGATTTTTTTTCTTTTCCCTTTTCCTTTTGTTGCCTCGACTATGTTTTTTTTTTTTTTTTTTGGATAGTGTTAGAATCGTTATTGTGCTTTACTCCTAATTCTCTGTTGAAAAGTCTTTATATTTTAGGCAATGATGAAGGCTACAGGCATGTAATCCATTGTAAATATTTTAAAATAAGAGAATTGTTATGCATGTATACCTGTGTATTTATTATGTACAGTCAAATTTTTTAATTTTAATTAATTATTTTTTTTTTTTTAAAAATTCTTATTTTTATAAAGTTGAGCGGTGTACATAGCAAAACTAATAGTGTACATAGCAATTCTTTAAAATTTAAATTTAAATAACTTTTAGTTCAATATTTCATAAAAGGATAAAGCTCACCTAATTTAACGTAGCTTACGTACATTAACCAGCCAAGCCACTCTCTTAGCCTACCCCTTATAGATTTTTGTATATCCTTCTTGTTTAAAAAGTTACCATACTTTAAGTATCCACAAAAGTTACCATCTATTATTTAAAGGGAAAATTGATGAAATGGTCGTTAAGATAAACTTTATTGAGATTAAGAACAATTTAAAATAGACATTGGGAATGAGTCCTCTCAATGTTCACAGACCAAAATACCCCCATCTGCATCCTCTAACCCTAGCCAAATCTTAGCCACCATTACTACCACCTACACCACCTCTGGCCACCTTTGGCGACCAGCCCAGTGTAACGACCCACCTCCCCATCTAGCAACAATATTGTCCGCTTTGGACCTAAACACAAAGAATTTCCCAGGGGGTCACCCATCCCTGGTACTGCTCTGACAGCAGCACGCTTAACTGTGAAGTTCTTTCATGTTTAGCTCCCTCACGGTTTTAAAAGGCCTTGTTGTACGTCCTCGTGTGGGACCCGCCCCACACTTCCGGCTGGGTTTCCGCTCTGATACCATTTATAACGACCCACCTCTCCACCTAGCAATAATATTGTCCGCTTTGGGCCTAAACACAAAGAACTTCCCAGGGGATCACCCATCCCTGGTACTGCTCTGACAGCAGCACGCTTAACTGTGAAGTTCTTTCATGTTTAGCTCCCTCATGGTTTTAAAAGGCCTTGTTGCATATAGAGGGGCGATTAATCCTTATAAACTAGTCCAGAAACTTCACCCCAGGCGATGTGGGACAAGCCCCCACACCCAACCTCACCTCATCCATCTTGGCCATCCTGCCTCAGGAGTATTGGCTCTTGGTCGTCACACCCAGTCATCTCCGACGACCTCCCCCTTGCGTCAACGGACCTCCGGCGACCTCCCCTTGCCTCCACCACCATAGCCCCCACCCTTTCTCTCTCTACAAATTGTGGGACTGAGATATATCAATCAGTATATATCAATTAGTTATAAAGAGAGAAAGAAAATTACAGTGAATGATTCGTCTTCTCACTCTAGACTTTCTCTCTCTAACCTTTTTCCTCAGAAATCAGAAATCTTAAGAGAAATTTCTCTTGTGATGAGAAATTTCTCTTAATAGTTTGACATCCTACCAAGCCTAGATCAATGGTGATTTTGCTTCTCACACAAACACCTATAAACCACCAAGTTTTATAGTAATTGAAATTTCACTTAACGTATAATAAGTAAAATTTTACTCAAGATCTTCACTTAAAAACTAAAAAAAAAAATTCACTTCAAAATATAGTAAGTTAAATTTCTCTTACTGTAAATTTCCAGATTTGCAGAAACATGAAAACGACTCAAGCAGATCCAGATCCAGATCCAGATTTGGTTTGATGTGGTGATGATAATGGTGGTAGTGGTCGACTGTAGTGGTGTTGATGGTGTTGGTGGCGATGGCGATCTAGGTTTGTTTTGGTGGTGGTGGTGGCCGGCGATGGTGTTAGTTGATGTGGTGGTCGCCGGAGGTCGCCAGAGTTCGCCTGTGGTGGTCGTCTGAGGTCGCCGGAGGTAGTGGATGGAGGTCAGGTAGGGGTGGTGGTAATGGTGGCCATGGGAGGATGAAGATGAAGTGGGGTAGTTTGGTAAGACGAAAATATTGAAATGGCCTTGAAGAGTGACATGTTGATGTTAATAGGCTTGGGCTTTTGTCCTTGTGGAGGTTATTGTTAATGGGTTGTTCTTGAAGTCAAAGTTGTCCAACCTTAGGGACCCTAGTCCAAGCCTCCCTTCTTTAAAAACCCTCTTACTTTTAGTTCTAATGTGACACTAAAATTTAAGGGCAAATTACATTTTAGTCCATTAAACTGTACACCTGTTTTCAATTGGGTCCATTAACATATTTTTTTTTTCAATTGGGTCCTTGAACTTCAAAAACTCATTCAATCAGACCCAAATTCTGACACTGTTAGCTTAAATTATTAGAAATTGTCACGTACTGTCACACCCGTTTTAGAATTTCATAGTTTTAAAGTGCATAATTGAGTTTTTGCGAATTATCAATGTTATTTGATAATGGTGAATGAGGTTGGCTGTGGGTCAACGGTGTCAGTGAAGACACGGGAACATGGAAGTTCATTTTGCGTTGGCATAAGTAAATGACATTTATATGATTTAAATGTTATTTGACTTATCTAGTATTTCATGAATAGTGAATTATACTGTATAGTATAATTTTTGGTAATTTTAATAACACTGTAGATCATTTGAGAACTGTGGTGAGAACGTGAGTGTTGCGTTATATAAAAGGTAGATTGTGTAGAGATTCCACAAAATTTAGTTTTCGGGCGTAATTTTGGAACCAAACGAGACTTAGTCAAAAACTTTTGTAAATTATAGTTTTCACTCGTAAAGGCATAAAATGGACGTGTGCGACGTTTCATTGATTAATTAGAGGTTTTGTGAACTCGTGTGGAGGTAAACACGATTTTTGAAAAGATCGTCTCTATATAGTAGTGAATGAGATTTCATTTTATCCAAACTTTATAAAATATCTAGAGAGAGGAGAGAGAAAGGGAGATTTGTTGCCACGAGCTTGCCGGCGACATACGACGTCCCTTTGTCCGTCAGATTTTTCCCATATTCTAGATTTGAACTCCTTGAGGTAAGATCTACACTTTGATACCTCTTAGGCCGCGTTTGGCAAACTTTTATAAAAATCTAATTTCAAGACTCTTGGGGAAAACCTAGTAAAACTTGCAGGAATCACTTGAAATCTGAGATCCGACGTTTAATTGGCCCTCTAGTCAATCCTTCAAAGTTTGGTGAAAATCGCACGAGGTATGAAGTCCTAATTTGTGAAATATAGGAATATACATGTTTTAGATTTCGACGACAAAATTGAGATCTGGGCAAAATTCACGTATTAATCTTAGGCCTGTTAATTATGCACGCGGTTAAATGTGAAAAGCATGACTACTTTTGCGCGAGCACGTTGAGTTGTCTATATGGGTCAAAGGGGGGATTTATACAATTTCATGCTGGAATAAGCTTCTCGATGTTTGAGAATTTAGTAGCGACGACTACTGTGCATGGTTGATAGACCTGGACTTACCATGGCACTTGGGGATGCAATGGTTGATAGACTTGGACTTGCCATTGACATTGTGGTTTAAGACTTGAACTTGCCACTACCGGATGAATGCGTATTTTTCTCCCTAGAGACTATTTGTTATGAATTGTGGAATTAGAGTATGTTTTATCATATATTGCATATGTTAGAACTTGTGCACTCAGCATATAGCTGAGCAGTGGAACTCTACTCCATTGCAGGTGAGAAGAAAAAGGGAAGGAAGAAGCGTGAGGAGTGAGGCCATTGAGGAATGCCGAGGAATCACCTTGTTTTTATTTTTTTTGTTCCTTTTCCTAAACTTGTATAAGGATTTGGGAAATTGTAATATGTTGTAATAGAACCATGGGGTAGTTTCGCAGTACTGTAACTTCGTATTCAAACTCCTGTAATTATGTTATAATTTGTTGAAATATCGTTGTGGTTGCGTTGATTTTGGTTTGGAGAACTTTAAGTTGTTAAACTTCACAACATGGCTGATTGCCAGGGGATCAGTCGACTGGACCATTGATCAGTCGACTCGACCACTGTATCATTTTTGAAATTGCTTTTAATATGGCAAATCCAATCGACTGGTACATGTTTCAGTCGACTGGACAACTGAATGGAAATGTTGATTTTAAATTCTTCTAAAAGCACAGTCGACTGATAAATGAAGGCCCCAGTCGACTGGACCCCAGTCACAGTCGACTGGACAGAGCTGGGAAACTTTTCTCACTTTCTGCTCAGGTCTCCAGTCGACCAGACCTCCCGATCAGTCGACTGGACCTCTGTTTCAAAACTGAATTCTTATGGAAATGTTTCCAATTTGCCAAAAAAAAATTTATAACTTTGTTTTAAAGGATTTTACTTATGTTTTCGCTGCTATTCACACTTTAATAAATTGGATAAGCCTTGATGGCGTGCCACGTGTCCTATTTTCGTGCGTTAGTGGGATGGGTCGTGACACGTACGTTGCGAGTAATGCTTACATGTCACATGTTAGGTTAAGACAAACACGGGAGATTGTGAATAAGGCAAAAAATCGCATTCAATCATATCCGAATTCGCGTTCAATCAAAATCGAAAACACATTTAACTAGATCCAACATCACATTCAATCATACCCAAAATCGCATAATTTTTTAGCCATTCACAATCTCCCATGCTTGTTTTAATCTAACATGTGACAGGTAAGCATTACGCGCATCGTACATGACAATTTCTAATAGTTTAAGCTAATAGTGTCAGAATTTGGGTCTGATTGAATGATTTTTTGAAGTTCATGGACTCAATTGAAAAAAAAAAGTTTATGGACCCAATTAAAAACAGGTATATAGTTTGATGGACTAAAGTGTAATTTGCCCAAAATTTAATCATAAAAGATAGATAATACTAGAAAAACGAAACGATGTTTACCACAATAAAATATACTTTTGAAATTTCAAATTGGATATCTTAAATTGGGATGAATGGAGTATCAATTAGGCCTTGTTTAGAAACCGCATTAGATAGTCTCTTACATGATTGGCTCTCCAATCGCGATTCCCTTAATAGTTTGAAAAACTTAATTAGTGATGCGATTGATGGAAATTTTAGTGACGAATATGAATTTCACGTGGCAAAAGCTTCCATGGGTTGCTTAATTCCGACAATCGTGCAAAAATCTGCAATTGTTGTCCTAGTTCCCATGATACACATGAATTGCAACAACAAGAGAGAATTGAAGAATGGCGAAGGAACTAGGGTTTTCAGAAGAGAATTTTCGTTATAGATCTCTAAGGCTCACTTGGGTTACAACCAAACTCAACGCAAAATATTCCAAAACTCCTTTTTATTGACTTAGCCACATTATTTATACCACTAAGAGGTTATAATATCCTCACATGTTGGCCACAAACTAAAAAAAAAAAAAAAGAAAAAAAAAATTCAAATGCATCTAAATGAAAATGTACAGCACTTAAAGCGTGTTGTGCAACAAAATACTGCAATATCATAGTCGTCCTCTAAAAGGAAACTTGTCATGAAGTTTACCTTCCTTAACTGCATTTCTGCGTCAACTTTTCTCTTCATATTAATATTGGAATGCATTATGGTTTTCACTCCACATTCAATAGTGTCTTCAACTTTTAGGAGAAAAAATAAGACGTCGTTTTGATCATCAAATGTCGAATTCATTTTGATGCCCAAAAAATTTCTCATAAATCCATCCTCAATCCCATTATCACACAACTCAATCTTATACTCATTACCCCAAGTCGTCATCTTGAAGTCATCATATTTAACAAACTCCTCAGCAAACACTCCCAAATCAACCTTGTTGTTAAGAATAGACCCATCAAGATCTGGTTCGTTATGATACTACTTGTAGTGCCCAAGACCACCAAAACATGAATCCATCAAGAAAATGCAAAAAAAAAAAATCGATAAGAATAGCAATCACTAGAGACACACAAATACATGCGGATTGACAAGCTAGCCTATGTCCATGCAGAAGAAGATTACTATCAAAACAGAAAAAGAATTAAAGCGCTTAACCTGTGAACAATCCAAGAGACAAACACAAGAAATTCCTCTCTCTTTCCTTGAGTATCTCTCACAAATGGCTCTCCCAATGTCTTATTGTGTGGAAGTGCGTGATTCAAAACACAAAAAAAGAATGCATTCAAGAAAGAAAGAACAAGAAAACAATTATAACCAATCACAAACACAAGACACAAAGATTTATGTGTGGTTCGGCCAATGAGACCTACATCCACACCCCGATGCAACTCGAATCAATACACTATGATGATGGTGAAAAACAAATCTAGAGAGCTTTACAATGCCTTCCAATAGCTATCTAGTTCAAAAGGTGAAAGATACAAAAGATACCACACACATTACAATAACCTAAGTTTAGGTATTTATAGTAGACTTGCCAAAATCCAGTAAAGAATCCATATTCGTGTAGAACTTTCCAAAACTAATTATCAATAAATAGCTCACTCGCCTGAGCGATCCGCCCGGGTAGGATACTTGGCAGGCGACATTCCACAAAGTTACTAACCAAACTCACTCCACAGCTCACACACATGCCCGTTCGGGCGGACCACCCAAGAAGAACAGTCTTCCAACAATTCCTTTGTCCGAAAAATACCAAATTAAGCCACTATTCCAACAATCTCCACCTTGGAAAAAATTTGCAGGCTACAAACTTTCCCAACCAATTCCAACATCACCACCATCTCCAATATCGCATGAACACCATGCTAATCCAAAACAACAATCTCCTTGCTCAAGGCTACACACACACACACATTTAAGTGTGCACAATATTGGCCAAGTTCAAACAATGTTGAAACTTGACCCCACTCACCACCTTGGTTAACATATCCGTAGGATTGTCAATCGTTCCAATCTTTTGGGGGTAAAATACTCCCTTCATCAATGATTTCTCATACAAAATAAAAACGGACAGCAATATTGTAATACCCGTACCCGAAAAAAGGTGAAAATATTTATTTTGCATGCATTAATTAGTATAATTAATTGCATGTGATGATTTGGGTAAGTTTCGATTACCCCGATGTGATAAGTGCTTGATAAAGGGCACGGTTGGACAGATGTGAAACGGAATCCAGGGGAAGTCTAAATTGGGTAAATTGCATTTACTATATTTATGTAATTAAATAAAAATTTGTTTAATTGTTATTAATATTTTATTGCTAGTTATGGCCTTTAATGGTACCAATTTGGGTAAACGTGTGAGAGCGAATTGGAACTTGATTCATAATTAGTAGGCTAATTAGCAACTTCACAAATATTTGGGACCACGTTTGAGACCAATACGTGACATAGACACATACCCATTTAGATAATTGGGTAGTACAATTGTTAGGGGATTTCATAATAGGAGTTTTGAAATTGTGGGGCCATACGTGTTAATAATATATAGTCAGCATAGATTGAGATGTATTATAACATCTCCCATTCTCATCCGATTCGATTGTTTAAAACAAAACAATACAAAAAAAAAAACAAAAAAAAAAAAAACAAAATTGGAGAAACAGAGAGAGCTTCGACGGAAATAAGAGAAAAAAAACAATTAGAGCCATGTCATCACCGTTTCTCCGCAGTCAGTTCACCATTTCGCGAATCGAAGTCATATTTAGAATCATGGGGGGTAAGCCTAACCTTGTGGTATAATTTATTTGAGTTTAATCGATAGATTTTTTGTGACCCAAATGTGTTGGTAACATATAGTTTACCAAAATTGTGTAGGATTAACTACATGTTCATATTTGGGGTAGATTTATGAAAAAATTCGGGATTTCTAGGCTTATTTGGTTATTCGAAGAGGTGAGTGTCCTAATCCCAAAATTGGATGTTTAATGTGATTTATTGCTATTAAATACTTTAAAATGCTTAATTATGATTAAGTAGAAAAGCATGTGATTAGTTAGCTTTAACATGTCTAAATTGATGAAATTGTCATATTGACATGTTAAGTTGCTTATGTGCTTATTTGGGTCAAAGGGTCTCAAGTAATTATCACCATTATTTAGCCCATATTTAAGGGACGTCATTCTTTAGAGAAAAAGGAATGAATTCCTCAGAGAAAAGGGGAAGGTGGTGATGACCACAACAAATTGACTTCAGTCACGTGAGAGTGTGTGATATCGCTTTTAAAGCGACGACAAAGTGAGAATGGCTCGGAATTAGGGGTCCAGAACGATGGTGATTGATTACTTGACATGCCTATGACTATTCATTGTTGTGAATGTTTAATTGGTGTTATGAATCATTAAATACTCAAATTGCATAATTAGTACCACGTACTCAGTGAGCGAAAGCTTAGTCAATTTTATGGCTAATGACCATGCAGGTTCAGATAAGCATCACAGTGTGTAGCGTTGAACCACGGGGTTCTGGATAACTTGGAAGTATATTTCTTTTGTTGTATATGTTAATACCTTGTTTGTGGGCGTACTCAGTTAGGTTGGGAGTTGGTTGTAAAATTTGTAATTAGAAACTTATGTTTTATGTCTTGGAAATTCAGACCAGTTAGTGTAAGGATTTTGTAATAACCTAGTTTAATCTCTTCTTAGTTTCCAGGTGTCATGGACATATTAGTGGAGTAGTTGGTAATGAATGAGAATGAGTTTGTATGGGTAATTTGGTTTTAGTTATGGTTTTTACTCTTAAAATAGGGAAACTGGTGTAGAAATTTGATCTGAAAAATCTGTAGGTATATTTTCTGCCTGATGACTTTTACGAAAACATACATACTCTTTCTAGAAAATTCAGAATTGTGCGCCATTTTTTGCGTTGGAACCAAGACTCGAAGGGCTATCTTTTGATATAAAATTTGATTATATTTTCTTAATGACCATTTTACCCTTGGGCTGGTTTAATCCAATAAAGTCATTTTCCTATATATAGCTCTTGTTTATTGTTACTAAGAGGTGTTTTGTTTTGGGTAATTCTTTGTTACACGATCTTATTCCGTGCGTGGCGGGTTGGGGTGGGACAATATTTGGTATCAGAGCAATAGGCTAGAGCCTTTGGGAATGAGAGACGACGAATATGACACGTGAGTGTGCACACAACAACACGTAGTTGCACAATCATGCAAACATGTTTATTTTAGCATGCTTAAAATCTCGTTTAGCATGCTTATGATGTTCATAACATAGTACGCATGGTGATCATTAAGGTTATTGGTTGCCAGTCTTAATTGTCTGGTAGCAATTGATTCAGAGAAGAGACAAATATCACCGACAAGGGTGGATTGAATGGAAAGGGTTATAGGAATAATAATGAGAATAGTATAAATTAGTACTTTATCAGAGGAAGGGACACATGAAAATCCGAACCTAGAGTAAGAACAAAATCATTGACCATAGAAGAGTTTCAGAGAAAGTCCAAGGAAAAGTCAAGGTAAGTTGAAAAGAGTAAATGAGGGTAGTTCATCGACAAGTGGTATTTCTAGAAAAAAAAAAAGAAGTTGTATTGTCCAATATGTGATAAACGACACTGGGATGTATGCTATAACATTATGATCTATTATGTCATAGGCAATTTGGGCATATCGTGGGAAATTGTCGAACCAGGGGTTTGGGGTTCAGGGATAATTGTTTTAGATGTGGGCAACAGGGTAACCGAATGCGAGATTGTCTTAATAACTAAACGACAAGGGAATCAGAATGCTTCGACATCTAACACTACTTCAAGATTTGCTCAACTGCCAAAAAGGAAGAACAATGATAACTTATACTTAGGATATTGTCACAGATATCAGGTAAAGGTAAAATTATTAAATTATTTACTTATTCATTTATTTATTTAACTGTGATCTATGTAAGTGTTTCTGATTCTGAGAAGAGTTGTATATTTATTACATCGTGGAAGCTGTTAACTGGTCAGGTATATGAATGGGGGATCTTAGTTGGTAATAACTTATCTGGGGTTATCGTGTTTGATTATGATATATTAGTAGTATATGATGTGAGGGTAGTACAAGAATGCTAATAGATGGTATGATATTTCTATTATGGTATATTATAGGGTACGGGCATGCTGCTAGTTCAATTTGTTTTAGTTGATTGTGTAACAGTCAGAAATCAAAAGCAAATGGGGTTCTATCTTCAAGACAGTTAACGAAGTGTTATCAGTTAGTATAGAGATAGTTGCAAAGTTCGTCAGTTAATGAAAAAGAATTGTCAAGAATTGGGTTTATTTAAATTATGAGAAGACATCAAATTGACATTTGGAAATGTTTGGGTAGTAAACAAATTTTAATATGTGATTTGAAGACTGGTTGAATAATTTGATTGGAAAAAGAAAATAGAATTACTACCAGCAAAACATTAGAAACATAACTGATATTCGGGGTATCGTACCTAATGGAGTTATAGAGTTAAGAGAAGAAGTTGCAGAATGTGAAATTTATTTGATAAGGGATATGTTCATCCAAGTATAATATAGTGGAGATTGTTGGTGTTATTACAAGAAGAAATACAGTGTAATTAGAACCAGCTGAAGTTGATTAAAACTATAGTTAAGAAGTAGCATATGAGCAATGAGTAAATGAATTATACGTTAGTCTCAATTATACGTACATGTGTTTCCTGATGTAAACTTGAGATTTGGGAACGAGTAACAGAAGAGTGGAGTGAAGACATTGCTAAGATTTGTTGAAGACCGGTATAGAAAATGTGAATATTTGTGAAGATAATTAGGGTAACCATAATACTAGTTGAAATTTATAAACTTATGAATATGTGACGGTATTAGTGATGATGTTATTAGTCAGCGTTAGTGTATATATAGTTTGGAAGGACACGGGATATGAAGAAAATTTGTGAGAACTATGTTGAAGACCCAAGTTGTAATGATTCTGATATATAATCTGTTATAGACAATAAAAAAATTGTTAAAGATTGGAGTGATAATTGTTAGAGATTTGATTGGAGATGAATGAAGAAATTTTCTACAACATTTGAAGCCCTAATGTAAGAGATGAGCTAATAGAAGACCTGAGAGTGATAACAGTCATAACTACAACATAGATTTGGTTATTTATACAGGAACACTTGTGGATTTATATTGATCACATGAAATATTTCTGAGGAAGTAAAGAATTGATTTGTGAAGACATGGATTTGATTAGTTGTTCTATACCCGAACCTTTGTTGATTCAGATGAATCTTTGAATTGAGATTGAGTTATATGTTGATACGATAACTGCTTGTATTTTACGGGGAATTGGAACTTTTCGAGGCAAATCATCATACATAAGATTTGAAATCTGAGAGATTACTTCCGTATTGAATATTCAGCAGTGTGAATTTGCAAGCATGAAGCTTATATGAATTACAGAGATTCGAAATACTTGATTACATGACAGGAATTGAGTATATTGTAAAGAAGATAGTTGAAACTCATGCTGAGCTACGGTTTGACATTTATGTTATTTAGGTAAAACCAAAATGATTATTAGTGCTTTGAGTTAGAGATGGATAGAAGAATTTTGTATGTGTATTGATTATTCGAAAATGATTGTGTTGAAATAGAAACTTGATAGAAATTGAAATTTTCTGAGACAACTAGACAAGAAATGATAACAACAGAATATGGGTAAGTGACACTATTGCATCAGAATAGATGGAATTGACTCAGGGATACGTTTGCTTTTGTGATTGATAAAGAAATTTATGATGAAATTACTGAAAAGGGGAATGATCAGATTTCTGCTTTACAATAATTTGAGTAGGTATTTCAAATGAAATTGATTCAGGGAAAAGATTGTGATTGAATTCTGTTGTATATAATGATTTAATAATCAGTTACAAGGATATAAGTTTGTTGATATTCAGTCTGAAGTCCGAATATTACCAGTAGAAGTTAGAGTCGAATCATTGAGAAGATTATCTACAAATGATAAATTACTCATTATATGCTTACATGTTGAGTTAGTCAAGTATAGAGACAGAATATCAAAGAATTGCTGAGAGTGCAACTATTATCACTATTTTGGCAAGTATAAGTAAATACAGAGTAATTTGAGTCAATTGATGTTATTGCATCACAAGGAATAAGTTGACTTAAAGATATGTTTGAGTTTCTATTTTTGTTTTAAAAAAATTGGGAAGAAAAGTTATTGATAGAATACTGAAAGGGAAGCGATTTGGGTATCACTCTACAGTATGCCTATTATATGTTTTGAATGCAGATAGCTCAAGGAATGGATTTTAGAAGATATATTGAAGCTCATAATGGGATTATAGAATGATATGTTAATAGGCAGATATAAAATCGTGCTACTTGTGTCTTATTGTGCGGGATAACTCGTTAATTGAGTACAAGGGATAAAAGCTTTCGAGGATAAATTCGTCATTCGAGTATCATCAATTAGCAGTTAAAGCTAAGATATTGAGAAGGTCGTCTTCAGATGAGAATTGTAAAACATACTAAAGATGTGTGGTTTAACAAAAATAAAGACAGAAATATCGAAAGCGGGGTTATTGTCATGACCAAAACGAAATGAATATCTATCATGATAAACTTCATGACTGCACAGTCAAAGTCAACAGAGATTAGATATTGATAGGTGAATAATTGTAGACAGATAATTGAATTCGATTGCTAATGATTATTGTGGTAGGTTCTAATATGATGTGTGTAAGAGATGCATATAGGTATAACACGTAAGCAGGTTAGTATAGGTGGAACAACAGATAAAATATGATAAAATAATGCAAAAAGTGTGGAATAATAAATATGTAAAATATAGCAGAGTAATGGGATTTGGAGAGGCTTCGGGTCGGATAAGAGCCGAAGTAGCCCCAAATGAGAGAGAGATAGAGAGAAAGCAGTAAGTATTATGTATGCTGGAGTAAGGTCAGAGAGTGGTGAGCAAGTATTAGGTAAGGTGAGACGAAGGGTATTATAAGACGGAAGGTTAAGTAAGCCGAAGGGTATTGTTAGGCGAAGGGTGCTGTAAGCCGAAGGGTGTTGTAAGCCGAAGGGTAATGTTGTGTTCAAGACAATGGGAATATTTTGTAAGTAGGTGAGAGTAGGAATAACTATTAATCCCTTGCTCTAGTGTAGGATTAAGTTGGGTTGGGTTCAGGGTTGTGTAGTAAATGAGGCTACTCATTTATACAGAAGGTCGTGGGGAGGCTGTAAAGCTTTGACGTGATGGGATGAAGTTGAGTTAGCATCCTCTTAGTGGGTTGTTTATTTAAGGTAGACGAGAGGCTTAAATGCTTATGTTTAAGGTGGTTGGGATCATTAAATGAGATGTAGACAAAGTAGTGTATTGAGAAGGTATGGGACATGTGAGAGGTGACATTGTCATTTGGCGGTGAACCAATACCATTGGCTGGTCAAGAGGGGGAAGGAATACTATTGGTGTAGAGGATTCAGCGAGGGAGGGAACCAAGGTTCTCTTCCATTGTTTCGGAGGTTTAAATAAGGGAAAATACCATTGGTTGGTCAAGAGGGGGAAGGAATACTATTGGTGCAGAAGGTTAAGCATTGGTATTCTCAAGGTCGTGCGATTGGTTCGCAAAATACTCAGCGAGGTCGAATTGACTAGGCAGGGTAAGAGTCAAAGGTATCAGTTGGACTTGTGGTCTTGGGCCTCTCTAATTGGCTGTGAGGTTGGTGGGGCAGGGCACGTGACGATGGTCACGTGTCTCTCTTTCTCTTTGGGGCCAACCCTGGCCTTGCCTATGAGGCGCAGGCTATAGAGATGCCTTCGGCTCTAGCCACCTAGCCATGAACTTCTGAAATCCGAGCGGACTTGACCAACCTTAGGTACTGCTTCTGGACCAAGAGTGGGTGTCTGAGAGGTGAGTGTGTGTATATTTGAAGTGTGCTTTCTTTATGGGCTACTACTCAGAGTGGGCTTCGCAGTCGTGGAGTTTCAAGTGGGCTCCACGGAGTGCGCCCCATTTAAGGTGAGGCTTCAGAGAGGTGAAGCTTCGGAATGGGCTCATCCGAAGTGAACCTTCAAAGTAGGCTAGCGGAGGCATCGGAAAGGTGAGGCTTCGGAGAGGTGAAGCTTCGGAATGGGCTAATTCGAAGTGAGCCTTCGGAGTGAAGTGTCGGCATGGGCTTATCTGAAGTGAGTCTTCGGAGTGGGCCAGCGGCGGCTTCGGAGATGTGAGGCTTCGGAATGGGTTTATCCAAAGTGAGACCTTTTTGGAGTTTCACAGTGGGCTTTGCGGGTGAGCCCTGTTTGTGGGGATTCTGAAGTGGGCTAGTGGTTGTTATTGGTGGGGCCCATGTGGAGTCCATAATCAGTGGTGATGTTGTTACACGTGGAGTCGTTGGTGATGCGTATTGGTCAAAGTGTATGAGTCGTCAACTATTACCTATAATTAGAAATATAGATATGCTGGGGTTAATCGATTTATATGTGGAAAGGAATTATGAAATTCTATGCTTACGGATGTCTATCATCATAAAGTGGAATATTTGACTTGTACTGATTTTTTGGGAGTTCGCACGAGGTAATGGAAAGAAACTGAATTATGGAAGAGTGCATTTCACAAGTTGATAATTTTTTGACAAGTCAGCGATTGGTTGAGAACACATCACAGGTAAGTGAGTCTTGTTTTCAGGATGTTGATAAAAATGTCTACTACGGAGACAGAAATATTCTAAATGTGTTATCATCACAGAATGGTATAGTTTGCAGAACGGACTGATTTGATGGGATCATTTGAAATGTTAAAGAAAATGGGAATCAATCAATGGGTGTAATGTATTCTGTATTGCGTATTACAGTGTTGAAAGTCAGAGTTGAACCGTGAGTTTACTTTAGACAAGAAAAGTTTGGGGACAAACTTACTAAAAGGAAGGGAGAGATGTAATACCCGTACCCGAAAAAAGGTAGCAATATTTATTTTGCATGCATTAATTAGTATAATTAATTACATGTGATGATTTGGGAAAGTTCCAGTTACCCCAATGTGATAAGTGCTTGATAAAGGACACAGTTTGACAGATGTGAAACGGGATCCACGGGAGGTCCAGATTGGATAAATTGTATTTAGTTGCATTTATGTGATTAAATAAATATTTGTTTAATTGTTATTAATATTTTATTGCTAGTTATGACCTTTTATGGTACCAGTTTGGGTAACCGTATGAGAGCGAATTGGAATTTGATTCATAATTAGCAGACTAATTAGCAACTTCATAAAATATTTGGGACCACGTTTGAGATCCATATGTGACATGGACACATACCCATTTAGATAATTGAGTAGTTAATACAATTGTTAGGGCGTTTCATAATAGGAGTTTATAAATTGTGGGGGCGTACGTGTTAATAGTATAAAGTTAGTATAAATTGAGATGTATTATAACATCTCCCATTCTCATCCTATTCTTTAAAACAAATCAATACAAAAAAAAAAAGAAAAAAAAAAGAAAACATAATTGGAGAAACAGAGAGAGCTTCGACGGAAATAAGAGGAAAAAAAATAGTTGGAAGCCATTTCGTCACCGTTTCTCCGCAGTCGGTATACCGTTTCACGAACTGAAGTCATATTTGGACCGTGGGGGTAAGCCTAACCTTGTGATACAATTTATTTTGAGTTTAATCAATAGATTTTTTGTGAGCCAAATGGGTTGGTAACATATTGTTTACCAAAATTGTGTAGGATTAACTACATGTTCATATTTGGGCTGGATTTATGAAAAATTCGGGATTTCTAGGCTTATTTGGTTATTCGAAGAGGCGAGTGTCCTAATCCCAAAATTGGATATTTAATGTGATTTATTGCTATTAAATGCTTTAAAATTCTTAATTATGATTAAGTAGAAAAACATGTGATTAGTTAGCTTTAACATGTCTAAATTGATGAAATTGTCATATTAACATGTTGAGTTGCTTATGTGCTTATTTCAGTCAAAGGTCTCAAGTAATAATCACCATTATTTACCCAATATTTAAGGCACGTCATTCCTCAAAGAAAAAGGGATGAATTCCTCAGAGAAAAGGGGACGGTGGTGATGACCACAACGAATTGACTTCGGTCACGTGAGAGTGTGTGATATCGCTTTTAAAGCGACGACAAAGTGAGAATAGCCCGAAATCAGGGGTCCAAAACGATGGTGATTGATTACTTGACACACCTGCGACTATTTACTGTTGTGAATGTTTAATTGATGTTATGAATCATTAAATGCTCCAATTGCATGAGTAGTACCATATACTCACTGAGCGAAAGCTTAGTCAATTTTATGACTAATGACCATGCAGGTTCAGATGAGCATCACAGTGAGAAGCGTTAAACCACGGGGTTCTGGACAACTTGGAAATATGTTTCTTTTGTTGTATATGTTAATACCTTGTTTGTGGGTGTACTCAGTTGGGTTGGGAGTTGGTTGTAATTTGTAATTAGAAACTTATGTTTTATGTCTTGGAAATTCAGACCAATTAGTGTAAGGATTTTGTAATAACCTAGTTTAATCTCTTGTTAGTTTCCAGGTATCATGGACATGTTAGTGGATCAGTTGGTAATGAATGAGAATTAGTTTGTATGGGTAATTTGGTTTTAGTTATGTTTTTAATTCTTAAATCAGGGAAATCGGTGTAAAAATTTAATCTGGAAATCCGCAAGTATATTTTTTGCCTGATGACTTTTACAAAAATAGACATAACTCTTTTTAGAAAATTCAGATTCACGCGCCATTTTTTGCGTTGGAACCGAGACTCGAAGGGCTAATTTTTAATATGAAGTTTGACTATATTTTCTTAATGACCATTTTACCCTTGGGCTGGTTTATTCCAATAAAGTCATGTTCCTATATTTAACTCTTGTTTTATTGCTACTAAGAGGTGTTTTGTTTTGGGTAATTCTTTGTTACACGGTCCTAATCCGTGCATGGCGGGTTAGGGTGTGAAAAATATGCTTGGTTCTAGCATGATGAACTTGGTTCTTCGCTAAATGTATGGCACTTTGACTATCGCAAAATACCTCCACCTTCTCCGATGAATCTCCAAATCTTTAACCAACCCATGCAACCAAATAGCCTCCTTCATGGCCTCTGCGACTACCATGTATTCGGCTTCTGTGGTAGACAACGCTACCCTAGATTGCAATGTCAACCTCCAACAAACAGGACCACTCGCCATAGTAAACAAATACCTAGTAGAAGACCGTCTCTTATCCAAATCACCCACATAGTTCGAATCCACGTATCCTATGAGAAATCTTCCAGCATCTTCATTCTTTTCAAATCTTAACCCTACCTCCTCTGTACCCTTGATATACATCAATACCCATTTTGTAGTTTCCCAATGCTTCTTCACTGGATCATGCATATAACGACTAACCATACTAACAAGTTGAGAAATATCGGGTCTAGTACATACCATAGCGTACATGAGGCTTCCGACTAAACTTGCATATGGTACTTGGGCCATATGCTTCTTCTCGTCTTCGCTACTCGGCGACTACTTCTCACTTAACTTGAAGTGGGAAGCCAATGGTGTAGTAACAGGTTTTGTGTTCCCTTTAATACCAAAACGTTGCTACACCTTCTTCAAATGTTGTTTTTGTGTCAACCACACAATTCCGGTAGCCTTGTCTCAAGTAATCTCCATGCCCAAAATCTTTTTGGCTTCACCAAGATCCTTCATCTCAAATTCATTATTCAATTGGGGTTTCAACTTAACAATCTCCTGCCCAACACTCTTAGATGCTATCAACATATCATCCACATATAAGAGTAAGAAAATAAAGACACCATCCTATAGTTTATGAAAGTACACACAATGATCAAATTGACTTCTAGTAAACTTTTGTACCTTCAAGAACTTGTCAAACCGCAAATACCATTGCCTTGGAGATTGTTTCAAACCATATAGGGACCTTTACAACTTGCATACTTAATCGTCCTTGTTATCATTCTTGAACCCATCTAGTTATGCCATATAAATTTCCTCATTTAAATCCCTATGAAGAAAAGCAGTTTTCACATCGAGTTGTGCCAACTCCAAATCAAATTGTGCAACCAAAGCTAGTAAAACGTGAATAGAGGAATGCTTCACAACCGGTGAGAACACCTCATTGTAGTAAAATACCTTCCTTTTGAGTGTACCCCTTTGCAACCAACCTAGCCTTGAATCTCACACTGTTTTTCCCATGAACACCTTCCTTCTTTGCATACACCCATTTATACCCAATTGCTTTCTTTCCCTTTGGTAACTCAACGAGCTCCCACGATTCATTCTTATGGAGTCCATCTCTTCACCCATAGCCTTGTTCCACTCCACCTTTTCCGAACTATGCACAACTTCTTTGTATGTGGAGGGAATTTTTTCATCAATAGTTGGTAGGGCATAAGCAACCATATCCACTAACTGTACCGGCTTCTTTATCACTCTGACTGGTCTACTTGTTGCAATTGTTTCCTTCTTTTGTGGAGGGCTTTGAGGAAAAGCCTCCACATCATCTTCATCATCAACGTCCCCTTCTTCTTCATCTTTTGAAAGAGTGTCTTGTGAACTAGAACCCACTGGACTATACTCCACATGCTGCACAATACTGCCATCTCTATTTTCTTCACTCGACTGATTCTCTTTCCCCATGGTAACTAATTTACCTTTATTGAAGGTAACATCCCTGCTAAGAACCATCTTTTTCAAAGATGGACACCAAAGTTTGAACCCCTTCACTCCACTACTGAAGCCCAGAAAAAATGCTTTTTTTGTCCTTGGGTTGAGTTTGCTATCTTCCGTAACATGAAAGAAAGCAGGGTAACCAAATATTCATAAAGAATCATAATCATTAGCAGGTTTACCAGCCCATACCTCAATAGGGTTCTTACCTCCAATCGTAGCAGAAGGAAGTCTGTTAATTAGATGACCCGCATAAGTAACAGTTTCTGCCCAAAATTTCTTCATCAAACCTGCATTGGATAACATACATCTCACCTTCTCTAGCAAACTTCCATTCATCCTTTCCGCTACACTATTTGCTGTGGAGTCTTTCTAACGATAAAATGCCTCACTATCCCATCCTTCTTGCACAATTTTTGGAATGGATCCGACTTGTATTCTCCGCCATTGTCGGATCTCAACACCTTTATCTTCTTGCTCGTTTGAACCTCAATCATCTGCTTCCAAGTCAAGAAAACTTCAAGTACCTCATCTTTGTGCTTCATCGTGTAACCCCAAAGTCTTCTTGAGTAGTCATCAACAAATGTCACAAACTAATGTCTTCCACCCAATGATGCAGTCTTCGTAGGACCCCAAACATATGCATACACATAATCAAATATCCCTTTCGTTTGGTGGATGGTCGTGCCAAATTTCACTCTGGTTTGCTTTCCCAACACACAATGCTCACAGAAGTCTAACTTGCAAGTCTTGGCACCTTTCAACAACCCCTGCTTCACTAAGCCTTGCATGGCTTTCTCTTCTGCATAATCAAGCCTCATGTGCCAAAGCTTGGTTATATTAGTAGCAGTCTCAACGGTGGTTGTTCCACCTACAATGGTCTTCCTTTATAAGTAATACAAATTATTCCACCTAAGGCCCTTCATGACAACTAGAGCACCATATGTCACCTTCAATACTCTGGCTTCCATTGATACCTTGAACCGTTAGATTTCAAAGCACCCAAAGAAATCAGATTCTTCTTGAAATCAGGCACATACCACACGTTTGACAAAGCCCATGTGGTTCCATCATGCAGCTTCAACTTGACTACTCCAAACTCCAATACCCTTCTTTTTACAAGCATGATCGTTCCCCATAAGAACTGTTCTACTACTCATTAGATTCAATGTAGTGAAATAATCCTTATTAGGACACATACGATAAGAGCACGCCGAATCAAGAATTCACTCATCACTATGGTAGCCAAAACAAAATCTAACTCATCATCTTCAACTTGGATCATGTTTGCATTAGTCTTTTCCTTGTTTTTCAACCTCGGACAATCCTTCTTCCAATGACCCAATTCTCTGCAAAAAGCACACTCATCCTTTGCCGAAATTCTTCTTCCATTGACAAAAGCTCCTCTCGATTTGCTTCGACCCTTTCTTTGCATTCTCCTCTCCGATCTACCCCTTTATCGTCAAAGCCTCGATTTATCGGTTTGGGCTTATTTGTCTCTTTTGTGGAATTCATTATTCATTAAGGCATTCGACACATCCTTGAACTTTTATTGAATCTTTCCCGTAAATTAAGGTTGTTGTCAAGTGTTCGTATGAATCAGGTAGTGAATTCAACAACACTAAGGCCTCATCCTCATCCTCATTTTCTTTATCCAAATTCAACCAATCGGCAAGCAATTTATTAAATACGTTCAAATGGTCTATCATAGACGTACTTTCCTTATATTGAAAATCAAACAACTTCTGCTTCAAATATAACTAATTCTCAATGCTCTTTGTCATGTACTTGTCTTCAAGATTCTTCCATAACAATTTGGCCATATTCTCTCTCATCACAAAGTATTTGACATCCTTTGCGAGGCAGAGACGAATAGACCCACATGCCAATCTATTCATCTTCAACCACTCTTGTTCAGTCATATCCTCCGGTTTTTCCCCTTCCAGAGTTGTATCTAAGCCTTGTTAAACAAGAGTGTCCATCATCTCACATTGCCACATCCCAAAGCTATTTGATTCGTCAAATTAATTTTTCCAACTCAAATTTAGCATTCGAAACAGTCATCTTTGTTGCCTTCATGCTTGAACTAGATGCCTTAACATCTTTCCCATCATTTTTTGTACCCTTACCTTCTACTTCCATGTCTCCAATATCTTAACCTGGATACTCTGATACCACTTTGTTGTGCGGAAGCACGTGATTCAAAACACCAAAAAAGAATCCAATTCAAGAAAGAAAGAACAAAAAAATAATAAACCAATCACTAACACAAGGCACAAAGATTTACGTGTGGTTCGGCCAATGAGACCTACGTCCATACCCTGGAGCAACTCGAATCAATGCACTATGATGATGGTGAAAAACAAATCTAGAGAGCTTTACAATGCCTTCCAATAGCTCTCTAGGTCAAAAGGTGAAAGATGCAAAAGATACCAAACACATTATAATAACCTGAGTTTAGGTATTTATAGTAGACTTGCCAAAATTCAATAAAGAATCCAAATTTGTATAGAACTTTCCAAAACCAATATTAATAAATAGCTTGCCCGCCCGAGCGGTCCGCGTGGGCAGCGCGACGGGCGACATTCCAGAAAGTTACTAACCAAACTCGCTCCACAGCTCGCACACATACCCGCCCGGGCGAAACAGTCTTCCAACAATTCTCTTTTCCGAAAAACACCAAATTAAGCCACTATTCCAAGATCTCTCACATAGACACGACAAGATCCAGTATGTTACCCCCCCCCCCCCCCCCCCCCCCCCATTTTCCCCCTTTTATTGTGCACAAGACTGCCTAAACATGAATCTGTAGAGAAAATGCGAAAAATAACAATGATAATAATAGCAACCACAGAGACAAAATATATGTGGATCGACAAACTAGCGGTCCATGGGCGAAGCACAATGAAAATTCCAAGAATAAGATTACTATAAACAGAAAAGGAATTAAAGATCAGAAGCTAGGAACACCCCAATTAAGAGCCAAACACAAGAAATTTCTCTCTCTCTCTCTCTCCCAAAAGGCTCTCCCAATGTCTCACACTTTAAAAATGTCCTTTAGGGTTCCCTGCTAAAGGCCCAGGACGTCCAAACCTTTTATAAAGCTAAAAACACTTCCCTAAATGAATTAGGAAAGCTAATTCGCGTAACCTCGCTCGAATGATCAAGCCACTAAAATCTCGCACTATCTCCTGTGCTTGAGAGCATGCCGTCACAGCTCACCCTAGCAAGCCCATCAACTTTCCCAAACTAGGCCAAATACATAACAATCTCCACCTTAGCTCGTTTTTCCATGAAACCACAGATTTAGAGAACTAAAACTTCTTCTTCTTCTTCTTCTGCTGCTGCTGCTATAGCTATTCTTCTTCCAGTTGCCGTCTCCAAACTCTCTTACACTCATAGACAAACACCAAACAAGTCCAATTCTTTGAACTTGTCCGTCGATTTCACCACATCACTTGATGCATTATTAGCCCGTTGACCAGGCTCACTTGCTTCAACAATTCTGGAACATGGCAGTCCCATATTCTGTGCCATACTGAGCATACCTTAATTTGTACTTCCCATCCGAGAATGACTAACCCACTTTTTCTGAGGACTATCTTCAACGCAATGCATCGGAGATAGAGAATTCCCTCATCCGAAGTTGATCAGACATATTAGCTGACAATAAAAGTGTTTTTTTAGTCACAATCAACAGTTGCGACTAAAAACAATGTCTTTATTGGCAACATTGCCAATATCGCCACAAAAACTTTTAGTCATAGTACAATTAGTCACTACCTAGTGGCATTCATATTTCTTGCTACTATAGATTTTAGTGACAACATTTAGGCCTTTAGTGGCAACATTTTTTGCCACTAACATGATCAATAGAGTGTCTTGCAGAGTTATCTTTGTTATGTAATTTGAGAAGAAATCAATAAAATCTCTCTTTTTGTGTGAAAAAAAAAGAGGAAAGTATGTAATTAAAGTAATAAATTGGGACATTAAAATTTTGAATACATAGCTCTTAGAATTTGAATTAGCACACTAAAACGGCAATGCATGTCTTCTCCTTATCAACAATCCCTTATCAAGATTCAAAGTGGTTTGTTTCATCTTTTCTTTTCCAGGGGCTTGAGGTAGTAATTTGTTGATTACGAAAGTGAAAAGTAAAATCATAACATTCTAGGTTTTGCTTTCAGGTGTGATTATTGGTGAATCTTTAGACTGACACACGCATGCAAATGCAAGATATGGGTGGGTCAAACCTAAATATGTTTAAAATAACTTTCAAGAATTTCATGATTTTGAACTTAGTTATAGTATCCATCTTAGATTAGGATATCAAAATCAAGCAGACTTTGCTCAAATTGTGTGATCTCTTTCTTCCTAGTGGAGAGATTGAGGGTTCGACTCCCCTTAGGGGGAGTCTTTGCTTGCCCCCTATTTGTTCTTTAGTTGGAATGAGTGACCCTTCTTGAACTTTGTTGTGGACCATTGTGGGGCTTCGGGGTTGGGTTAAGAATATTGTGTGTGTGTGTCCAGTTATAATCCAAGTAAGCATAAAAAATAAATAAATGAAAAGAGATTAGGAGATAAAAATTAGTGGAAATCAAATGCAAGAAAAAATAAAATTAAATTAAAAACTGATTATGAGCCATGTTTGAGCATAACTCTTAGCCTTGCTTGATCTCATGCCATGTTAAGAGCTTTCCATTGTACCCAAATTCCAAAACCTAAAGCTAAGAGGTTGTCTAGGTATCCATGAATAAGTTCTATATTACTCAGTGTTTGTGTATTTTTTTAGTATAAAGGAGTCCGACTTTGGTTAAAAATATTCCAATAATTGATTCTTTTCAAGAAAATCAAGTAATTGAAATTTAGTCTAGACATATTTTTCGAATTTCCAAGCAAGCCCTAAGTTCGGCTCAATGCATTAGACTGAAGAATGATAAATCCTATGTTTTCCTAATTTTTATCCCAAATTTGCTCCGCCACCTGTGGCAATGGGGGGACCCGTATCTCATCTAAAATTGGCTTTCTTTTTTTTTTTTTTTTAAGCCAACATAACATAGGTTTTTTCATGAAACCCAAATTCTTTTTTAAACATTCTCAAACAAGACATACTTCTCTCGAGTATATTTTGATATAGAGACAATCCATGGAAAGGCTTTAAATGGTGTGGGGACTAAATTAAAACATTTTGCAGTTGATAGATAGCAACAACTCTATCAAAGGTTTCAAGGCCAGAGTCACGAGCACTCTCAAGGGTCAAGCAATTGACAATGGCTTCTTCATTTAGTGCTAAACGTGAAGGGAATGCTTAGTGAGAATCCAAGTCCATACATGTGGAAACAATCCTCCAAAGAGAATTTCAAAGCCGAAGATATGACAAAAACTTAAGACAGACCCATTATAGAGCTTTTCATTTTATTTCCATGTCATGCTCTTTATGGTTAAAGAGGCTCTCACCTGATCCGATTCATGAACACTTTTGGGACCATTACATGACTTGAGGGTCACTGTCAATATTAACGAGAAAAAGTGAATAGTTACTAAAGAAAAAAATAGTTTTTAAGGCATTGTATTATTTTAAGGGTGTGTTTGGAACGATATCTTTAGAATACTATCTTACCAATTGTAATTATAATAGTCTTGTCATGTTCAACTTATTGTAAAGGTCCATTTCATTACAATTTTTACCTTTTTTTTTCCTCCAAATTTAGCAAATCTTATTTTCTTTCCGCTTTTAAGTTGCATATAGTGATTTTTCTCATGATTGACATGATCTAGGGTAGGATGTGGGACAAGACAGAGCAGGCGGTCGCTTAAGGCCTCTAATTTTTGCCTTTAACTATGCGCCAATTTGACTCTAACAAAAAAAAAGGGGGGGGGAAATGAATGAAATATATTGTTTTTCCCAACAGTCCACCCCAATAGTTTTTTAGTTTTTAGAAAATTGTTAGGAAATCTCTGATTCTGAGTCTTTCATGGTTTAAGGACAGTTAGGAATTTGTTATACTAAAACATCCCTAAATATGATTTTATAGACAATTTATGTCTAATTTGCCCTTGAAATAGATAAAGGAAAGTAATAAATGCATCCCTTAGTTATATCTCACATACCTTCCTCGTTGAACTTGAATTCTAAGATAATATCTTGTTATACACAGAGAAAATGAGAATTAATAAGTCCTCAATTTTCTCCCCCTATCTTTTTTATTTGAATTTGAAATGTAAGACAAGTATCTTGTTTATTCACGCATTCATAATCTACAATATATATGACATTAACTACTAATTTTCAGACCAAATATTCAATGCAACGGGGATACCACGTCAGCAAAATAACATACTCACAGATTTTGGCTTTGTGCTTATGTGGATGAGATTTTTCCCGAAAATAGGAGTGTAAATGGATACATAAATTGTTCAGATTTGATTGTTATACCACATTAGCCAAATAACTGTTGCACTGAATATTTTCTCCAAATATAGACCAAAGTTCTTCACAAAATCGATTTTAAATCATTCATAATTTTGAATTTCAGATAAGTAATACTATATCTATCTCAATCTCCATTTTCTATCTATCTCCATCTTCATTTCCATCATCCACAGAAGTGTAATTTAATCATCTTACACCATCAAATACATGTAGCAGATATCCCTCAAACAAGTTCACACGTGCGAAAATTCTTTCGTCGAAACTTGGATTAATTGTGTTGTTAAATGTGTGTTCATCATTTCTATGAGTACCAAGTGTTGATTTAACCAAAGCATCATCTAAACAAAATCAATTTTCTATTAAGGTTGTTTTCAATCTTTAGTTCGTACTACAAAAGTCACATTCAGACTTCAGTAGGGTGTGATACTTTTGTGATTTTCACATTTTCTACTTATTCTTTTATTTATTTATTTATTTATTTATTTATTTATTTATTATTATTATTATTATTATTATTATTATTTTATTGTTGGAATGCTTGGATGGTGCATTTCATGCATGTTTTGTTGAATCACAAAACATTCAACGGCTTGGGAGTTTGTAAAGCTTCAACAACATAACAATGAAAAATTTGTCGAAGTTTTGTTAAAAAACCCAAACTATGGTCAACACCTACATTCAGCTAAACTTTTGTGAATTTCACAAGACATTTGAAATAATACCTTAATAGATTTCTCATTCATTGAATGTTCAGATACTTTCTGTAATCAATAATGATACACCTCACTCTCAAACCCCACCTCCAACCACATCATTGCTTTAAATGCATGTATCATGTGCTGTGTAAGTGATGCATAGAAAAGTGTAAAAAAAAAATCAAATAACACAGAGTACATACATTTAAAGCATAGGATGTGGTTGAAGGTGTGGATGTCATTATTCTGTAATTTGAAAAACCGTAACAATCAATTGTCAAAATTCATAATCCAGAATCCATTTAGCTTTAGCTGGAGTTTTGTGAATTTCACAACACGTATAAAATTCAAAGCACAAACTTTTTTTGTGAATTTTGGAAAGCCTTGATATATTTTTTTGTGAGCATTGTTAAGGGAATTCAAAAGGAAGCTAATCGAGACCAAAGGATGGCCCAATGGTAAGGGAATCCATTCCAGTTGTTGCTAGTGCACACAAAAAAAACAAAACAAAAAAGAGAAAAAAAAAAAAAAAAAAGAAGAAAAGAAAAAAAAGGAAGCTAATCTAAAATTAGCTTATACAGATTATATGTTCAGCAACTCCTAATCACTGTTCTTTATGGGGTTATTAATGCAATTTGGTGTTTACACATTTTAACAATATGCAGAAAGAATTTATGGTTTTCAAACAGAAAATGCATATTGTCAGCATATTATCAAAAAGGCTCAGCCTGCCTTTCTTTCAAATGGATTAAACCGGAAAATATCCAATACAACAATTATTTTGATAAACATCAGCCATGTCTATCACAAGTAGGGCTATATACAAACAGCTCAACAAACCCACACAAACATATTTGATTAAGGCTAGGCTAGGCTAGGCTCAACTTGACTCATTCAATAAACAAGCCAAGCTCAAACACAAATGAACTCAGTTCAATAAAGCTCGTGAACACATTTAAATAAAGCTCGTTAATAAGCTCGTGAATAAGATTGATAAATGGCTTGAATACTAACTTGCTCGTTAACAGGGACTCGTATATAGGTTTGTTCAATAAACAAGTCAAGCTTAGACTTGAATAAGTTCCACCCGACTCGACTCGTATACACTCCTAGTCACACATAAGCATAATATCTATGTATAGTTGTGAAGTGATATAGATGACATGATAATATGATATCACAGTTAGATTGAATATTTTCTGGGATTAAACGGCTGAGAGATTGTTCCAGCTAGATATTGAAGTCATGACAAAAACTCCGTTTCGTATTGTTCTTCAAACAGAAGTTTAGCACACGCCTCAATACAAAACCAAATACAGTATAGAACAACAGTTAACCACCATAATGACAATTTTGATGGCATATTCGAAGTCCAGGGAAACTATAGGAAATGAGTTCCAAACCTGGACTCCCTAATTTGAAAACCAGGAAACGCGGAAATGGGAAATCACCATTTCTTCAAATCATTGATTGCATCCGAAAACTGAGAGAGAGAGAGAGAGAGAGAGAGAGAGAGAGAGAGAGATCAAAACTAGGTGCCTTAGTACTTCTCCACACCCCAGTCATCATGTCGAGAAGGTAAATGAATCAAACTACAGAAAAATGAAAAAAAATTTACAGGAGCCAAAGTAAAGCATTCATACATACACAACCAAGTGTTTTAGCTACAGCTATTGGGAGCTCCTTTTGAATTTCCTTGCGAACTATGAAAAATAGATATAGAACGGAATACGGTATATCTATCAACTGAAACCTACCAATGCGCCACGGTTCAACAAGAGGTACCTGTTATCCCATAGTGGGAGGAGGGGGTGGGGGTGGACGAACTCCTTGGCCCTGCATCAGCTGTCCCGGAAAACCTTGTGGAGGCGGCATCGGAAGTCTTCCCATCTGAGTTCCAGGAGTAAAGTTCGCCATCGAGCCGCCGCTACCAACCAGGGGCGGCGGTGGGGCAGGTAGGTTTCCGCCTGGAGGCATAGGCCTAGGCCCATTTGCCATTGGAGGAGGTGGCGGCAGGAAAGAAGGTGGCGGGCCTCTTTGGGGGTTTCCCATTGGACCTCCTGGTGGTGGGCCTTGTGGTGGTGGCGGCGGCGGTGGTGGCAAAGAACTTGGTGGGACACCAGGAGCGGCTGTACCATTGGCTGCAGGGGTGGGCTGAGCCTTGGTTGGCTCTGGTGGCTTGGTTTTGAAATATAACTGCAACTGTAAATTGATTCAACCAACAGATCCACATTAGAAAAAAATTCAGCAATAGAATGATCATAATATCTTAATTAGATCTAGGTTCATACGTGATACGACTCAAATCAGCAAGTAGCTGCTAGCTTACATGGACTCGGGTACGACTGTCGAGTGTTCTCTGTGTCCAAGCGTCGGACCTTCCAAAATTCATGAATATAAGGACACGACAACGAATCTATTATTCTATTTCTCTTATCTATACATCCATACATTAAATGAAGATGGTTGATGTGACACTTATATGACAGGCAAACAATGGATGGTTGGGATTGGGTCTTGGGTTTAATTCAATGGCCATGATTGATTTTGATTTCCCCCAAACCAGTCATCATCCTCTCTATCCCCCCACATTTTAAAATTTTGAAATCCCCACCCTCTCCTCTGTCTGTCTCTCTCTCTCTCTCTCTCTCTCTCTCGGCTATCTATTTCTCTCTAAACTCCATCTCTCTCGGACTCTCTCTCGCCAGCCCCACCTCACCGCAGTCATCTCCACCCAGTGCCTACCCACCTTCACCCAGCGCCTCCCTCCCCCTCGTCTCTCTGTGTCAGTCCCTTTATCTCTCACTTCGGTAATCTCTCTCTTCATCACTCTCTTCTTTCATTTGTTAGGGTTTATACACGAGGGTTTTTCTTTGATTTGGGAAATTTTTCTTTGAAGAACATTTTATACACGAGGGTGAAGAAGTAAGAAATCCATGACCGTGATATTACATTTTGCTTTATATTCCGACCATCTAAGAAGAGAACTGGCAAACGGTGGCCACTATGATCTTTAAGAAATAAAGCTTTCAGGTTGTATTTATTTCGGTTGTTTTTACTTGGTTTGGTTGATACCTTTTAGCAAGCTAATAGTGGAACTTAAAATTTAGTGAAGTACTTGGCATTGAACCATTACTTCTTGATCAACTGTTCGTATCATGTTTATTTTTATTTTTATTTTTTTTCGGAATATGCAGAGTTGTAGGTTCATATAACTTGCTTTTCATTCTAGCATTTGACCTTGCAACTGATTTACAATGTTTCTTCGATATCTCCTCTATGTGGTAATCTACTTTGTTGTTTTGAATAGTTGATAATCTGCATTGGGCTTCGTTTTGTTGATAAAATAAAATAAAATAAAATGAAAGATGAGATTAATGAGGGTAATAGTTTATGCTATTTGGTACCCTAGAAACCGTGCATGTATTGAGCCTACCCATTGAAATATGAAGTGTTAACGTTTCATTTCTTTCCAGCAAATGCAGTCAACCCCTTTCTTTATGGCTTAAGGGCTGTTTGGTTAATAGTTTTGGATTTTTGGCGCTCAAGGGGTTTGGCTTTTGGCCTAAGGATTGTTTGTCTTATAGCTAAGAGGCTTTTGGCTTACAAACTATATTACAAAAATGTCGTAATTTATTGGGAAGCACCGAAGGAGTGCAAAATTTATTATGGCTTAGTTTGGCCCCCACGTGTATTTTTAAAAGTAGCTTATGAAATTTATTATTAAGTTGTTTGATAATTTTGAACAAGTGACGCATTACTCTTCAAAAAAACATCATAAAACTAAAAAGCAACCCTGAGCTTTTAAAAGCTCCATTCTAGAGCTTTTAAAAGCTCCCCCCAAAAAAGCCCCAAGTTCAATTTTTGCAAAGCTCATAAACTAGTTATCAAATGAATTAACATGAAATTGTGCTTTAAAAAAGGAGAAGCACCAAAATGGGGGCCAAACTAAGCCCAAGTGCCGAAGGCATGTGGAGTTAGTTATTGCTGACGGCACATATGGTTAGAATTGCTTTGTACTGCCTTTACGCACGGATTATACCTTAGTATCTCCATAATAATAAAAGTTTAACATGAGCATATTTGGACCCCAAAAAAAAAAACATGAGAATATCATCCCATATTGAAGGAACTTTGCAGCAAAAGGGACATAATTAGAGACTTTAATACATTATTACGCACGTGTGCTTCTTGGTGTGTGTCTAACAAAATATACCGATGTCTTGAGTGTAGTCCGATACCGGGTACTTCAACCTATTAACAAGTGCCCATGTAATAGAGTTTGTATGCGGAACTAGATATCTTTACCAATTGCTGCTGGGATTAAAAACCAAGGGTTGGCAACCGGTTTGCCAAATTCATTTCCAGAAATACACCAAGTTTCTTGGTTATGACTCATGAGTAATAACCAAATGCTGAACAACCCAGGAAAGAACAAACAAGCTAGTCTGGGTTCCACAGCCCCGTAGAGAATGTAAAATAAACAAAATAAATAATAAATACTGAAAAATGTGTGCACAGACTAACCGTGAACATTTTTGAGTCTGGATCCCAATGCGAGAAGAACTTGGGAGTGGATTTGTCAATCTCTGTGCTAGGAACCTGTTACACATGCGCACCAACACACACACACCACACACAAGTATGCACAGTTATGACCATTGAATATCAAACACATTGAAATTAAATAATCTTTTCTGCAGCTATTCATTTACCCTGAAAGAAATGATCTCATATGGATCAGCCGCAAATAGAAGATACTGGTATCTTTTATCAAAGGATTGGACCCTCTGCCAATGAAAAAGTAAAAAGGAGATAAGGATCTTATATAATCTTTATAGAACAAAGTTACAGCTTAGATCTATCTAAGAGCAATACAAACATGTAGAAATACAAGCACCAACACCGTAAAAAGAGCTATGAAGGTTAGATCACAGAAGTAGATTGAGAAAAGCCTACCTGTTCATATGATGACATGAACCGATGCCTTGGTTTCGTATTGTCCTCGATTTCAGGATATTCAATCTGCATCAAGTACCCAAAATCACCAAAATAAACCATATACTATGTGCCTCATTTGTGAAAATGAGGAATATGCACTAGGTCACTCTACTACAACGTAAGCTCGTATTTCTTTCTTGCACATGCACAACTTGAATATTGATAGTACTTACTATAAGTTAGGTGATTTTTAAGGACACGGAAATAATTTTGCACCTGGAAGAGAAGAGATCTCTGCTTTGTCTCAGGATCAAACTGCTTCGTCACCCGATAACCAGGCCTACCAATTTTAACTGCAAGCACACCAGAAGTAAGTAAGAAACAACAAATATCACAAAATTAAGCATTCGTGTTGCTGTTCTTAAGTGAATAGGGGAAAATGGAAACCAAAATAAAATTAAAAAATTAATATACATCTTCAGCAACATTCAACACAAATACGTACCAAGAGTTAAAGGCGTAGTAGTCATATAGATGCTCAAAATTGAGAAATTTCCAAATAATACTAAAGCATTCTCCTTACACCTTCACATAAACTGTACAAAATGATTATATAATATCAAAACACCCGGTCACTGAAACCAAGTTAAAGTTCTCAATTCTCATTACGACACCTATTTTTTTCAATAATTGTAACTTCTTTTCCAGTGGTAGTGAATTTTATTCCCTTATCCTTCTTTCTCTTCTTTCCTTTTTCCTCTAGTGGAGGGGTGGTATTGCGATAATCCAGGTCATGTACACACAACAACATCAGCCTATCCTAATCTCAACATTCTTGCGCTGTGTTTTTCTTATGGCACTGGACTGGAGTACCAGAAAGGACTAGATAAATTTAACAAGAAACAAAATGGGTTGGATAGAAAGCTAAGGAGGTAGAAAAGATCGTGTATAAGATATTCTATACGGGGAAAGATAGACACAGAAATGGCGTCAGAATCGTGGTTGACAAGAACCTCAAGGATAAAGTTGTGACAGTCAGGAGGAAAGGAGAGAGATTATTGCTTATTAAATGGGTAGTTGGAGTGGATATAATTAATGTGATTAGTGCATACGCGCTCCATGTAGGATTGGATGATCACACTAAAAGACAATTCAGGGATGAATTGAACGCTTTAATGCAAGAAATACCGGGAGGAGAGAAGATAATTGTAGGTGGAGGTTTTAATGGCCACGTAGGCAAAGATAGAACTGGATATGAGAGGGTGCATGAGGGGTATGGTTTTGGAGTTCAGAATGAGACAGGGGTAAGTATTCTAGATTTCTCTGTAACATATGATCTTGTAGTAGCAAACACATTTTTCAAAAAGAGGGAAGAACACTTGATAACCATTAAGAGTGAATCTAATAGAAGCCAGAACGATTTGTTCTTTGTGAGAAAGGTAGACCGCCTAGCATGTAAAGACTGTAAGGTCATCCCAGGGGAGAGTTTAACATCTCAACATAGACTTACTATTTTAGATATTCATATAAAAGAAGAATGTCGTACTAGAAAAGACCCTATAAACCCGCGAACAAGGTGGTGGAACCTTAAAGGCGAGAAACTAGCAATATTTCAAGATAGAATATATACAGAAGCACCTTGGAATTTGGAAGATGGAAGCAATATAATGTGAGATAGAATGCCAGGGTGCATAACGAGAATATCGAAGGAAGTTCTTGGAGAGTCGAAGGGAAGAGGGTTAGCATCTAAAGATACTTGGTGGTGGAATGAAGAGGTGCAAGCTGCACTGAAAACCAAAAAGGATTACTTTAAGAAGTGGCAAAATGATAGAAGTGAGGAAAACTTCAAGAGTTATAAATGTGCAAATAAGGAAGTTAAAAGGAAAGTTATAGTTGCTAAAATGAAAGCCTATGACAACTTCTTCACCAAGTTAGACACTAGAGAGGAAGAAAAATGTATTTATAAGCTTGCTAAGTCGAGTGAAAGGAAAACAAGAGACACTAATCAGGTTAAGTGTATAAAAAGCGACGACTCTAAGGTAATAGTGAATGACAATGAGATTAACGAAAGATGGAAAAGCTATTTTGAGAAGTTGCTGAATGACAAAAATATGGATAACACAATTGAAGAAGAAACTGGAAGTTGCGATGAAACTAAAGAATACAGATTCTATCAAAGAATAAGAAAATCTGAGGTGAAATTTGCTTTGAAGAAGATGAAACCCAACAAGGCCTTGGGACCAAATGGAATCCCCATTGAGGTTTGGAAATACTTGGGAGATGTGAGGGCATCTTGGCTTACAAAAGTTTTCAATAGAATTTTAATGACTAGGAAAATGCCTGACGAATGGAGGAAGAGCATTCTAGTGCCTATATATAAGAATAAAGGAGATGTACAACAATACAACTATCGAGGTATTAAGTTGATGAGCCATACTATGAAGCTGCGAGAGAAAGTGATGAAGTATCGCTTAAGAGGCGCAACATCAGTGTCAGAAAATCAGTTTGGATTTATACCTGGGAGATCAACTATGAAAGCAATTTAATTACTTAGGAGGCTAACGGAAAAGTATAGAGAGAAGAAAAAAGATCTACAAATGGTTTTTATTGATTTAGAGAAAACCTATGATAGGGTGCCTAGAGATTTAATTGGTGGGAGCTAGAGAAGAAGGGAGTGACCAAGGGTTATAATGTTTTATTGACGTTGTGAAGGATATGTATGATGAAGCGATTACTACAATTAGATCACCGGCCGGAGAAACAAGCGAATTCCCAATTACCGTAAGCATGCACAAAGGGTCGGCCTTGACCCTTATTTATTTACCCTAATCATGGATGAATTGACTAGACACATTCAAGATGGGGTCTCATGGTGTATGTTGTTCGCAAATGATATTGTCTTGGTTGATGAGACTAAAGGGGGACTCAACACTAAACTGGAAGCTTGGAGAGAAGCACTGTAGACTAAGGAGCTAAAGATAAGTAGGACGAAAACAGAATACATGGAATGCAGTTTTAGCACCAATGGAAGTAGAGACAACGAAGCAGTGATGATCGAAGACCAGGAGATCCTAAAGAGGGAACACTTTCGCTATCTAGTTTCAATGATCAGTAGAGATGGAGAGATTGGTGATGACATGACCGTTAGAACTAAAGTAGGCTGGCTTAAGTGGGGGAGTGCTTCTGGAGTATTATGTGACCAGAGAATACCAGCAAAATTGGAAGGAAAATTTTATGGGACAGCAATTAGGCCAACTATACTCTATGGGACAGAATGTTGGGCAACTAAGAAACAACACATTAGCAAAGTGTGCGTAGCTGAGATGAGTATGTTAAGGTGGATGTGTGGTAAGACAAGGAAAGATAGAATTAGAAATGAATACATTAGAGAGACTGTAGGAGTGGCACAAATTGAGGATAAGTTGAGGGAGAATAGACTTAGATGGTTCGGCCATGTGCAACGAAGACTTGTAGATGCACCTGTGCGAAAGAGTGATAAAATCGTAGTGTCCAAAATGGTTAGAGAGAGGGGCAGACCTAGACTGACCTGGGAGTATGTAGTGCAATAAGAAATGAATATATATCATTTCTTGTTGCATATAGCTCTTGATCGTGCAGAATGGAGAAAAATGATTCATACAGCCGACCCCAACTGATTGGGACACAAGGCTTGGTTTAGTTTGGTCGGTAAGTATGATAACACAAAATTTTTATAGCCCCCTTTAAAGAGATATAATAATTATGTGGACATGACTCTTAAACCCCTTTTGGTAGCAACAACAAAAGCCCATCCCACTACTAGCTCCAAAAGAAAACCAGAAGAAAGCTGACCCAACACAAGACACATTTGAACAATTCTTCTTCACATTTGCATCATGTCATTTACCAATAAAATGTGTACCCTATCCACAAAAATGTCAACATGCAGTAGACTGAAATACATGGATTTCTTTAAACCCTTCAATTCATCATCTACATCCAACAAAAAAAAACTTATCCCAAGTGGTAAAATGTTCAAAAGCCAGTCCTCAAACTCCTATTCAGTCCAATTCTCATAATGTTTTCTAGATGAGATCTGTACACTAATTATCAAATCTATTTCCATCTCGAACAGTAAACTGACAATTTTCTGCGAACTCTGGTGTGTTAAAGCCTCGTTTGAGTCTAGGCCTCACTTTTTATCTGGACCTTGTGAGAACCAAGGTAATGTTGTTTTGATAATGAACTTGTTTTAAGAGAGTTATTAGACAGGTATGGACTCTAATGCAAGAAATTGGCACACACCAGACGCTTAAATTTGTAGAACCGGTTAACTTTTGAACCACAAAATCAGTTCTTTGCTGTCCCAGATAACCTCCTAATAATAGCAGCAACAGTAAACAATCATCTCTCAGTTAGAAGAATAGACCTACAAATATCAGTACATACAAATTACCAAACAAAGAGAAAAAATACAAACGCAAATTCTAAATCTTTCTAATGGTGACGAGCACAATAGATTTCTACAACAATCACTAATGAAGACTATTAGGTCAAATAGATAAACAACTACCATTTCCACACAAAAATTAAAATACTGAACAATTAAACACATATTGTAGAAGATATAAAATTAAAAATTAAAAATTACCATTCTTTTTAACATTAACGCTTCGCTTGCTAGGTTGAGGTTGAGCAGGGGCATCTTTAGCCTCGCGAGCCGCTCTCTTCGCCAAATTGGTCTGGTGTCGCTTCCCTTGTGTATGCGCCAAGTAATTCCCTTCATTGTTGTGCAGTGTTAGACAAAGCTTGCACTCATAGCTACAAATCCCAACCACAACACCACCATTATCGTTTCCATCATAACCATTAGTCCAGCAATTAGATACCTACATATATATATATATATATATAGAGAGAGAGAGAGAGGATGGGAAAGGACCTGCCAAGGTGATTGCGCATAAAGTAGGGATCTTTGGCGAGATCAATGGTTTCGAGGGCGAGTTTGCGCAGCCGCTCACGGCGGTCGATGGCTTCATTCTGGGCGGAGGCGGCGCCACCGCTACCAGGCTTCGAACCCCACTCTCTGTCCATCTGATTCTCTCTCTCTCTCTCTCTCTCTCTCTCTCTCTGCTTCTGTAAATATAAATATGTAGTGAATGGATGCAGTGAGTCTCTCTTAGTACAAAAACACACAGCTATTTAAATTCGCAACAAATTCAAATCAGTTGTATCGTAGTATATATATATCATTGGACGGAGAGAGAGAGAGAGAGAGAGAGAGAGAGAGAGAGAGAGAGAGAGAGAGAGAGTACCTCGTGGAAGCAATGAGCGGCTGGGGGATATCGACTGTCGGAGCTTCGCCGGAAAAGCTTGTGTTAGGCCGTGAGACACTGCGAGATGAGATTCAGAGGCTGATCTGACTTTTAGTAAAAAAAATTATTTTTATTTTGGGCCAAAGAGAGTGATCTGATCATGTGCCCTAAAATTTGCGTTTTATAGTCACGAGTTCCACCGTTGATTAAATCTCACCAACGCCTGAGATAATTGATGTGTAGTTTGTATACCAAAATAAAAAATGTTAGGTATCCAACACATTTCACAACATATTTCACAATGAAAATAATTTTGCCCAATTCAAAGCCTGGTTCACCAATACTCACCCAATATGCTCTTGGGTGAGTATTGGTGAACCATGTTTTGGATTGGCCAATGGGATGCTTGGGTGAGTATTGGTGAACCATCCAAAACATGGTTCACCAATACTCACCCAAGAGCATATTGGGTGAGTATTGGTGAACCATGTTTTGGGTGAGCAGAAATGCTCTCTTTCCACAATAGGGCTTTAAATGTGTTGTACCCTGTGATGTTTTAATTTTTTACACTTCTCTATGCACCACTTACACAGTACATGGTACATGCATTTAAAGCCCTATTGTGGAATATGTTGTGTGCCTAGCATATTTGAATCAAAATATATTGGAATGGACATATGTAACATAAATCTCAAATTTAGAAACCAATAATGTGTTTGATAATCTAATTATGTGTTGAAAATGAAAATTTTCAGTGCATACCACTTAATAGAAAAACTTAACTAAAAACTCATTAAAAACTTTAAATGAAATTTTCTAATGAAAATAATCACTGAAAGTATTCCATCTTAGTACTTGAAACACTAATTTTAGTATTGCAAATTTAATCGCTTAAAACTTTCATTACTTAAAATTCAACACTTAGTTTCTAGCACTTAATTTTTTGTTTTATCAAACGGACCCCAAGTAGAAATTACTGAAAATAAAGTAGAACCTGAAATATATGCAAAACTAGAATAATAGATCGAGTCACGAACTTGGTTCACTGTCTTTAAAACGATTTTGCGCTGCACTGGTGGCCACGGTTTTTATGGCAGTCATCTCTCAAGATTAGGGGTGCAACTTGGAACGGAAATTCCGATTTCGACCGATTCCGTTATGAAAAATTTCGATTTTGGAAACAAAAAATGCATTCCGAAATCCCGAAAAAAATCGAATCGAAATTGTTTTGAGGTTTCTTAAAATTCCGAAAGTATATTTTTCGAAAATTTTCCGAACATTTTCGAAATTTTTCAAAATTTTTCCGAAATATTCCAAGCTTACCTTACAGTTGTCCCACACCGGCTAAAAAAGAAGGCAAGGTGATGAAGGTGGGTCTATAAATTATTCCTAAGCTAGAACCACATTAGACGTCTCAAGCTAGTAGCATGTATCGGAAAATTTCGAAAAATTTCGAAATTTTCTGAAAATTTTAAAAAAATTCCGAATTCTAAAATTTCATAACTGGAATCGGAAGGGCTTCTGAAAATTCTGAAATTCCAAATTTTTTTTTTCCCCAAAGGCTATTTCTGACCTGCTCCAGTCCAAAACACATCCCTACTCATGGTACAACAATCTTTCACCGTCATATAGAAGCACTTTAAATAAGATGGTACGGTGAACTTACTAATGTTTGTACTCTTTCTTACACAAACACACTATATATCTATCTATTCTTATAATACGGAAGAACAAAGCAACACGTGGCACAAAAAGAGGTAGGGGATTTCAAATACAGTCTCACGCCCATCTCAAGCTTTCCAATAATACTACAATACAATTACTTTATGTGATATACAATGTACAATGTGATCATAGCCGTCAAATCTCATCAACTTATGCAACTCCTAACTTCATGCCACATGTTGAAAGATTAATAGATCTTACAATAACACTTAATTCCCCTATAACCTACCCAAGTAAAATCTTTTCTCTAGAAACATGACCCTCTTATGTTTTCTCCCCCAAACAGTCCTCGATTACAGAGCATTGAAACCCAAGCAAATTTCTCCCTATCAATCTTTTCTCTCATACGTTATCTCCCTTGAAAATAGCCCTATATTGAATCTCTTCTTCTCTTTCATACGTTTACACCCTACATAAAAGCCCTCAATTCCATAGATTCAAGTCTCTCTCTTACCCAATCATTCAAGATCAAACTCTAGGTGTTACATGTTAAACGTCTTCTATTTTTTTTCCTCTTGATTACAGAAATTAAGGGAAATCATGATTCAGATTGCTCTTAATAAAGGGCCACTCAGTCATCCTCATCCTACATCAGTGTTATCCTGCACCACTCCATAAACTGCTACAAGCTTCTCATTCAGATTTCAATGAAGTTATTGTGTAAGTTCTTTTGCTTCCTTCATAGATATTTTGGGTTATATTTTGATTGTAATTGCTTGATTTGTATGATTGTTTTTTTAAGACTGAATGAGGGTTTCTGGTTCTTACAATTGGTGGTTTTGGGGTTATTTTTATGTGTTGTGGGTGTTCGTAGAAATGTCTGAGCCAAGTAGGGATTGATAGTTTGGGCCTGTGGTCTTTTTTTGGCAAGCTTTGTAATTGCATTTGTTATTTTACTATAATAAAATGTTGTTGTTAAAAAAAATCATGTATACCTTTTAAATTTACAGCTTCCAAATATGCGTAATCAAAACAGATTTGTTGATATATCATGGCAAAAATATCAATAACCCCTGACTTTTGTTCCTGTCTTGCACAAAGAAAAAAATAAACTCTTACAAATGAGCAAACTCTGATTTTTCTGCATTTTTTCTTATTTTATTTAGATGTGAACTTTTTTAAACCCTAATTTTCCAAAATTTAGCTCATGCTGATACTTTTACGCTTCTAATTGTATCATGATAATTTTGTATTCATTTCTTGATATTTTTTTGGCTCTACTTTCTCCTATTCTCACAAGATCCAATTTGTGACAAAAATGGGTCATTGGTGGTTGCCAACCTAAATGGCTTTAGCATTGAAATAGCCTTGGCAACCACCTGGGTGATGAAATATGTGAGGCAAGTTGATGCTTAGCACTCAATACAGTATGTAGGTGAGGCAAGTTGTTGTCGCATAAGTCTAATCTTTGATACTCTTAGATCCGGTATGTTGTCTTGGGGTGCTCAAATGCTTGCAAAGACAAATATGTAGTATCCAAATAAATTGTATATATGTGCAAGTAGTAATAATAATTTGAAATTGTACTCAACCCAAATAATTTGTTGATTGGTAGTGTTTGACTTTCCACATGATAATAACACACTCTTTAACATCATAACTAAGGTCATCTAAAGTATAAAACAGATCAAATTTTACTCCATTGATTTGTTGGTTTGTTTTTCATGGGTATGCCTTTTTATCTTACTTTAAATTTGATGGATAAATTTAGATTTTGATTTTTTGTCGTGTGTGTTAAGTGGAGTGTTTGGTATCTGATCAACAGTGGAACACCTTTTGCTTTGGAAAAAAAAATAGTCTTCGTAGGTGTAACACCCGTACCCGAAAAAGAAGATTAGTGTAATATTAGTATGTGTTTATTAATGATAATTAATGCATAAAATGATTTAAGGTGGGGTTATGAACCCACAGGTAAAAAGGTGTTCGAATGCGGACACAGATGAAAGTCCTGTGATAAGAAGGACTGGTATAAAAGTAGGACCTGACGAAGGTCTAAATGATGTGAATTGCATATAGATGTCATTATATGTTTAAATGACTAATTGTTTAAATGCTTAAAGATATTTTTTTATGTCTTATGATAGGTAAAGGGGACCAGTTTGGGTACTCATGTGAGGGCGTATTTGAATATGTTTCATAATTGATAGGTTTAATAGCAACCTCATGATATATGTAGGACCACATTTGGGACCCACGCGTGATATAAATTAAATCCACTTAGAAAATGTGGGTAATTAACATAATTACTTTGGGGGTGTCATAATAAACCATTAGAAAGGTTTGGGGGTGTAAATGGAAATATGAAAAAAAAGATATGTTTATCTCTTGTAAAGGCATTTGATGACTCATAATTTCTCATCTTCTAATTATCTTCTCAACTAAATGATGATCTAGTAATGATACATGTCGCCTCTTTATCTGTGGTGGCTGTCCCTGCGGTTATGAGTTGAAAATATCTAGCTCCCCTTTGTTCTCTTCTCGCCGGCTGTTGCATAGATCCTTGAGTTGTTTTACCTGTCGCAAAAGAACCCGAACCTCCGTGTCGTTTATTAGGCCATTCCCTCGCTCGATGACCCGGTTGATCACATACATAACAATTACCCTTAATCACCTTGCTTCGATTTGGACAGTTCCTTATGTTCGAGTTCTTGATAACTATTACAAGTTATCGTTTGATAACACTTCCCCCAATGTTGTTTATTGCATGTTGAACACCACGGTTTCTCCTCACTTGAACCACTACTTATCGATTGACTTCCAGAGTTTTGTCTTTTGAAACTTTCATGTTCACTATACTGTCTTGACCCTAACCTCTTGTTTTGTTGGCTTAGTGGTGGTGGCATGCTTGGATTGAACCCAATGTCTCTTTCTGCAATGGAAGCAATGTCTAATGCCCCGGCATAAGTCTGAGGTCGAAATACTGTTACTCGCCCCCGAATATCATTTCTAAGTCCTGCTACAAACTTTCTTGCTTTCACTTTCTCAGTTGATACAATATCCCCGGCAAACCTTGCCAAACTTGTGTACTACGTTGAATAATCTCTAACTGACATCCCCCCTTGTACCAACTCCATGAACTCTTGTGCTTTTTGATCATTGAAGGATTCCGGAAAGTATTGCGCATTGAATATCTCAAGAAATTGATCCCAAGTGGTCGGTTGCCCTGGGCCAAGCTTGGTACGCCACCAATATTGCGCCTCATCCTTCAATGTGTCAGCTGCAAATAAAACTTTTTGCTCTTTTGTACATGGTAACACTCTGAAAATCTTTTCCATGTCAGATATCCAAAAACAACCAAAGGAGTGTGATGTATTTCAAGCCTTTGTGTTATGATGTTAATCGTCGGATTGAATTGGATGTATTGTGGACTGTTGGAAATTCGAGGAAAGAAATGTGTGTATACTTCTTTGATTCTATAAGATGGGAAAAGTTTGGGGACAAACTTCTTAAAAGAGAGGGAGAAATGTAACACCTGTACCCGGAAAAGAAGATTAGTGTAATATTAGTATGTGTTTATTAATGATAATTAATGCATAATATGATTTCAGGTGGGGTTATGAACCCACAGGTAAAAAGGTGTTCGAATGCGGACACAGATAAAAGTCCTGTGATAAGAAGGACTGGTATAAAAGTGGGACCTGACAAAGGTCTAAATGATGTGAATTGCATATAGATGTCATTATATGTTTAAATGACTAATTGTTTAAATGGTTAAAGATATTTTTTATGTCTTATGATAGGTAAAGGGGACCAGTTTGGGTACTCATGTGAGGGCGTATTTGAATATGTTTCATAATTGATAGGTTTAATAGCAACCTCATGATATAAGTGGGACCACATTTGGGACCCACGCGTGATATAAATTAAATCCACTTAGAAAATGTGGGTAATTAACATAATTACTTTGGGGGTGTCATAATAAACCATTAGAAAGGTTTGGGGGTGTAAATGGAAATATGAAAAAAAGATATGTTTATCTCTTGTAAAGGCATTTGAGGACTCATAAGAGTCATTGACAGCAAATGCAAGCTAGAAGAACACGTAGAGAGAGAGGAAGAAGAAAGAACGAAGACGACGGGGTTTCTCCGATGACGTTTGGCGTCGTTCCTTCGTCGTCCGGCGTCGGATTTACAATCTGAGGCCATATTTGGACTCGTGGAGGTAAGAGGATCGCATGCACGTTCTTTATTTTCATTTTCGGCAACATTTTTCCGGTGACCGTTCTTGATAGACGATGTTTTTGGTACCAAACTTATGTAGGATTATCACCGGTTAAGAATTGAGCTAAAACTTGGAAGGAATTGGGATTTCTAAGCTTAATTCGCTAGTAAATTGAACAGGTAAGTGTTCTAATCTCAAAATTGGATGTTTAGTTATGTTCATGTGGTAATTGTTGCTAGTAGTTGCTAAATTCTTGTTTATGTATATGTATTTTGAGGAATTTGGGTAAAAAGCATGTCATGTATGTGAATTTGTTATGCTTATGTGCTAAGTTGTTTAAATGCTTATGTGGATCAAAGGGAAGTTAAGTAGTGGTCACCATTTATAGGTCCCATATGTAAGGGACAGGAAGCCCTCAATGAGTGGGGCGTGGTGACGACCACAATGATATGCCGGTGACGCCTTCGGGATCACAAGAGAGTGTGTATTGCGCTATATGCGCCAAAAGTGAGAAAGATCCGGGGTGAGAAGGACCCGGGGGTGGTGACTGGAATGACTTGACTTCCGGGAGATCAATTCTGTTGTTGTTTATATTGATTGTTGCATTTACATATTAAGCATTCCAATAGCATGATTAGTTCTCTCACTAAGCGAAAGCTTAAACGAAAAAAATATGTTTTCTGTTGTGGTTATTGAATAACCACCGCAGGTACGGAGCAATACCCGGAGAGAAGGTGACGCGCTCGGGAATGGGGGAGAGAATTAGAACTTGTGAATATGTTTTAAACTTGTAATATAGTATAACTTGTGGGTTAGTATCCCTAACTTGTGAATTGAAACCTTGACTCATAAGTTTAATGTCAATATGAAGGAACTTATGTAATTCTCTATGTTAGTAGTTAGTTTGGGTAAGAAGTTGAAGGATTTGAAAGTTGCCTTTGTAAGTTTCATGTTTTTCTTGAGTTGTAGTACACCTTGTGAATTCCATGTATTTCTTGGGTTATAACCATGTGCATGGATAAGTTGTAGTGTTGGACCTTTCCGGCGAGCCCGGGTAAGTGTCGCAACTTCTTTGGTTAAGTTCTTTTGTAACCAAATATTTTGAATGGTTTGTACTCAATTCTGTTAGTAGTTGATTGTAATTTCAAATAATAGGTACCAAACAGACACTTTATATTCTTTATTTCTTTAGGATATGTATATTCAATAACTGTCTAACCTTTGGACGCATTTCAGACACCATGTAAACAACTCATGTTTATGATTCCTATTAACATATCATCATATCAAGAAATTTCTATAGATCTTTAGGGACATTAACTTATGAATCTATTGTTGAGCCCCATGTCTAATGTAAATTTGTATTTAATACCACACACGTTAAGTTATGACTATGGTAAATTGGTATTTAATACCACACACGTTAAGTTGACATAACGTTGACCTTCTTCCAACTTAGAACTGCTACAAAAATTAAACTAGAAATTTTGTGTTAAATCCCAAATTTGAATCCCAAACTGTAGTTAGACTAAACTCTTCATTTTCAACTAAATGTGAATTTCAAATTTGATTCCCAAATTATGTTCATGATCAATAATTTGACACACTAAACTAAACCCAAAGTCATTTGTTGTATTATATGTATATATATTATATATGTGATGTGCTTTTACTATGTAGTAGTTCATGTACGAATTAACACCACTATATCTTATGTGATGTGCTTTTACTATGTAGTAGTTCAGGTGGGAATTAACACCACCCTTAAAACACGTTTTGATACAAATGAATAGGGTACTAACTTCTTTTGATATGTGGATATTCATTCACAGACAATACTTTAGGGACTTCAAATAGTTTTTGGAGCTAGGAATAGTAAGCAAAAACTATAATTCCATTATCTTTTTATTTGCTATGGGCTGAAATTGCAATAATTTGATCTTTTTGTTCGCGCATATTTACAGTAGTTTTCTATGCAGGTGCTTAAATGGAATATCTACAGGAGAAAGCATTTTGTGCGCGTGGGTTGAGGATGAGCTGAATGATATATAAGTTCTAATATCGACAACTTCAAAATCTTTTGATTCCAAAGTAGATACTAAACTACATAAACGCATTATATTTTGAACACGTATTATTTTCAAGATTGTTTCTAAAAGTCTTTAGTTTGTTTATAAAAGGTTGAATCATAATTTGGGCCATGGTTTTGGTTCCAATTTTTCGCAACTCATGCTGTTAGCATTTAGCAAATCTTACGTGTTGTCTTCAAGTTTGTTTGGTTTTATAAAAGTGTTGAATCATGACTAGGAATGGTTTCTGTTGTTCGGAATCTACAGGGATGCAACATATACATTCACTCTTTGGAGAGAGAGAGAGAGAGATGAAAGATGCTGACAATTAAGCAAAAAGAAAAGAAAAAAGATGCTAATCTATATGTATAAGTAAAGTTAAAAAATATGCTTATATGCAAATGAAGAAATGTTTTTCTTTCCTTATCTGTGTTGGCAAATTCGTGTCCGTGCTTCATACATTTCAATTGCATGGGCTTCGAAGTTGCTAGCTAGTAGAGTCGTTTCCACCAAAATAGTCCAAATAAAACTTAATTATTAAACCAAAGTGCCTTAGGACTTAATGACAAATCCCACGTAAGTCGGTTTTACTAACCGACATTCAAAAAGTCGGCTTAAAGTTGGATTTCGTAACACTGACATTAAAGTTGGGTTTCCAAAACCCGACATTAACGGAATTTTTTTCCCTTCTCTTTTTGCTCTGAAAATTAATTGTGGAAAAAATAATCAACTTGAATGTCGGTTTTACTAAAACCGACTTTAATGTTGGGTTTTGGAAACCCAACTTTAATGTCGGTGTTACAAAACCCAACTTTAAGCCGACTCTTTGAAATGTTAGGTTTTACTAAAACCAACTTACATTCTCTATAATTTGACCTCTTTTAAGCCTTTGTCTGCTGGTTTTGAAATAATCGTAAGATTCTCCCTTTTTTAAAATATAAATAAATGATCAATGAAATGTATGTACTGCAAAAATTCAAAAACTTGTGTACAATATTTGAAATGAATAAATTAAGTAGCAACTTAGTACAAGTTTCTTGCAATATCAAGGCACAAAACTGTTAATTGTTTTCCATTTAAAACTTCAAAGTTCGAAATTATGACTCCTAACCTGTTGTTGGGTTCTTAGTTTTGGTTTTTTTTTTTTTTTTTTTTGCCTCTTTTTCCTTATTCTACTTTGTGGGTCCTGTTGGGTTTGTGCCCTCAAACCATTACTTTATGTATGAGACATTGATTTTTTTTAATATATGGATATCAGCTTTACATTTTATTATGTATGTTTCTTTCATGAGATGATTGTGTATCCTTAAGTATCATAGTAAGTAATTCGTGTATGTATGAGATACATACAAGTGAGATACGAATTACTATTCTTTGTTACTTAGAATGTGTCACAGTGGATGATGAAACTGGATATCTCATCAGGTTTATACTGTAGCATGATTAACTACCATTGGATGGAGTGATTAATCTCAATCACTAGAGTTTAACTCTTAGTTAATATGCTAGTGTGTAATGACCCCCCAAAAAAAAAAAATACCAGTTTAAGAAATTGTACAGTACAAAATTTACCTCTGTGTGTGTGTGGAGGCGTGAGCCTACCACATGGGATAATCTCCCATGTGACCTAACAAACTAAGTGCTCAGTGGGTGCGTGTGTATTATATGTGTTAGTGTGTAGTGTGTATTTGAACAAGCAATCATATATATATATATATATGTATATCCTACCCAAATACCCCCTTCAAATCAGGCCACATCAATCCCCCACTCACAGCTCACTCTTTTGAGTGCTGGACACACCATACGCACACACACGATTTGTTTATTGTATAAATGCATAAGGTCTGTGTATATTATATTGTATGTATGTATTATATATCTATATAAATTGAGAGAGGGAGAGAGCAGTGGGTAGAGAGAGAGAGAAGCCCAGAAAAGGAGAGAAAACACAAACACTCCACCCTTTCCCTCATGCTGCCAATCCACACCACCACACACTGCACAATGAATAGTATATACATATATACACATACATAAAATAGAGAAGAAGGAGGATTGGGAGACCACCGTGGAAGAGACGCCGAGACCGAACCGAGGAGGTAAGTTCTGCCCGAACCCCCTCTGTAATTTCAATTCATCATAGACTTATACACACCCTCACAGACCACTCTTCGCAGCCTCACACGAAGCTCTGAGCTCCGGCCATGGCCGAGCGGCCATTAAAGCTCCATTTAAGCTTGGATTCTCAACCCTTACCAAAATGCATGAAATCTGTGTCAAAAGATCCGTACTAGACCCATTACACTCCCCTAAGAATAGTCTTGAACGATTGATAGCCAATAGTCACGAATTTGTGATTTTTCCCCTTAGACCCACTTTCGGTTTTATTCCAAATTCGTGCAAAATACTTAGATTCGAGACCTCAAACTTATGTAGTTAGATCCGGCTCGTCGAGGCGATCGATTTTCATATAGGACTTGCGCAAATCCGATGATAAATGAGAGAGTTATGATTTATTTAATATTTATGTAAATATGTTTATATATATATATGTATAATATACATACACACTGCGTGAACCCACGCAGGAGGAAGAAGAATCCCAAGTGGGATTTCTTAGGGTGTAATACATTAATAGATATGTACGGTACATATTATTAATAATTAGTTAATTAATTTTAACTAATAGTTTAAAATGGTTTAAATGTTATTATCAAGTTATGATAATTCTGAAATATTATTATTTAACATTTTCTCTTATATTCCGAAATTATTTTGTTATTTATTTAGTTTTAAACAAATAATAATTGTAGTTTAGTTACAATGAAAATATATGTGTAGTCATTAATCGTGCTAAAAATAGTTTTAAAAGTATATTAAGTAAATTATAATATTCCAGAATATTGTATTATATTCTGAAATTATACTTTAATAATTAAATATTGCACTTATTATGTAATTAGTTTAAATAAAAAGTGCTAGTTTAAAATTATAATAAAAAGGTAATAAATACCTACTGGCCATTTTAAATTCCAGAAAATTTTATTATTATTCCTAAGGTCAAATACCTTTGATTCACAAATTACTTATTTATGAAACCCAAACTTTTGTATTTTCTGATAATTATTAATTATTTATAAAGGACCCGTTTGGATGTATTTAAATTATTTAAATACCAAACGAACTTAAAAAAAATATATATATACAAGAAAAATACCACTAGCCTATTTTAAGGTCTAGTATTTAATAAAAATATCGATAAGAACCTAATGTCTTCCTAAATTATATTTTGTAAATGTGGGATCTCGCAGTCTATTATGAGACGATTTAAACTTCAATAATTCATAGAGAATAAACCGTAACTCAGAAAAATATACGGTCAGTTCCTAGAGTCTTAGAATAATGTCTAGTATTTTATTTAAAAGTTTGGAGATAATCCAACACTGTCTAGAATACAACTTGTGGGGCCCACGTTAAGTAGAAAACACCGCTTTAGAGTCCGAAACTGCCACGAACTCCAAATTGAGCCTAGTCAGTGGCGTTGGACTCAGAATAGTATAAGAATATCAATAGTGAAGGTTTTATATAATTTTAGAAAAATTACCAAAATACCCCTAAGAAAACTTTAATTACTGTTTTACTCCTACACTCGCGCCTTTTGCTTATATGTTTAGCTCTTTTATCCTTATTGATGTAGGAACTATCTCATCAGCAAATCCCTAAGCTATCAAGGTGAGTGATTCATATTCCTATTGCTGATTCTACTCCTCTCGAGTGGATCTGATTCGACCTTCGATTGTTAATATTATGTAATTGTTATAATTCAATTGGGAACATTGTCGTTTGGTTCCACTGAAACAGGTTTATGCTCGTTGTATGTCATAACCCAGACTTTCTATATTATCATACGATACATTCATTTATCCACGTACCTTGTTATTCAGATTTTATATGTCATTCGATCAATTATTCATTGTCAATTACCACTACAACAAATTATAAAGTATAGCCTATGTATGCGATGAATTGAGCCCGACTGTAGGGTTGCCTTTGATCATTGTGCGATGTAATAAAAGAATGTGTGCGTGAGTGGGTGGTTGGTAATTTGACATTCATATCAAACAGTTCAATTCAATATCATTAACTTCTCATTTATTTTGTATTTCTCTCATTTATTCCGTATTTCATATCGATAATGTTGATTCTCTTTTACTTCGTATTCATTATATTAATGACATTGCAATTGATATATCCTTTTTCGAGTATAAACAATTCATTTTGAGATCTTTTAAACAGGTTATGTTCATTCACTGAGCCTTACGCTCACACTCTCCAAATTATTTTAAAAACCCTTTCAGATGACAAGGACATGCCCTATGCTGATCCAAATGAGGAACAAGAAATAGCTATAGAAGGAGAGGACCCTCTTCTAGATGCCCTTGAAGGATCCCTGTTTTAGAAAGTCCCCTTATTGTATTTTAAGTATTCCTAGAATAAATTCCTTTCTAGTACTGTATTTGAAGGCGTTGTAAGCCTAGAACTCTGTCTGTAAACTTATTAAGTATGGTTTGGTGGTTCTTCTAACCTCAATTAAATATTAAATAAATGTTTGTAAGCTTTCGCTAGACTTTGTATAGGTTAAAGATGACCCATCAAGGTCGGTCTCGCACCCAAAATCCACGGATGGATTTTGGGGTCGTGACAATTGGTATCAGAGCATAAGGTAGTTCTAGAGACTATTAGGAACCATAGGTATTGACTAGAATCCTCATGTTAAGAATTATTAAAATAAAGAATACTAACATACCTTTTCGTGTACAGTTTAATTATACTAACAAACATCGCACTATTGTAGCAAATGGATCAAGCCACCAATGAACATTTTGATCGCATTGAAAGAATCATAGAAGAACTAGCTATTGCTGCCCAAGAAAGTGGGACAAGAAATGGAGGCAATGGAGATGGCAACATGCATGTGGACGGACGAGGAGGAACACTTCTTGATATAGAACGATTTCAAAAACTCAAACCTCCGTCGTTCTACGGAAAAGCTGACCCTACTGCAGCTGAAACTTGGGTTCGAAAGATGGAATGGATATTCAAGCACTTTCCGTGCACTGAGGAGGAAAAGGTGGGCTATGCCTCCTATACCTTCGTTGAAGAAGCAGATCACTGGTGGAGTACCTTGGAGAATAGTGTGGAAGGCATAACATGGGAGCAATTTCTAATTCTCTTTGATGGGATGTACTATCCCAAATCTGTGAAAGACCAGAAAGAGAAGGAGTTTATGCATCTCAAGCAAGGGAACATGACTGTTCTTCAGTATGCCACTGAATTCACTTCACTGTCGCGGTTCGCTTCCTACCTCATTCCAACAGAAGAGAAAAAGGCAAGGAAGTTCGAGAATGGTTTAAAACTTACCATTCGAAGCAAAGTTGAGATGTTTGAATTTTCAACATATAGAGAAGTTTACGATCGTGCTCTCAAAGCAGAGAGAACGGAGGAAGAATTTCAATAGAAGAGAAGTATTCCAAACAAAACAATGGGAAATAGAGATAAAGGTCAAGCAGGAGTAAAAAGGCCATTTCCTGGAGCATCTGGATCTAATGCTAATAACCAAGCCTGGAAATGACCATCAACCACCAAGGTCCTATGTAAGACTTGCGGAAAAATACATGGAGGCATCTGCCGATTCAACTCAGGGTTGTGTTACAAGTGTGGAGATCCTAACCATGTGATTAAAGATTGCCATATGAATAAGGCAATTGTTCAAGCACCTGTCCCGATCAATCAACATCCTCCGCAGAACCAAGGAGGCCAAGGAAGGAACCAAGGAGGCCAGGGAAGAAACCAACAACGCCAAGGACGTGTATTTGCACTGGTTTCTGAGGAGAATAATAAGGAAGATAATACGGTGGTAGAAGGTACTATCTCTATATGTAATATTAATGCTCACACACTTATAGATTCTGGAGCTACGCATTCATTTGTATCACCGTTCTTTGCGTTAAAATTTGCTAAATCTCCGGAACCTTTGAAAAATGAACTATCAGTTGCCATACCCTCTGGTACTTCATTGATTAGTAACCAAGTATACCGATCATGTACGATTATGATTGGTGATGTATCCTTACTCGTCAATCTTATACCACTCGAAATTCAAGGTTTTGATGTTATCTTGGGTATGGACTGGTTATCTTCAGTTCATGCTCATATTGATTGCGCTGCAAAGCAAGTCAATTTCCAAATTCCTGGTCGAACTAGTTTCTGTTTTAAAGGAAAAGGTGTCGCATCGCCACCCTATCTTATCTCATCTATGCAAGCAAAGGAAGTAACCTTGGAAGACGTCCATGTGGTTAGAGAATTTCAGGATGTCTTTCCTGAAGATTTACCCAGCACTCTCATAGATAGAGAGATTGAATTCACCATCAGTCTTATTCCTGGTACTCAACCTATATCGAAGACTCCTTACCGTATGGCTCCTGTAGAGTTGAAAGAATTGAAGATGCAACTGCAAGAATTATTGGATAAGGGTTTCATCAGACCAAGTACCTCTCCCTGGGGTGCACCGGTCCTTTTTGTAAAGAAGAAGGATGGAACTATGAGACTGTGCATCGACTATCGCGAGTTGAACAAAGTAACAATCAAGAATCGTTATCCTCTCCCAAGGATTGACGATCTGTTCGATCAACTGCAAGGAGCACAAGTTTTCTCTAAGATTGACCTGAGATCAGGTTATCATCAATTGAGAGTTAAAGCAGAAGATGTAGAGAAGACAACTTTTCGTACTCGTTACGGTCATTATGAATTCTTGGTAATGCCCTTTGGTGTTACTAATGCTCCTGCAGCATTCATGGATCTAATGAATCGAGTATTTAAGCCTTATCTCGACGATTTCGTAATCGTATTCATTGATGATATTCTTATATATTCAAAGAGCCTTGAGGACCATGAACGTCATTTGAGAATAGTGTTGCAAACACTAAGAGATCGCCAATTATATGGGAAGTTCAAGAAATGTGAGTTCTGCCTTCCCAAGATCTCATTCTTAGGGCATGTGATATCTAAAGAAGGCATAATGGTGGACCCATAGAATACATCTTCTGCTACCACAGGTCCCAGGATCGAAACCTGGCTCTGATACCAACTGTCACGACCCCAAAATTCAACTTCAAAATTTTAGGCTCGAGACCGGCCTCTAGGCCTCTTCATACTTAAATAGAGCTCTAGCGGAAGCAAACATAGCTTAATTCTGTTTATATATTGAAGTCTACATAAATCTTGGAATGTTATTACATTGAAGGCATAACTCTTCTAATGTTCTACATATCTAACAATTATCTACTCCTCATTTGCATCAAGAAGATAATCTTTATCTTCTATCGAAATGTTCTGTTCTTCTAAGGGTTCTGTAATAGGCTATCATCGTCACTTTGTCACCTGAAAAGGGTTTTAAAAATATTTGGAGAGTGTGAGCTGAAGGCTTAGTGAATGAACATAACCTTAGAAATAATCATTTAAAAGGTTTGCATTTTTAGAATAGATAAGATAATAACATCAAAATTTCATGCAATAAAATGAAAATATACTGACAGGTTTTATTTGCATAGAAAATAGCATCCTTACATACATGTCAAATTACCAACCACCCACTCACACACACGTTCCTTTCATTACATGGCACAGTGATCAAAGTACAACCCTGCTAGTCGGGTTCATGGGTCCAAAGGACCAGCCACTTGGGCTTCATTTCATCGCATACATAGGCTATACTTTATAATTTGTTGTGATGGTAATCGATACTTTAAATAAATGAACATTTTAAATGATGGCATTTCAAAAGATACATTACATTGGAATAAATTGACATAATAAGTTTTGAATGCTAAAACCCTTCCAGGAACCAAGAAAAATGTTCCGAAAATAACTTTAGTAATTTTGATACTTTACATATTATAGTAAAATTTACTCATTATATATTGAGTTAATATAGAGTTTGAGAAAAGGTAATAAACACTCACATATAGAGTTGAGTTAAATACCGGATACGAACACTCACCTTGGCGACTTAGGAATTGACGATGAAACAGTTCCTACATCAATACAGGTAAAAGAGCTAAACATTTAATCATAGGTTGCAAGCAAAAGGGTAAAACTGTAATTAAGGCTTCTCTATGTCTTCACTATAACATTCCTTATACTACACCGAGTTTAACATCACTAACTGGACTCCATTTGGAGTCCGTAGTAGTTCCTAAATCATAATTTCTTACATAAATGTGGGTCCTACAAGTAAGCTGTATTTGAAAACGGTGTCAGATTGTCTCCAAACTCTTAAATATAATACTAGATATAATTCCAAGACTATAGGAATTAACGGCGTATTTTCCCGAGTTGTAGATTATTTACTACAGATTTTGGAAGTTAAAATACTATTTTTTTAAATAGTTACTATTGAGCCGTAAAGCTCATATATAATCTCCATAAGGGTGAGAATTTATTCGTTAAACGATTCTTTATAAAATCATAATATTAATAGCGTATTACTTTTCTTTTACCAATTTTATTACCCAAAGGATATAAATAAATTAGTAGTTATTCGTACTTAGTACCCCAACATTTCTAATTGTAATATCTATTTGTTATATCCTAATGATACAGAATAATACTGAAATATAAGGGTTTCTATTTATATAATTTAAAATCTGACAAGGCCTAACTTATTTACTAACACTATTTTTAAAATAGTCATAACAGGACCGTAATTCCATTTTCATATCCAAATACCATAATTTAAGTGTAGGACTATTTTTAATGGTCATAAAATGCCATAAGAACATTTTTGTATTTTTCCCATAGTTTAAGAAATATAATAGCTATGATAAAATAATCAAACCTTTATTTAAATCACTTGATAAGTAGTAAGATTTATTATTCTATGGTTTTATAATTAACAAATTTATAAAACAGTATACATTATCATAATATCATTATAGAATATATAAATGATTTATAATGAGTTTACAAAATCCCAGAATGACCAAAAATACCCTTTTTAAAAGTTTAGGGGTCATTCTATAAATATACCAAAATTTAAGAATTATCATAAACTGAAAAATTAATACTTCAGATGGAAATAAACATAATTAGAAGTACTAAGCTTGAAACCGTGATCAAATCCGATATCGGTAGACCTTTATATGTTCGTTTACAGTTTTCAGGGGTGTAAATGAAATATTCGAAAATAAACTGGGCAGAATGCCCTGTTTGGGCAGATTGTAATTCTAAACTTCTAATGGCCATAACTCACTCATTTCTTAACCTTTTTAAGTGAAATCAGTGTCTATCTTGAGCGAAATTTCGTGGAGAATCCAAATCCAAAGTTGGTTTTAGCAAATTCGAATCACAGAATGTGAAATGACCGATTTACCCTTTAAGACGAATTCTAAATAAAACCCAAACGGTACAAGCAAATCAAAAACTGTTTTAAGGGTAGTTTCATGGGTATTTTAAGAGTCTACCCTCAAAATTTGAGAGCTATAGTTGGTCGGAGTAAGGAGTTATACTAATTCTATTATTTTGAATCAAACAGAGTTATTTTCTAGAGGTTCCTAATTCTATTTAATCCATTTAACCATACTACTAAAAACAGTAAATAAAAGTTAATTATTACATAAAATAATATGTATGAATTACTTACCAATATTCCGAAAACAATTTGAGACAAAGAATCCGAAATATAAATGCAGCCCAAGCTTGTTTCAATTACTCCTTGTATGTGTATATATAATTTACATATGTGTGTGTGTAAAGTTGAGAGAGAGAGAGAGAGAGAGAGAGAGAGAGAGAGAGAATTGAGAGACAGTAGAGAGTTAGAGAGTTGTGAGGGATCATAGTTATGAGAGGGGTGTTGTGTGTTTATTTATAACCAAGTTTTGCTTGGCCACCAAGCACAAACACACACTATACATTAACACATATAATACACACGCACCCACTGAGCACTTAGTTTGTTAGGTCACATGGGAGATTATCCCATGTGGTAGGCTCACGCCTCCACACACACACAGATAAATTTTGTACTGCAATCTCTTCAAACTGGTATATTTTTCTGACCAAAATAAATTTTTAATATTTTAATATACGCTTTAAATTTTCGGGTCATTACATTCTCCTCTACTTAAAGAAGTTTGGTCCCCAAACTTATCTTATTAGGTGCTTAAAAAGGCAATCAAATTTTTTTTTTTTTTTTTTAAATTTTATTTTGTATCTTTTATCTTTTTTTTTTTTTTTTTAAATGTATGTACTTATACAAAGCAGATAATGCATATATTTAGTAGTGGAGAAACTGCCCCAGTGTGGCGTTTTGATACTTTGTAAGGAGTGAAATTTTAGGCAGTGGTTGAAGTATTGGCCTTTTGCGAGAGTGACCAAAGGCTTGTGGTTGATGGAGAATCAGACTCTTGGTACAGGGTATAGAAACAGTGCATGGCATGAATGGCTGGGGAACAACACATATGACTGGTTGCTCATGTATTTACACAATCTTTGACATTCTCTTTTTATTGATGATATTTTTGATACATATAAGAGCGAAAAGAGAACAACAAGAAAACCCTTACATTTCATCAACCCATTGTTCATTGGTAAGGCCACCCCATCCAACAAATGATTTGAATTGCAAGGGCGGACCAAATTTCCAAGAACATTTTTTTTTTTTTAATATGAAAAGTTACAATGATACAAATGTACATTTGAATTTTGATGAGTGGGAACAGAGTTCTGCCAACGTGAGGCTTCCTTTCAGAGGTTGAATGCTAACGACATCCTACGCGCTTTTCAACAACCATATAGATCCTATAGTCCGTTCCACAGAACTCTGGGTTAATGCTCTTCAGGACTTACTTCTGAGGACAATACCGTCTTGGGATGCTTACCCTCCCAGTTGCCCTATAAAACAATACCCAAAGGTCCAAACTACATTAAGCTGGTGGAGGGACACGCGTAGTAAGACATGTGGGCTCAATCCCACGCACACTCAACGTACAAGGACTACCTCGAAACCGGACCATGATGTTCATTCCACCTTTTTCTTTTCTTTTTTTCTTTTTTTTTTTTTTAAAAATTTTAAAACAAAAAGAGCCTTAGTTTTAAGGCTCAAGCCATCTCGTGACTTTCTTTCTTTTCCTTTTAAAGACATGTTGACTCTCCATCTCTTTAATTAAACCCAAGAAAGAGTTTTGAGCTAAGTTATTAACAGTGAAGAAAGAGTAAGGATCAGTGGATGGAGTAGGTGTTTTTGATGAACTTACTTGAAGATTTGGGGGGAGATTTGGATATTTTGGGACCTCCATTTTTTTCGTTTGATTCAAAAGAATCTGGGACTTTTTAGATTGTGAGTGTTGGAGTAAATTAGACCAGCAGGAGCAAGTTGGAGTAATAGAGGTTGTGTGGGTAGGACGAGAGACTGGAGAAATTATGTTGGGAATAGTGAGATCCAACGGATTTGGAGAAGTTTGGTGGTTGTTGCTAGATTGTAAAGACCGGACTGGAGAGATCGTGTTGGGAGCAGTGAGATCCAACAGACTTGGAGAAGTTTGGTGGTTGTTGTTAGATTGCAAAGACCGAACTGGAGAGATCGTGTTGGGAGCAGTGAGATCCAACAGACTTGGAGAAGTTTGGTGGTTGTTGTTAGATTGCAAAGACCGGACTGGAGAGATCGTGTTGGGAGCAGTGAGATCCAACAGACTTGGAGAAGTTTGGTGGTTGTTGTTATATTGCAAAGACTGGACTGGAGAGATCTTGTTGGGAGCAGTGAGATCCAACAGACTTGGAGAAGTTGTACAAATTTGAGTGACCGGGGGGATATGGGTAGGGCTAGAGATTTCAGAAGAGATTGGAGTAGTTGTGGTGGGAGAAATGAGATTGGAACACTTTCGAGGGCTTTCTATGTTGTGATCTAGATCTTCTATGGCATAGTTGAGCCAAGGATCTAGATCAGGCTCTCTGGATTGTTTGGGTGACTCTTCTTTTGATTGAGCTTGAAGTTGTGAGACTTGTTCCTTCAGTTCTAGAACTGGTTGTTCGAGGAAAAGGACGTAGGAAACACAACCCAAAATGGGGTCCTGAAGCCTAGCTGTGGCTTCATACACAAGGGATTTTATAGTTTGTTGATGATCTGCCTCAGAGACCCTTTCAATAAGGCACAGAAAATTCCTATATCCGAAAAATTCGTGAATTGCCTCATAATCCTTCATACTCCCTGCGTACTGAAAGTAGGGAGCCAAGGAACAGTCATTTCTGCACCGTCTTCTGTTAAAAGAGAGAGGGAGGGTCAGACGGAGAAAGGTTCGTCAAAGAGAGAGAGAGAATGGTGAGAGGGACAGAGAGAGAGAGGGGGAAGTGGAGTGACTTTAAAGGAAGAGGAAAAGAGGGGGGGAAAGGTAGATCAAAGGAGAAAGAGAGAGAGAGAGAGCGGGTTAGTGAGAGTGATAGAGATAGAGAGACAGAGAGCACGTGGAGAGAGAGAGAAAGGTGTCGGTGAGAGTGACAGAAAGAGAGAGAGAGAGAGAAGCGTTGGTGACGTGGCGGTACACGTGGCATGACATGTGTCAGTTGAAGGCTGTTAGTCGTTGTGGTGCATGCGAGTATAACAGAAGACGGTGCAGAAGTGACTGTTCCTTGGCTCCCTACTTTCAGTACGCAGGGAGTATGAAGGATTATGAGGCAATTCACGAATTTTTCGGATATAGGAATTTTCTGCGCCTTATTGAAAGGGTCTCTGAGGCAGATCATCAACAAACTATAAAATCCCTTGTGTATGAAGCCACAGCTAGGCTTCAGGACCCCATTTTGGGTTGTGTTTCCTACGTCCTTTTCCTCGAACAACAAGTTCTAGAACTGAAGGATCAAGTCTCACAACTTCAAGCTCAATCAAAAGAAGAGTCACCCAAACAATCCAGAGAGCCTGATCTAGATCCTTGGCTCAACTATGCCATAGAAGATCTAGATCACAACATAGAAAGCCCTCGAAAGTGTTCCAATCTCATTTCTCCCACCACAACTACTCCAATCTCTTTTGAAATCTCTAGCCCTACCCATATCCCCCCGGTCACTCAAATTTGTACAACTTCTCCAAGTCTGTTGGATCTCACTGCTCCCAACACGATCTCTCCAGTCCAGTCTTTGCAATCTAACAACAACCACCAAACTTCTCCAAGTCTGTTGGATCTCACTGCTCCCAACACGATCTCTCCAGTCCGGTCTTTACAATCTAGCAACAACCACCAAACTTCTCCAAATCCGTTGGATCTCATTATTCCCAACAAAATTTCTCCAGTCTCTCGTCCTACCCACACAACCTCTATTACTCCAACTTGCTCCTGCTGGTCTAATTTAGTCCAACACTCACAATCTAAAAAGTCCCAGATTCTTTTGGATCAAACGAAAAAAATGGAGGTCCCAAAATATCCAAATCTCCCCCCAAATCTTCAAGTAAGTTCATCAAAAACACCTACTCCATCCACTGATCCTTACTCTTTCTTCACTGTTAATAACTTAGCTCAAAACTCTTTCTTGGGTTTAATTAAAGAGATGGAGAGTCAACATGTCTTTAAAAGGAAAAGAAAGAAAGTCACGAGATGGCTTGAGCCTTAGAACTAAGGTTCTTTTTGTTTTAAAATTAAAAAAAAAAAAAAAAAAGAAGAAGAAGAAGAAGAAGAAGGTGGAATGAACATCATTTCCGGTTTCGAGGTAGTCCTTGTACGTTGAGTGTGCGTGGGATTGAGCCCACATGTCTTACTACGCGTGTCCCTCCACCAGCTTAATGTAGTTTGGACCTTTGGGTATTGTTTTATAGGGCAACTGGGAGGTAAGCATCCCAGGACGGTATTGTCCTCAGAAGTAAGTCCTGAAGAGCATTAACCCAGGGTTCTGTGGAACGGACTATAGGATCTATATGGTTGCTGAAAAGCGCGTAGGATGTCGTTAGCATTCAACCTCTGAAAGGAAGCCTCACGTTGGCAGAACTCTGTTCCCACTCATCAAAATCCAAATGTACATTAGTATCATTGTAACTTTTCATATTCAAAAAAAAAAAAAAAAAATGTTCTTGGAAATTTGGTCCGCCCTTGCAATTCAAATCATTTGTTGGATGGGGTGGCCTTACCAATGAACAATGGGTTGATGAAATGTAAGGGTTTTCTTGTTGTTCTCTTTTCGCTCTTATATGTATCAAAAATATCATCAATAAAAAGAGAATGTCAAAGATTGTGTAAATACATGAGCAACCAGTCTTATGTGTTGTTCCCCAACCATTCATGCCATGCACTGTTTCTATACCCGGTACCAACAGTCTGATTCTCCATCAACCACAAGCCTTTGGTCACTCTCGCAAAAGGCCAATACTTCAACCACTGCCTAAAATTTCACTCCTTACAAAGTATCAAAACGCCACACTGGGGCAGTTTCTCCACTACTAAATATATGCATTATCTGCTTTGTATAAGTACATACATTTTTAAAAAAAAGAAAAAAAAAAAAAAGATAAAAGATACAAAATAAAATTTAAAAAAAAAAAAAAAAAAAAAAATTTGATTGCCTTTTTAAGCACCTGATAAGATAAGTTTGGGGACCAAACTTCTTTAAGTAGAGGAGAATGTAATTGACCCGAAAATTTAAAGCGTATATTAAAATATTAAAAATTTATTTTGGTCAGAAAAATATACCAATTTGAAGAGATTGCAGTACAAAATTTATCTGTGTGTGTGGAGGCGTGAGCCTACCACATGGGATAATCTCCCATGTGACCTAACAAACTAAGTGCTCAGTGGGTGCGTGTGTATTATATGTGTTAATGTATAGTGTGTGTTTGTGCTTGGTGGCCAAGCAAAACTTGGTTATAAATAAACACACAACACCCCTCTCATAACTATGATCCCTCACAACTCTCTAACTCTCTACTGTCTCTCAATTCTCTCTCTCTCTCTCTCTCTCTCTCAACTTTACACACACACATATGTAAATTATATATACTCATACAAGGAGTAATTGAAACAAGCTTGGGCTGCATTTATATTTCGGATTCTTTGTCTCAAATTGTTTTCGGAATATTGGTAAGTAATTCATACATATTATTTTATGTAATAATTAACTTTTATTTACTGTTTTTAGTAGTATGGTTAAATGGATTAAATAGAATTAGGAACCTCTAGAAAATAACTCTGTTTGATTCAAAATAATAGAATTAGTATAACTCCTTACTCTGACCAACTATAGCTCTCAAATTTTGAGGGTAGACTCTTAAAATACCCATGAAACTACCCTTAAAACAGTTTTTGATTTGCTTGTACCGTTTGGGTTTTATTTAGAATTCGTCTTAAAGGGTAAATCGGTTATTTCACATTCTGTGATTCGAATTTGCTAAAACCAACTTTGGATTTGGATTCTCCACGAAATTTCGCTCAAGATAGACACTGATTTCACTTAAAAAGGTTAAGAAATGAGTGAGTTATGGCCATTAGAAGTTTAGAATTACAATCTGCCCAAACAGGGCATTCTGCCCAGTTTATTTCCGAAAATTGCATTTACACCCCTGAAAACTGTAAACGAACATATAAAGGTCTACCGATATCGGATTTGATCACGGTTTCAAGCTTAGTACTTCTAATTATGTTTATTTCCATCTGAAGTATTAATTTTTCAGTTTCTGATAATTCTTATATTTTGGTATATTTATAGAATGACCCCTAAACTTTTAAAAAGGGTATTTTTGGTCATTCTGGGATTTTGTAAACTCATTATAAATCATTTATATATTCTATAATGATATTATGATAATATATCCTGTTTTATAAATTTGTTAATTATAAAACCATAGAATAATAAATCTTACTACTTATCAATTGATTTAAATAAAGGTTTGATTATTTTATCATAGCTATTATATTTCTTAAACTATGGGAAGAATACAAAAATGTTCTTATGGCATTTTATGACCATTGAAAATAGTCCCACACTTAAATTATGGTATTTGGATATGAAAATGGAATTACGGTCCTGTTATGACTATTTTAAAAATAGTGTTAGTAAATAAGTTAGGCCTTGTCAGATTTTAAATTATATAAATAAAAACCCTTATATTTCAGTATTATTCTGTATCATTAGGATATAACAAATAGATAATACAATTAGAAATGTTGGGGTACTAAGTACGAATAACTACTAATTTATTTATATCCTTTGGGTAATAAAATTGGTAAAAGAAAAGTAATACGCTATTAATATTATGATTTTATAAAGAATCGTTTAACGAATAAATTCTCACCCTTATGGAGATTATATATGAGCTTTACGGCTCAATAGTAACAATTTAAAAAAATAGTATTTTAACTTCCAAAATCTGTAGTAAATAATCTATAGCTCGGAAAAATACGCCGTTAATTCCTATAGTCTTGAAATTATATCTAGTATTATATTTAAGAGTTTGGAGACAATCTGACACCGTTTTCAAATACAGCTTACTTGTAGGACCCACATTTATGTAAGAAATTATGATTTAGGAACTACTACGGACTCCAAATGGAGTCCAGTTAGTGATGTTAAACTCAGTGTAGTATAAGGAATGTTATAGTGAAGACATAGAGAAGCCTTAATTACAGTTTTACCCTTATGCTTGCAACCTATGATTAAATGTTTAGCTCTTTTACCTGTATTGATGTAGGAACTGTTTCATCGTCAATTCCTAAGTCGCCAAGGTGAGTGTTCGTATCCGGTATTTAACTCAACTCTATATGTGAGTGTTTATTACCTTTTCTCAAACTCTATATTAACTCAATATATAATGAGTAAATTTTACTATAATATGTAAAGTATCAAAATTACTAAAGTTATTTTCGGAACATTTTTCTTGGTTCCTGGAAGGGTTTTAGCATTCAAAACTTATTATGTCAATTTATTCCAATGTAATGTATCTTTTGAAATGCCATCATTTAAAATGTTCATTTATTTAAAGTATCGATTACCATCACAACAAATTATAAAGTATAGCCTATGTATGCGATGAAATGAAGCCCAAGTGGCTGGTCCTTTGGACCCATGAACCCGACTAGCAGGGTTGTACTTTGATCACTGTGCCATGTAATGAAAGGAACGTGTGTGTGAGTGGGTGGTTGGTAATTTGACATGTATGTAAGGATGCTATTTTCTATGCAAATAAAACCTGTCAGTATATTTTCATTTTATTGCATGAAATTTTGATGTTATTATCTTATCTATTCTAAAAATGCAAACCTTTTAAATGATTATTTCTAAGGTTATGTTCATTCACTGAGCCTTCAGCTCACACTCTCCAAATATTTTTAAAACCCTTTTCAGGTGACAAAGTGACGATGATAGCCTATTACAAAACCCTTAGAAGAACAGAACATTTCGATAGAAGATAAAGATTATCTTCTTGATGCAAATGAGGAGTAGATAATTGTTAGATATGTAGAACATTAGAAGAGTTATGCCTTCAATGTAATAACATTTCAAGATTTATGTAGACTTCAATATATAAACAGAATTAAGCTATGTTTGCTTCCGCTAGAGCTCTATTTAATTATGAAGAGGCCTAGAGGCCGGTCTCGAGCCTAAAATTTACTCCTGCTTGACCTTTATCTTGATTTCCCATTGTTTTGTTTGGAATGCTTCTCTTCTGTTGAAATTCTGCCTCCGTTCTCTCTGCTTTGAGAGCACGATCGTAAACTTCTCTATATGTTGAAAATTCAAACATCTCAACTTTGCTTCGAATGGTAAGTTTTAAACCATTCTCGAACTTCCTTGCCTTTTTCTCTTCTGTTGGAATGAGGTAGGAAGCGAACCGCGACAGTGAAGTGAATTCAGTGGCATACTGAAGAACAGTCATGTTCCCTTGCTTGAGATGCATAAACTCCTTCTCTTTCTGGTCTTTCACAGATTTGGGATAGTACATCCCATCAAAGAGAATTAGAAATTGCTCCCATGTTATGCCTTCCACACTATTCTCCAAGGTACTCCACCAGTGATCTGCTTCTTCAACGAAGGTATAGGAGGCATAGCCCACCTTTTCCTCCTCAGTGCACGGAAAGTGCTTGAATATCCTTTCCATCTTTCGAACCCAAGTTTCAGCTGCAGTAGGGTCAGCTTTTCCGTAGAACGACGGAGGTTTGAGTTTTTGAAATCGTTCTATATCAAGAAATGTTCCTCCTCGTCCGTCCACATGCATGTTGCCATCTCCATTGCCTCCATTTCTTGTTCCACTTTCTTGGGCAGCAATAGCTAGTTCTTCTATGATTCTTTCAATGCGATCAAAACGTTCATTGGTGGCTTGATCCATTTGCTACAGTAGTGCGATGTTTGTTAGTATAATTAAACTGTACACGAAAAGGTATGTTAGTATTCCATATTTTAATAATTCTTAACATGAGGATTCTAGTCAATACCTATGGTTCCTAATAGTCTCTAGAACTACCTTATGCTCTGATACCAACTGTCACGACCCCCAAAATCTGTCCGTGGATTTTGAGTGCATGACCGACCGTGTGGGTCATCTTTAACCTATACAGAGTCTAGCGAAAGCTTACAAACATTTATTTAATATTTAATTGAGGTTAGAAGAACCACCAAACCATACTTAATAAGTTTACAGACAGAGTTCTAGGCTTACAACGCCTTCAAATACAGTACTAGAAAGGAATTTATTCTAGGAATACTTAAAATACAATAAGGGGACTTTCTAAAACAGGGATCCTTCAAGGGCATCTAGAAGAGGGTCCTCTCATTCTATAGCTATTTCTTGTTCCTCATTTGGATCAGCATAGGGCATGTCCTTGTCATCTGAAAGGGTTTTTAAAATAATTTGGAGAGTGTGAGCGTAAGGCTCAGTGAATGAACATAACCTGTTTAAAAGATCTCAAAAGGAATTGTTTATACTCGAAAAAGGATATATCAATTGCAATGTCATTAATATAATGAACACGAAGTAAAAGAGAATCAACATTATCGATATGAAATACGGAATAAATGAGAGAAATACAAAATAAATGAGAAGTTAATGATATTGAATTGAACTGTTTGATATGAATGTCAAATTACCAATCACCCACTCACGCACACATTCTTTTATTACATCGCACAATGATCAAAGGCAACCCTACAGTCGGGCTCAATTCATCGCATACATAGGCTATACTTTATAATTTGTTGTAGTGGTAATTGACAATGAATAATTGATCGAATGACATATAAAATCTGAATAACAAGGTACGTGGATAAATGAATGTATCGTATGATAATATAGAAAGTCTGGGTTATGACATACAATGAGCATAAACCTGTTTCAGTGGAACCAAACGACAATGTTCCCAATTGAATAATAACAATTACATAATATTAACAATCGAAGGTCGAATCAGATCCACTCGAGAGGAGTAGAATCAGCAATAGGAATATGAATCACTCACCTTGATGGCTTAGGGATTTGATGATGAGATAGTTCCTACATCAATAGGGATAAAAGAGCTAAACATATAAGCAAAAGGCGCGAGTGTAGGAGTAAAACAGTAATTAAAGTTTTCTTAGGGGTATTTGGGTAATTTTTCTAAAATTACATTAAACCTTCACTATTGATATTCTTATACTATTCTGAGTCCAACGCCACTGACTAGGCTCAATTTGGAGTTCGTGGCAGTTTCGGACTCTAAAGCGGTGTTTTCTACTTAACGTGGGCCCCACAAGTTGTATTCTAGACAGTGTTGGATTATCTCCAAACTTTTAAATAATATACTAGACATTATTCTAAGACTCTAGGAACTGACCGTATATTTTTCTGAGTTACGGTTTATTCTCTATGAATTATTGAAGTTTAAATCGTCTCATAATAGACTGCGAGATCCCACATTTACAAAATATAATTTAGGAAGACATTAGGTTCTTATCGATATTTTTATTAAATGCTAGGCCTTAAAATAGGCTAGTGGTATTTTTCTTGTATATATAAATTTTTTTGAAGTTCGTTTGGTATTTAAATAATTTAAATACATCCAAACGGGTCCTTTATAAATAATTAATAATTATCAGAAAATACAAAAGTTTGGGTTTCATAAATAAGTAATTTGTGAATCAAAGGTATTTGACCTTAGGAATAATAATAAAATTTTCTGGAATTTAAAATGGCCAGTAGGTATTTATTACCTTTTTATTATAATTTTAAACTAGCACTTTTTATTTAAACTAATTACATAATAAGTGCAATATTTAATTATTAAAGTATAATTTCAGAATATAATACAATATTCTGGAATATTATAATTTACTTAATATACTTTTAAAACTATTTTTAGCACGATTAATGACTACACATATATTTTCATTGTAACTAAACTACAATTATTATTTGTTTAAAACTAAATAAATAACAAAATAATTTCGGAATATAAGAGAAAATGTTAAATAATAATATTTTAGAATTATCATAACTTGATAATAACATTTAAACCATTTTAAACTATTAGTTAAAATTAATTAACTAATTATTAATAATATGTACCGTACATATCTATTAATGTATTACACCCTAAGAAATCCCACTTGGGATTCTTCTTCCTCCTGCGTGGGTTCACGCAGTGTGTATGTATATTATACATATATATATATAAACATATTTACATAAATATTAAATAAATCATAACTCTCTCATTTATCATCGGATTTGCGCAAGTCCTATATGAAAATCGATCGCCTCGACGAGCCGGATCTAACTACATAAGTTTGAGGTCTCGAATCTAAGTATTTTGCACGAATTTGGAATAAAACCGAAAGTGGGTCTAAGGGGAAAAATCACAAATTCGTGACTATTGGCTATCAATCGTTCAAGACTATTCTTAGGGGAGTGTAATGGGTCTAGTACGGATCTTTTGACACAGATTTCATGCATTTTGGTAAGGGTTGAGAATCCAAGCTTAAATGGAGCTTTAATGGCCGCTCGGCCATGGCCGGAGCTCAGAGCTTCGTGTGAGGCTGCGAAGAGTGGTCTGTGAGGGTGTGTATAAGTCTATGATGAATTGAAATTACAGAGGGGGTTCGGGCAGAACTTACCTCCTCGGTTCGGTCTCGGCGTCTCTTCCACGGTGGTCTCCCAATCCTCCTTCTTCTCTATTTTATGTATGTGTATATATGTATATACTATTCATTGTGCAGTGTGTGGTGGTGTGGATTGGCAGCATGAGGGAAAGGGTGGAGTGTTTGTGTTTTCTCTCCTTTTCTGGGCTTCTCTCTCTCTCTACCCACTGCTCTCTCCCTCTCTCAATTTATATAGATACATAATACATACATACAATATAATATACACAGACCTTATGCATTTATACAATAAACAAATCGTGTGTGTGCGTATGGTGTGTCTAGCACTCAAAAGAGTGAGCTGTGAGTGGGGGATTGATGTGGCCTGATTTGAAGGGGGTATTTGGGTAGGATATACATATATATATATATGATTGCTTGTTCAAATACACACTACACACTAACACATATAATACACACGCACCCACTGAGCACTTAGTTTGTTAGGTCACATGGGAGATTATCCCATGTGGTAGGCTCACGCCTCCACACACACACAGGTAAATTTTGTACTGTACAATTTCTTAAATTGGTATTTTTTTTTGGGGTCATTACAGTCTCTCCTACTTACAGAAGTTTGGTCCCCAAACTTATCGTACCTTAAGAAGTGAATATATGGGGGTACTTTGCGCGCATCTCGTCCTCACGTTCCCAAGTTGCTTCTTCTACTGCATGGTTCCTCCAGAGAACTTTGACCAATGGTATGACCTTGGTCCTCAGTACTTGATCGCGTCAATCCATGATCTGAACTGGTTGTTCAACGTAGGTAAGATCTTCGCGGACATCTAATGGTTCATATGATAAAACGTGACTCGAGTCTGAGACATAAGGTCGAAGCATAGAAACCTGGAATACATTGTGAACATTTGACAGATCTGGCGGTAAAGCTAGACGATAGGCTACTGCTCCTACTCTGCCGATGACATCGAAAGGTCCAATGAAGCGAGGATGAAGTTTCCCTCTCTTTCTAAAATGAACAATACCTTTCGAAGGTGAAACCTTGAGAAATACGTGATCACCTACTTGAAACTCTAGCTCCCTGCGTCTAGCATCCGCGTAGCTTTTGTTTCGACTCTGAGCAGTATGAATTCGTTGTTGGATGAGTTGTATCTTATCAGTTGTTAACTGTACGATCTCAGGCCCAATAATTTTCCTCTCTCCTACTTCGGTCCAACATACCGGGGATCGACATTTCCTCCCATACAATGCCTCATATGGAGCCATGCCGATACTAGCTTGGAAACTATTATTGTAAGCAAACTCAACGAGAGGTAAGTGTTCTTCCCAATTACCTTGGAAGTCCAGAATAGTAAGTCGTAGCATGTCTTCCAAAATCTGGATAACACGCTCGGACTGACCGTCCGTCTGTGGATGAAAAGCTGTACTGAAGTTAAGAGTAGTGCCCATAGCCTCTTGGAAGCCCTTCCAAAAACGTGACACAAACTTAGTGTCTCGATCCGAAATAATAGAAACCGGCGTACCATGAAGTCGAACGATCTCTGCGATGTACAACCTTGCCAATCTCTCAGATGAAAAGGTGACTCTGACCGGTAAGAAGTGAGCAGACTTCGTCAATCTATCCACAATTACCCAAATAGCATCATTTTTCTTCACCGATTGGGGTAGCCCAACAACAAAGTCCATGGTGATGTGTTCCCACTTCCATTCAGGAATAGAAAGTGACTGTAAAGTTCCACCAGGACGTTGATGCTCTATTTTTACCCTCTGACAATGCAAACAACGTGAAACAGCTTCGGCAATATCTCTTTTCATATTCGGCCACCAGAAAGACCTCTTCATGTCATGGTACATCTTAGTACCACCTGGATGAACATCGAACTTAGATGAATGTGCCTTATCCAAAACTTTCTTCTTGACTTCAACAATATTTGGAACACAAATTCTTCCCTGATATTTGAGCACTCCATCTTTTAAATGGAACTCGGGCTTCTTTCCTTCAGATATTTCTTCACTAACCCTTTTTAAGAACTCATTGGACATCTGGGACCTCTTGATCTCTTCAAGAATAGTCGATTCTGCGATGAGAGCTATAAGAAAATCTTGAGATTGATGAGGGGTGATGTCAATCTCCATTTTCTCAAGGTCGTTAATCAACTGTTGTTGTGACGTGATCATGGAAGCCACACTTCCAGAAGATTTCCGACTTAAAGCATCAGCCACAACATTGGCTTTTCCAGGGTGATATTGTATATCAAGATCATAATCTTTCATGAACTCTAACCACCTGTGTTGCCTCATATTCAGTTCCTTTTGTGAGAACAAATATTTTAAACTTTTATGATCGGTAAAAATTTCACATCTTTCACCGTAGAGATAGTGACGCCATATCTTTAGCGCAAAAATTACTGCGGCTAACTCCAAATCATGGGTGGGATAGTTCTTCTCATGAATCTTCAATTGTCGAGATGCATAAGCAATAACCTTGCCATGCTGCATTAAAACACATCCTAACCCTTGATAAGAAGCATCACTGTAAATTACAAATCCTCCTTCTCCGATAGGTATGCTCAAAATAGGTGCTGAAATCAAACGATTCTTCAACTCTTGAAAACACTTATCTCTAATTTCAGTCCATTCAAATGCAACTCCTTTCTGTGTTAACTGTGTCATAGGTCCTGCGATTTTGGAGAAGTTCTTAACAAATCTCCGATAATAGCCAGCCAGACCTAGAAAACTACGCACTTCAGATACGGTTGTTGATTTAGACCATGACTTCACCGCCTCAATTTTCTGTGGGTCCACCATTATGCCTTCTTTAGATATCACATGCCCTAAGAATGAGATCTTGGGAAGCCAGAACTCACATTTCTTGAACTTCCCATATAATTGGCGATCTCTTAGTGTTTGCAACACTATTCTCAAATGACGTTCATGGTCCTCAAGGCTCTTTGAATATATAAGAATATCATCAATGAATACGATAACGAAATCGTCGAGATAAGGCTTAAATACTCGATTCATTAGATCCATGAATGCTGCAGGAGCATTAGTAACACCAAAGGGCATTACCAAGAATTCATAATGACCGTAACGAGTACGAAAAGCTGTCTTCTCTACATCTTCTGATTTAACTCTCAATTGATGATAACCTGATCTCAGGTCAATCTTAGAGAAAACTTGTGCTCCTTGCAGTTGATCGAACAGATCGTCAATCCTTGGGAGAGGATAACGATTCTTGATTGTTACTTTGTTCAACTCGCGATAGTCGATGCACAGTCTCATAGTTCCATCCTTCTTCTTTACAAAAAGGACCGGTGCACCCCAGGGAGAGGTACTTGGTCTGATGAAACCCTTATCCAATAATTCTTGCAGTTGCATCTTCAATTCTTTCAACTCTACAGGAGCCATACGGTAACGAGTCTTCGATATAGGTTGAGTACCAGGAATAAGACTGATGGTGAATTCAATCTCTCTATCTATGAGAGTGCTGGGTAAATCTTCAGGAAAGACATCCTGAAATTCTCTAACCACATGGACGTCTTCCAAGGTTACTTCCTTTGCTTGCATAGATGAGATAAGATAGGGTGGCGATGCGACACCTTTTCCTTTAAAACAGAAACTAGTTCGACCAGGAATTTGGAAATTGACTTGCTTTGCAGCGCAATCAATATGAGCGTGAACTGAAGATAACCAGTCCATACCCAAGATAACATCAAAACCTTGAATTTCGAGTGGTATAAGATCGACGAGTAAGGATACATCACCAATCATAATCGTACATGATCGGTATACTTGGTTACTAATCAATGAAGTACCAGAGGGTATGGCAACTGATAGTTCATTTTTCAAAGGTTCCGGAGATTTAGCAAATTTTAACGCAAAGAACGGTGATACAAATGAATGCGTAGCTCCAGAATCTATAAGTGTGTGAGCATTAATATTACATATAGAGATAGTACCTTCTACCACTGTATTAGCTTCCTTATTATTCTCCTCAGAAACCAGTGCAAATACACGTCCTTGGCGTTGTTGGTTTCTTCCCTGGCCTCCTTGGTTCCTTCCTTGGCCTCCTTGGTTCTCCGGAGGATGTTGATTGATCGGGACAGGTGCTTGAACAATTGCCTTATTCATAGGGCAATCTTTAATCACATGGTTAGGATCTCCACACTTGTAACACAACCCTGAGTTGAATCGGCAGATACCTCCATGTATTTTTTCGCAAGTCTTACATAGGACCTTGGTGGTTGATGGTCCTTTCCAGGCTTGGTTATTAGCATTAGATCCAGATGCTCCAGGAAATGGCCTTTTTACTCCTGCTTGACCTTTATCTTGATTTCCCATTGTTTTGTTTGGAATACTTCTCTTCTGTTGAAATTCTGCCTCCGTTCTCTCTGCTTTGAGAGCACGATCGTAAACTTCTCTATATGTTGAAAATTCAAACATCTCAACTTTGCTTCGAATGGTAAGTTTTAAACCATTCTCGAACTTCCTTGCCTTTTTCTCTTCTGTTGGAATGAGGTAGGAAGCGAACCGCGACAGTGAAGTGAATTCAGTGGCATACTAAAGAACAGTCATGTTCCCTTGCTTGAGATGCATAAACTCCTTCTCTTTCTGGTCTTTCACAGATTTGGGATAGTACATCCCATCAAAGAGAATTAGAAATTGCTCCCATGTTATGCCTTCCACACTATTCTCCAAGGTACTCCACCAGTGATCTGCTTCTTCAACGAAGGTATAGGAGGCATAGCCCACCTTTTCCTCCTCAGTGCACGGAAAGTGCTTGAATATCCTTTCCATCTTTCGAACCCAAGTTTCAGCTGCAGTAGGGTCAGCTTTTCCGTAGAACGACGGAGGTTTGAGTTTTTGAAATCGTTCTATATCAAGAAATGTTCCTCCTCGTCCGTCCACATGCATGTTGCCATCTCCATTGCCTCCATTTCTTGTCCCACTTTCTTGGGCAGCAATAGCTAGTTCTTTTATGATTCTTTCAATGCGATCAAAACGTTCATTGGTGGCTTGATCCATTTGCTACAGTAGTGCGATGTTTGTTAGTATAATTAAACTGTACACGAAAAGGTATGTTAGTATTCCATATTTTAATAATTCTTAACATGAGGATTCTAGTCAATACCTATGGTTCCTAATAGTCTCTAGAACTACCTTATGCTCTGATACCAACTGTCACGACCCCCAAAATCCGTCCGTGGATTTTGAGTGCGTGACCGATCGTGTGGGTCATCTTTAACCTATACAGAGTCTAGCGAAAGCTTACAAACATTTATTTAATATTTAATTGAGGTTAGAAGAACCACCAAACCATACTTAATAAGTTTACAGACAGAGTTCTAGGCTTACAACGCCTTCAAATACAGTACTAGAAAGGAATTTATTCTAGGAATACTTAAAATACAATAAGGGGACTTTCTAAAACAGGGATACTTCAAGGGCATCTAGAAGAGGGTCCTCTCCTTCTATAGCTATTTCTTGTTCCTCATTTGGATCAGCATAGGGCATGTCCTTGTCATCTGAAAGGGTTTTAAAATAATTTGGAGAGTGTGAGCGTAAGGCTCAATGAATGAACATAACCTGTTTAAAAGATCTCAAAAGGAATTGTTTATACTCGAAAAAGGATATATCAATTGCAATGTCATTAATATAATGAACACGAAGTAAAAGAGAATCAACATTATCGATATGAAATACGGAATAAATGAGAGAAATACAAAATAAATGAGAAGTTAATGATATTGAATTGAACTGTTTGATATGAATGTCAAATTACCAACCACCCACTCACGCACACATTCTTTTATTACATCGCACAATGATCAAAGGCAACCCTACAGTCGGGCTCAATTCATCGCATACATAGGCTATACTTTATAATTTGTTGTAGTGGTAATTGACAATGAATAATTGATCGAATGACATATAAAATCTGAATAACAAGGTACGTGGATAAATGAATGTATCGTATGATAATATAGAAAGTCTGGGTTATGACATACAATGAGCATAAACCTGTTTCAGTGGAACCAAACGACAATGTTCCCAATTGAATAATAACAATTACATAATATTAACAATCGAAGGTCGAATCAGATCCACTCGAGAGGAGTAGAATCAGCAATAGGAATATGAATCACTCACCTTGATAGCTTAGGGATTTGATGATGAGATAGTTCCTACATCAATAGGGATAAAAGAGCTAAACATATAAGCAAAAGGCGCGAGTGTAGGAGTAAAACAGTAATTAAAGTTTTCTTAGGGGTATTTTGGTAATTTTTCTAAAATTATATAAAACCTTCACTATTGATATTCTTATACTATTCTGAGTCCAACGCCACTGACTAGGCTCAATTTGGAGTTCGTGGTAGTTTCGGACTCTAAAGCGGTGTTTTCTACTTAACGTGGGCCCCACAAGTTGTATTCTAGACAGTGTTGGATTATCTCCAAACTTTTAAATAATATACTAGACATTATTCTAAGACTCTAGGAACTGACCGTATATTTTTCTGAGTTACGGTTTATTCTCTATGAATTATTGAAGTTTAAATCGTCTCATAATAGACTGCGAGATCCCACATTTACAAAATATAATTTAGGAAGACATTAGGTTCTTATCGATATTTTTATTAAATGCTAGGCCTTAAAATAGGCTAGTGGTATTTTTCTTGTATATATAAATTTTTTTGAAGTTCGTTTGGTATTTAAATAATTTAAATACATCCAAACGGGTCCTTTATAAATAATTAATAATTATCAGAAAATACAAAAGTTTGGGTTTCATAAATAAGTAATTTGTGAATCAAAGGTATTTGACCTTAGGAATAATAATAAAATTTTCTGGAATTTAAAATGGCCAGTAGGTAGTTATTACCTTTTTATTATAATTTTAAACTAGCACTTTTTATTTAAACTAATTACATAATAAGTGCAATATTTAATTATTAAAGTATAATTTCAGAATATAATACAATATTCTGGAATATTATAATTTACTTAATATACTTTTAAAACTATTTTTAGCACGATTAATGACTACACATATCTTTTCATTGTAACTAAACTACAATTATTATTTATTTAAAACTAAATATATAACAAAATAATTTCAGAATATAAGAGAAAATGTTAAATAATAATATTTCAGAATTATCATAACTTGATAATAACATTTAAACCATTTTAAACTATTAGTTAAAATTAATTAACTAATTATTAATAATATGTACCGTACATATCTATTAATATATTACACCCTAAGAAATCCCACTTGGGATTCTTCTTCCTCCTGCGTGAGTTCACGCAGTGTGTATGTATATTATACATATATATAAACATATTTACATAAATATTAAATAAATCATAACTCTCTCATTTATCATCGGATTTGCGCAAGTCCTATATGAAAATCGATCGCCTCGACGAGCCGGATCTAACTACATAAGTTTGAGGTCTCGAATCTAAGTATTTTGCACGAATTTGGAATAAAACCGAAAGTGGGTCTAAGGGGAAAAATCACAAATTCGTGACTATTGGCTATCAATCGTTCAAGACTATTCTTAGGGGAGTGTAATGGGTCTAGTACGGATCTTTTGACACAGATTTCATGCATTTTGGTAAGGGTTGAGAATCCAAGCTTAAATGGAGCTTTAATGGCCGCTCGGCCATGGCCGGAGCTCAGAGCTTCGTGTGAGGCTGCGAAGAGTGGTCTGTGAGGGTGTGTATAAGTCTATGATGAATTGAAATTACAGAGGGGGTTCGGGCAGAACTTACCTCCTCGGTTCGGTCTCGGCGTCTCTTCCACGGTGGTCTCCCAATCCTCCTTCTTCTCTATTTTATGTATGTGTATATATGTATATACTATTCATTGTGCAGTGTGTGGTGGTGTGGATTGGCAGCATGAGGGAAAGGGTGGAGTGTTTGTGTTTTCTCTCCTTTTCTGGGCTTCTCTCTCTCTCTACCCACTGCTCTCTCCCTCTTTCAATTTATATAGATACATAATACATACATACAATATAATATACACAGACCTTATGCATTTATACAATAAACAAATCGTGTGTGTGCGTATGGTGTGTCCAGCACTCAAAAGAGTGAGCTGTGAGTGGGGGATTGATGTGGCCTGATTTGAAGGGGGTATTTGGGTAGGATATACATATATATATATATATGATTGCTTGTTCAAATACACACTACACACTAACACATATAATACACACGCACCCACTGAGCACTTAGTTTGTTAGGTCACATGGGAGATTATCCCATGTGGTAGGCTCACGCCTCCACACACACACAGAGGTAAATTTTGTACTGTACAATTTCTTAAACTGGTATTTTTTTTTTTTTTTGGGTCATTACAGTACTGTCACAACCCCAAAATTCAACTTCAAAATTTTAGGCTCGAGACCGGCCTCTAGGCCTCTTCATAATTAAATAGAGCTCTAGCGGAAGCAAACATAGCTTAATTCTGTTTATATATTGAAGTCTACATAAATCTTGAAATGTTATTACATTGAAGGCATAACTCTTCTAATGTTCTACATATCTAACAATTATCTACTCCTCCTTTGCATCAAGAAGATAATCTTTATCTTCTATCGAAATGTTATGTTCTTCTAAGGGTTCTGTAATAGGCTATCATCGTCACTTTGTCACCTGAAAAGGGTTTTAAAAATATTTGGAGAGTGTGAGCTGAAGGCTCAGTGAATGAACATAACCTTAGAAATAATCATTTTAAAGGTTAACATTTTTAGAATAGATAAGATAATAACATCAAAATTTCATGCAATAAAATGAAAATATACAGACAGGTTTTATTTGCATAGAAAATAGCATTCTTACATACATGTCAAATTACCAACAACCCACTCACACACACGTTCCTTTCATTACATGGCACAGTGATCAAAGTACAACCCTGCTAGTCGGGTTCATGGGTCCAAAGGACCAGCCACTTGGGCTTCATTTCATCGCATACATAGGCTATACTTTATAATTTGTTGTGGTGGTAATCGATACTTTAAATAAATGAACATTTTAAATGATGGCATTTCAAAAGATACATTACATTGGAATAAATTGACATAATAAGTTTTGAATGCTAAAACCCTTCCAGGAACCAAGAAAAATGTTGCGAAAATAACTTTAGTAATTTTGATACTTTACATATTATAGTAAAATTTACTCATTATATATTGAGTTAATATAGAGTTTGAGAAAAGGTAATAAACACTCACATATAGAGTTGAGTTAAATACCGGATACGAACACTCACCTTGGCGACTTAGGAATTGACGATGAAACAGTTCCTACATCAATACAGGTAAAAGAGCTAAACATTTAATCATAGGTTGCAAGCAAAAGGGTAAAACTGTAATTAAGGCTTCTCTATGTCTTCACTATAACATTCCTTATACTACACCGAGTTTAACATCACTAACTGGACTCCATTTGGAGTCCGTAGTAGTTCCTAAATCATAATTTCTTACATAAATGTGGGTCCTACAAGTAAGCTGTATTTGAAAACGGTGTCAGATTGTCTCCAAACTCTTAAATATAATACTAGATATAATTTCAAGACTATAGGAATTAACGGCGTATTTTCCCGAGTTGTAGATTATTTACTACAGATTTTGGAAGTTAAAATACTATTTTTTTAAATTGTTACTATTGAGCCGTAAAGCTCATATATAATCTCCATAAGGGTGAGAATTTATTCGTTAAACGATTCTTTATAAAATCATAATATTAATAGCGTATTACTTTTCTTTTACAAATTTTATTACCCAAAGGATATAAATAAATTAGTAGTTATTCGTACTTAGTACCCCAACATTTCTAATTGTAATATCTATTTGTTATATCCTAATGATACAGAATAATACTGAAATATAAGGGTTTTTATTTATATAATTTAAAATCTGACAAGGCCTAACTTATTTACTAACACTATTTTTAAAATAGTCATAACAGGACCGTAATTCCATTTTCATATCCAAATACCATAATTTAAGCGTGAGACTATTTTTAATGGTCATAAAATGCCATAAGAACATTTTTGTATTTTTTCCATAGTTTAAGAAATATAATAGCTATGATAAAATAATCAAACCTTTATTTAAATCAATTGATAAGTAGTAAGATTTATTATTCTATGGTTTTATAATTAACAAATTTATAAAACAGTATATATTATCATAATATCATTATAGAATATATAAATGATTTATAATGAGTTTACAAAATCCCAGAATGACCAAAAATACCCTTTTTAAAAGTTTAGGGGTCATTCTGTAGATATACCAAAATATAAGAATTATCAGAAACTGAAAAATTAATACTTCAGATGGAAATAAACATAATTAGAAGTACTAAGCTTGAAACCGTGATCAAATCCGATATCGTTAGACCTTTATATGTTCGTTTACAGTTTTCAGGGGTGTAAATGAAATTTTCGGAAATAAACTGGGCAGAATGCCCTGTTTGGGCAGATTGTAATTCTAAACTTCTAATGGCCATAACTCACTCATTTCTTAACCTTTTTAAGTGAAATCAGTGTCTATCTTGAGCGAAATTTCGTGGAGAATCCAAATCCAAAGTTGGTTTTAGCAAATTCGAATCACAGAATGTGAAATGACCGATTTACCCTTTAAGACGAATTCTAAATAAAACCCAAACGGTACAAGCAAATCAAAAACTGTTTTAAGGGTAGTTTCATGGGTATTTTAAGAGTCTACCCTCAAAATTTGAGAGCTATAGTTGGTCGGAGTAAGGAGTTATACTAATTCTATTATTTTGAATCAAACAGAGTTATTTTCTAGAGGTTCCTAATTCTATTTAATCCATTTAACCATACTACTAAAAACAGTAAATAAAAGTTAATTATTACATAAAATAATATGTATGAATTACTTACCAATATTCCGAAAACAATTTGAGACAAAGAATCTGAAATATAAATGCAGCCCAAGCTTGTTTCAATTACTCCTTGTATGTGCATATATAATTTACATATGTGTGTGTGTAAAGTTGAGAGAGAGAGAGAGAGAATTGAGAGACAGTAGAGAGTTAGAGAGTTGTGAGGGATCATAGTTATGAGAGGGGTGTTGTGTGTTTATTTATAACCAAGTTTTGCTTGGCCACCAAGCACAAACACACACTATACATTAACACATATAATACACACGCACCCACTGAGCACTTAGTTTGTTAGGTCACATGGGAGATTATCCCATGTGGTAGGCTCACGCCTCCACACACACACAGATAAATTTTGTACTGCAATCTCTTCAAACTGGTATATTTTTCTGACCAAAATAAATTTTTAATATTTTAATATACGCTTTAAATTTTCGGGTCATTACATTCTCCTCTACTTAAAGAAGTTTGGTCCCCAAACTTATCTTATTAGGTGCTTAAAAAGGCAATCAAATTTTTTTTTTAATTTTATTTTGTATCTTTTATCTTTTTTTTAAAAAATGTATGTACTTATACAAAGCAGATAATGCATATATTTTGTAGTGGAGAAACTGCCCCAGTGTGGCGTTTTGATACTTTGTAAGGAGTGAAATTTTAGGCAGTGGTTGAAGTATTGGCCTTTTGCGAGAGTGACCAAAGGCTTGTGGTTGATGGAGAATCAGACTGTTGGTACAGGGTATAGAAACAGTGCATGGCCTGAATGGCTGGGGAACAACACATATGACTGGTTGCTCATGTATTTACACAATCTTTGACATTCTCTTTTTATTGATGATATTTTTGATACATATAAGAGCGAAAAGAGAACAACAAGAAAACCCTTACATTTCATCAACCCATTGTTCATTGGTAAGGCCACCCCATCCAACAAATGATTTGAATTGCAAGGGCGGACCAAATTTCAAGAACAATTTTTTTTTTTTTAATATGAAAAGTTACAATGATACAAATGTACATTTGGATTTTGATGAGTGGGAACAGAGTTCTGCCAACGTGAGGCTTCCTTTCAGAGGTTGAATGCTAACGACATCCTACGCGCTTTTCAGCAACCATATAGATCTTATAGTCCGTTCCACAGAACCCTGGGTTAATGCTCTTCAGGACTTACTTCTGAGGACAATACCGTCCTGGGATGCTTACCCTCCCAGTTGCCCTATAAAACAATACCCAAAGGTCCAAACTACATTAAGCTGGTGGAGGGACACGCGTAGTAAGACATGTGGGCTCAATCCCATGCACACTCAACGTACAAGGACTACCTCGAAACCGGACCATGATGTTCATTCCACCTTCTTTTTTTTTTTTTTTTTTTTAATGAACATCATGGTCCGGTTTCGAGGTAGTCCTTGTACGTTGAGTGTGCGTGGGATTGAGCCCACATGTCTTACTACGCGTGTCCCTCCACCAGCTTAATGTAGTTTGGACCTTTGGGTATTGTTTTATAGGGCAACTGGGAGGGTAAGCATCCCAGGACGGTATTGTCCTCAGAAGTAAGTCCTGAAGAGCATTAACCCAGGGTTCTGTGGAACGGACTATAGGATCTATATGGTTGCTGAAAAGCGCGTAGGATGTCGTTAGCATTCAACCTCTGAAAGGAAGCCTCACGTTGGCAGAACTTTGTTCCCACTCATCAAAATCCAAATGTACATTTATATCATTGTAACTTTTCATATTCAAAAAAAAAAAAAAAAATGTTCTTGGAAATTTGGTCCGCCCTTGCAATTCAAATCATTTGTTGGATGGGGTGGCCTTACCAATGAACAATGTGTTGATGAAATGTAAGGGTTTTCTTGTTGTTCTCTTTTCGCTCTTATATGTATCAAAAATATCATCAATAAAAAGAGAATGTCAAAGATTGTGTAAATACATGAGCAACCAGTCATATGTGTTGTTCCCCAGCCATTCATGCCATGCACTGTTTCTATACCCTGTACCAACAGTCTGATTCTCCATCAACCACAAGCCTTTGGTCACTCTCGCAAAAGGCCAATACTTCAACCACTGCCTAAAATTTCACTCCTTACAAAGTATCAAAACGCCACACTGGGGCAGTTTCTCCACTACAAAATATATGCATTATCTGCTTTGTATAAGTACATACATTTAAAAAAAAAAGATAAAAGATACAAAATAAAATTAAAAAAAAAATTTGATTGCCTTTTTAAGCACCTAATAAGATAAGTTTGGGGACCAAACTTCTTTAAGTAGAGGAGAATGTAATGACCCGAAAATTTAAAGCGTATATTAAAATATTAAAAATTTATTTTGGTCAGAAAAATATACCAGTTTGAAGAGATTTGTAACACCCGTACCCGGAAAAGAAGATTAATGCGATATCAATGTGTGTTAATTAAAGATAATTAATGCATGAGATGAATTAAGGTGGGGTTATGAACCCACATGTGAAAAGGTGTTCAAATGCGGACACAGATGAAAGTCCTGTGAAAGGCGGGACTGGTATAAATGTAGGGCCCAACGAGGGTCTAATTAAAATAATTTGCATTTTGATGTCATTATGTGCTTACATGATTAATTGTTTAAATGTTTATTGATATTATAATGTCTTATGATAGGTAAGGGGACCAATTTGGGTACCCATGTGAGGGCGTATTTGAATAAAATCGATAATTGGTAGGTTTAATAGCAACCTCATAATTTATGTGGGACCACGTTTGGGACCTACGCGGGACTTAGTTTAAATCCTTTTAGAAAAGATGGGTAATTAATGTAATTAACATGGGGGTTTCATAATAAAGCTTAAAGAAATTCAGGGGAGGTAAACATAATTAATGGAAAGTTGACACAACACATATGCATGTGTTGATATGTGTCATAACACAACACACACAGCTGGGAATTCTCAGAATTTGAGAGAACGAGAGCTTCGACGAAGACGACGGAAATTCCACGCGACGTTTCTCGCCGTTCCTTCGCCGTTCGGCGCCGGATTTTCGATCCGAGGCCGTATTTGGACTCGTGGAGGTAAGAGGATCACATGCACGTAATTTAATTTCATTTTCGGCAACGTTCTTCCGACACCTTTTCTTGAAAAATGATGTTCTTGGTACCAAATCCATGTAGGAATTACACCAGTGGAATTTGGGTTGGAAAGTAGGAAGAGACTTGGAAAATCTAAGCTTAATTGCTAGTAAATCAAGAAGGTGAGTGTTTTAACTTCTCAATTGGGTGTTTAGCTATGTTAGTGTAATAGTTGTTGTTAGTAGTTGCTTGAATTCATGCTCATATATATATATGTTGATGATTGTGGGTGAAAAGCATGCCAAGTATGTGAAATTGTTATGCTTATATGTGAAGTTGTTATATGCCTATGTGGATCAAAGGGAAATCAAGTAGTGGTTGTCGCACCGCGACGGGAAAAAATAGGTTTTTTTAAATATATATATGAGTGTTCCTTTTTTAAAAAAATGGAAAAAGAGGAATGTGGGGGAAGTATTTTTTTATTTTGAAAAATAGGCCAAGTAGATTTTTCAGAGTCGCCACCTAACTTTGTACGGGTGTTAGGATCCCGATAAAGATACGGAAATATATCTTTATATTTTTACAGTTTGGGAAAGTGGGCCTATGTTTTTGACAAGTAAACCAGAGATTTAGAAAGGGGTTCGGGGACTCGGTTATGTCGAGGGAAGGTATTAAGCACCCTCGAACATCCATGACGAAGCATGGTTGCCAAATTGGCGATTTTCATGATAACGGGGCATAAAGATAAAAGAATAAGAATTTACAAAGAGAAAAGAGATGAAAAGTTATGGCCGCACCCTTTTGGGGTTGCATACGTATCTCGGGTTGAGAATCAGGCCAAACGTAGCTCTAACTTGTTATTTATTATTTTTTTTTTGAAATTTTTGGTCACGTTTGACCGTGCTCGTGTGTTATAGTGTTTTTGAAAAGTCGGTGTAGCCAGGACGTTGATCGCCGTAATCGAGTCCTAGACTTTAACCTTGATTATGTGCCGGAAGTAAGGGTCGGTGCCCATTTGAGTCTCGAACTTTCAAGTCGTTAACGTTATTGAACAACGTAACTAATCGAAATGTTCAGTTTTGAAAAGGTTGTCGGAAGTAAGGGTCGGTGCCCGTTTGAGTCTCGAACATTCAAGTCGTTAACATTATTGAACAACGTAACTAATCGAAATGTTCGGTTTTAGAAAGGATTTGAATACCGGAAGTAAGGGTCGGTGCCCGTTTTGATTTTGAACATTCATATTATCGGCGTTATTGAATAACGGGATAACTCGAAGTGTTCATTTTGAAAGAAAGGTTTTGAAAGTTACCGGAAGTAAGGGTCGGTGCCCGTTTTGAGTTGATTTGAGGATTTACAGCATAGTGAATGTATGATATTTTTTACAGTGATTATGTACATCGAAAGAGATAGTAAGCACAGAAATATTGACATTAATGAAAGACAAGATATAAGAATGTACAATAAGTAGATCCGGCCTACCGGAAAATCAAATGAACTAGGAGCTAGCCAGTTCACAATGGTAAGGGTCAAGTATTGGTGGCGAACCGACCGTTATTTCAAGTATTCGACGGCGAGGCCGGTCGTTATTTTCAAGTATCCGACAGCGAGGCCGGTCGGTATTTCAAGTATTCGACGGCGAGGCCGGTCGGTATTTTCAAGTATTCGACGGCGAGGCCGGTCGGTATTTCAAGTATTCGACGGCGAGGCCGGTCGGTATTTCAAGTATTCGACGGCGAGGCCGGTCGGTATCAAAAAATAAAAGAACACGGCCCTTTACCTTGAGAAAACGGTTCGGAAATAGCTGAACGGGGCCCAAATCGAATTTCGGCTTGAAACGGGCCCAAACGGAGGTCACCGGTGAGTCCGGAACGGCCGAAAACCCCAAAAAGGTATAAACCGGAGCAAAATCGGTCCGGGCAGATTTCGGGCGGGACCGGCCGGCGCCAAACTGGCCGATTTGAGCAGAAATGAGCTTGAAAGTGGAGAAACTGCTTCAAACGGTGGAATTTTGCAATTCTGAGCACACGGGTGCGTCCGGAATGGCCAAATTAGCTAGGAATGAGTATCGGAACGTCGAAAATCGGGTCCGGAAGCCTCGAAAATGGCGAAAAAGTCAAAGTGGGGCCCACTGCCACGTGGCAGACACGTGGCGGCTGAGTCAGCGCCGCGTCAGCAGTCAATGACACGTGGCGCCTTCTGATTGGCTGGTCAAAGCTGATGGGGCGATGATGTGGTAGGTGACGTGGCGTGACACGTGGCTTGATGACGTGGCAGACAGTGACACGTGGCAGCCTCTGGTTGGTTGGCCAAGTGACGTGGCAGTTGACGTGGCATGACACGTGGCAGTGACACGTGGTATCTTATGCCACGTGGCAGTCAGTGATTGGCTGGTCAACCCTGACGTGGTGCTGACGTGGCAGAGACACGTGGCAGATGACGTGGTTGTTGTGCCACGTGTCAGCTCCTGGTTGGATGGTCAACTGCTGACTCAGCGCTGACTGTGTAGCTGCGCGTGGGGGAGGCGGAACGGTGCCGTGGTGGCGCGTGTAGCGCGTGCGGCGGTTTCCGGTGGTCTTTGGCCGCCAGACCACCTCGATCTGGATCGTCTGGTCCAGACGATGGTGGTGGTGGTGGCGGTTTCCTGTGGTGGTGTCCAGAAACGCCGCCGGAGGAGAAACTGTGCAGCGGCGGCGCGTGGGGTGTTTGGGCGGCGCGTGAGGATGCTGTGGACCTCCTTTGGAGGATCTGAAAAGATGGGTCGATGGGTTTTTTCGATGCGAAGCCAACGGTATGGGTGGTGAGACACAGAAGTGCAGTTTAAGGCTCCGTTTGGGTGTTTTTCAGTTTCTGGGCAGAGGCCAAGGCTGTGTTTGGTTTAGACAGCTTTCTGGGCTTTCTGGGCACTTTTAGAGGCTGTGGTTGGACTGGGTGTTTGGGTAATTGCCTGATGATGATGGGTTTCTGGTGGTGGAGGCTATGGTGGTGTAGTGGTGGAGATATGGTGATTTTTTTGGGTTTTTTGGAGCTTTGGAGAAGATAACAATGGTGGAGAGAAGGAGAGAGCTTCTTTTGAGCTTGGAGAGAGCTTCCTCTTTGTGCAGCACCCAAGGGGCTCTATTTATAGAGTCTTTTGGGTTGGGTAGGATCCGGTGCGAACGGGACGCATTTCGGATCCCTACAACCCCCGATCTTGGCCGTTCGGTCTTCCGAAGCTTGTTTTTTCCATCCGGCCGTCCGATTTGAGCGATTCGAAAATATTTAGTCTTCATTTAGCTTTACCGACAAATCCCCACGGTCGGATCGGCGATTTCTACTCCCGGGCTCAAAATTGACCGTTTTGCCCCTCCCTCTACTGGTCTTGGACTGCAAAATTAGGGTTATTGATATCTCGTGATCCGACCGTCGAATCTGACTGATTTGAAGTTCTTTATTCTTGTATTGATATTACCTTCAGCCCCGTATAGTCGGATCGATGATCTCTATGCCCGGGCACAAAAGATGACCATTTTGCCCTTTCCTGTGCTGATCCTGGACTGTGGAATTAGGGTTACCCATATCTTTTGATCCGACCGTCGGATCTGACCGATTCAAAGTTCTTCGTGCTTGTATTGAGATTACCTTCCACCCCATACAGTCGGATCGATGATCTCTGCTCCCGGGCTTAAAATTGACCGTTTTGCCCTTCCTTGTGCTGATTCTGGACTGTAAAAGCCAACAGGCCACCGCTTTTTCCTCTGATTGCCCGTCCGGACCCATTTTCCTTTCCCAGAAGTCATTTCCATGCTTTCTTTGGCTTACGGCCATTTTGACTTGCCTTCGGTTGCCCCGGTCTTGATTCTGACTCATTTTCTAACCTCCCGGTTAGTCGATTCGGGACCCGCGCTGAGCGGCGACCGCCGTTTTTGAACTTCCGTATGATTGATGACTCTGAATGACCTAGAATGGCCATTAAAAACCTTTGTTGGCATCCCCGATGGATTCTCGGTCTTTTCCTCGATTTGCGTGCCCGGTGGGCCCCCTGTACGAGTCAGTTCTCTCTTTCGTTTTTTTTTATTTACTTCTTCTTTTTGTATTTTTTTTTTTTAAGGACGGTAAAAATGGGGTGTCTACAGCTGCCCCTCTTTGTCAAGTTTTGCGGAGCAAATCAGGACAAAGATTTCGAGAGACGACCCATTTTTGCCGAATCCTTTTGAAAACATGAGAAAATATGTACAATGGTATGACCGATCTCGAAAAGTGTTCAAGATGCCTACGTATCCTCCGTTAGGAAGAATCAGGTCGGACGTAGTTCGAGTGCAAGTGCCGTAGGGCAAGAAGAGAACGTACCTTGGTGGAAGTGATGAAGAATGTGATCCGTTGGGGACCGAGTACGGGATGTAGTGTAGTGGGCGAGTACGCTCCATTGGGGAATGACTCTGTGGGGTTAGGTGAATGATCTAAGATTGGTGGATAGTGTGGTCGGGCTTCGTAAAAGCTGCCTACGTATCTCCCGTCGGGAGAATCAGACCGGGCGTAGTTCGTAACGAACTTAGAATTTGAGTGTTTTGCCATTTTGAAGCAAAATGAGGGATGCCACGTTGGGCGAGAGAGGGGGAACACCACGTTTGGTGAACAGAAGTTTGCCGTTTTGAAGCAAACGAGAAATGCCACGTTGGGCGAGATAGGGAACACCACGTTCGGTGAACAAAAATTTGCCGTTTTGAAGCAAATGTGAGAGATGCCACGTTGGGCGAGATTGCTGTGGGATAGGGGAGCAAAATGCCACGTGGGGCGTGATTGCTGTGAATGTTTGAGTGGCAAAATGCGATTCGCGTGATTGCCTTGAATATAAGAGACGTGAATAGCAAAGTCCGATACGGGTAATTGCCGTGGAGATAAGGTCCAACAGAATGCGATACGCGTGACTGCTGGGAGTATGAGAGAGCAAAATGCCATGTGAGGCGTGATTGCTGTGGATGAGATAGCGAAATGCCACGTGGGGCGTGATCGCTGTGAAGTAAGAGAGCAAAATGCCGCGTTGGGGCGTGATTGCTGTGTGTGAGATAGCGAAATGCCATGTGAGGCGTGATCGCTGTGGATGAGATAGCGAAATGCCACGTGGGGCGTGATCGCTGTGAAGTAAGAGAGCAAAATGCCGCGTTGGGGCGTGATTGCTGTGTGTGAGATAGCGAAATGCCACGTGAGGCGTGATCGCTGTGAAATAAGAGGATAGCAAAATGCGATGCGCGTGATTGCTATAGAGTGCGGGAGGGTAAGAGAGATACCTGACACTTGATGCCAATATAAGTTGGATGCCGTTTGAAGGACTTATACCTGATGGTAGGTGATATGAACAGAATGCCACTTGACGGACTCACTCCTGATTCTGATGATTGATAGACGATGATGTGAATAGGATGCCCCTTGACGGACTCACTCCTGTGCTGAAGATGTAAACGGGATGCCACTTGACGGACTTATTCCCAATAGTGAGATTTGTGAACAGGATGCCCCTTGACGGACTCACTCCTGTGCTGAAGCTGTAGACGGGACGCCACTTGACGGACTCATTCCCAATAGTAAGATTTGCGAATAGGATGCCCCTTGACGGACTCACTCCTGTGCTGAAGCTGTAGACGGGACGCCACTTGACGGACTCATTCCCAATTGTGAATAGGATGCCCCTTGACGGACTCACTCCTGAGCTTGAGATGTGATTGGGACGCCACTTGACGGACTCATTCCCAATAGTGAGATTTGTGAACAGGATGCCCCTTGACGGACTCACTCCTGTGCTGAAGATGTAAACGGAATGCCACTTGACGGACTCATTCCCAATAGTAAGATTTGTGAACAGGATGCCCCTTGACGGACTCACTCCTGTGCTGAAGCTGTAGACGGGACGCCACTTGACGGACTCATTCCCAATAGTAAGATTTGTGAACAGGATACCTCTTGACGGACTCACTCCTGAGCTTGAGATGTAAACGGGACGCCACTTGACGGACTCATTCCCAATTGTGAATAGGATGCCCCTTGACGGACTCACTCCTGAACTTGAGATGTGATTGGGACGCCACTTGACGGACTCATTCCCAATAGTGAGATTTGTGAACAGGATGCCCCTTGACGGACTCACTCCCAATTCTGATGATGAATTCTGACGCCGAGTAGTGAATAGGATGCCGCTGGAGGGTCTTATACCTGGTGCTTGTGATAAAATAGGACGCCGTTTTGAAGGTCTCACTCCTAATTCTGATGATGGATTTTGATGCCGAGTAGTGAATAGGATGCCGCTGGAGGGTCTCATACCTGATTCCTGATTTGAGCATGAACGGTTAGACCTGAGCGAGAGATAGATTTCTTGACAATCTACCGAGGAGAAGATCGATTTGATATGTGGATCCGAGCAGATGGATCAGTGTAAAGTTGGTGAGTCTGAGCAAAGGTTGATATCATGGCTCAGTTGGTGGTGATGCTTTTGAAAGTTGGGCCAGTGGCTGGGCTTTGGAAGTATGTTGGGCCAGTGGTTAGGCTTTTTGGAATTTGGGCTTGTGAAGTTGGGCCAGTGGTTGGGCTTTTGGAAGTTGAGAGTAGTGTCGGAACCAGTTATCCCTGCTATAGAAAGTATGCATTGTCTGCTATGCTGAAAGATATGAATGGATGCTAAGTAAACGTATTTACAAGAGTATGATGCATGAATCTATCATCTGTGAAAGAATGCTCATAAGTTAATGGATATTGACTGTCTTATCGCATGTTAAGCACTAGAAGACAAAGTATTTGACTGTATAGGCTCAGTGCCCCAGTGATTGTCCTTCAGAAGGACTTAGTTTTTTAGTATTTGATTTCTCTCGAGCTCTCTTTCTCTCTGAAACCATTTTTACCTTCGGCGCCCTCACGGGTTTTCACTGAATCCGGTTATGTGATTGTTGCGCTTCAGTGTATCTTGTGATTTGAAAGTATGTAGCACTCCCGTCGTTTGGAATGATGCAAGTATGTGATTTAGTGAACCCAACAAGGCCTGTGTCAATCAAAGTGGACTTTACTGGGTTGTAACGTAGGCCAGGGTCATGGGTTGAGAAATGAAAGGATCGCATGAAGGCTCAAAGTTTGTTTTGAAAAGTCGGTTGAGATTCCTGAGATCACCTTATGCCTTGCGTCTATCCTTCTTTTGATTTTTCTTTTTCCTTTTTTTTTTTTTTTTTTTTTTTTTTTTCTTCATCCCAATCTAGTGTGGGGTATGTCATTGCTGAGTAAAGTATGTACTGGGGAGAATTGCCCCAGTTTGAAGTATGTATCCAAGTCGGATCGTATCTTTTGTGGAAGTGCTCCAGCTTTACATTGAGTTCTTTTTTTGTTTGCTTTCTCTTTCTTTTTTTTCTTTTTGTTGGCATTGCCCCAGTTTAGGGGGTGATCCTCAGGGGTTTAAGGTTGAAAAGAAATCATCGTATGGCTCAAGTGGGCTAACGAGGGAAAGTAGTGTATATAGATAGCTGAAATGATTGCCTCTAATCATTTTGACACAAGTCGAGTCAGGTTCAGAGATCACATATATGCATCATTGAAGTTAGAGATCGTGGGAACGCGTATTTATTCTCATGGTGAGAATTGAGGGGCCCCATGTGGGCCAGCAGTGATCGTGATGACCTCTTTTGCTCAGATGTGGGGGCGAAGACTGCCCCAGTCGATGTGTGTCATGATCATGAGAATGGACTGAGGTGTTCTTGTCCATGAATGGTCATCGGCAATTTATTCTGTCCTTGTGTACTCAGGTGACATCAAGTTGTCATAGAGAAGTATGCTTTTGTCACCTGATTCTTGTTAAGATGTGAGCATCGTCAGAGGATGAAATGGCCGATTTGTGAACTTGAGTCGTTTCTCGGCATGACCTTGTGTTGGTCGTACTTTCAGGTAGAATCGAACAAAGCTTTGTTACGTCCGGAAGTCTAGTACAATGTCTAATTCGTATTCAACAAGCAGTAAGACAGTCATATCCAACATACTCATGAGATTTAAGGAATGAGAGCAGATGACAATTATTGAATGATGCAAAGAATGAGTTTTGTTTTTGTTTTTCATTTGAAAGTATGTACTTATGCAAAGCAGACAAAGCATAAATTTAATAGTATGGAGAAACTGCCCCTGTGTGGTATATGACGAGGAGTAATGTTTCAGGATAGTGGGTTGAGTATTGGGTCTCTTACGAGAGTCGTCTTGGACATGACCAAAGGCTTGTGGATGTATATGGATTGAAGTAGGCCTATTGGTTCAGCGGCTTGAGGGTTCGAACAATCGCGAATACGCTGGTACTGCTCGGATTTGATCTCCTAGGATTTTGTCATTCGGCCCTACTCAGGCTTGGCGCTTTGGACATGTTTGGATTCGAAATTCAGAGTTGCTTGGACTGGTTGTCCATTCAAACTTTTTCGATCCGTGGAGAAGTTGGTGATGCAGGGAGTAGGCTGAGCGTGTAGAGGCTTCCCATGTTGACCTCTGTCAGAAGTGTACCTGCAGCGAAGGTTGGAAGAAGTATAGTTAGTAAGTCGCTTCAAAGGAAAGAAATGGGGATTCTTCTCCCAGTGACTCGTTAGAGATGGGAGAGTAGTGCCCCAGTGTGATGTGTGTTCCCAAGGTATGAGGTGAATCTGGATAGCCTTTCGGCGTCACCAAATGTCTTTGAAAAGTGGATTTGTCCTTGGGAAGTTTTATTCTTGCTTTAAAAGGTGAGAACGAGTTGGGAAAAAGTCTGGCAGCCTTCCGGCGCCGTTTTTTGAGTTTTTGAAAAAGTGAATCCATCCTTGTTAAAATGTAAGGAGAGGATAAGTGAGAATGGGCATCCCTTCGGCGCCGTTTCGTATTTTGAAAGGTTTTGAATGCACGTGTAAAAATGTGACTATGTGGAGAGGTTGACGTCTAAGGTAGACTTAAATCGGGTCCGGTCCCCAAACCTTCAAACCTCCAGTGCCGGAGCACCTTCTCAGGTTGGTGGTTCGAGCGGGAGAATTTCAGTGCTGGTACCGACGGTAACACCGCAACGGCCACGCCACCTACTCAACTTCCTATCTAATCTTAAGGGTGGTTCCTCGGAACCGGGTTATGAACATGCTCAATGTGTAGTGTGCGTGATAATGCTTGAGCAAAATAAAGTTGGCATTGGCCTTGCAATTTATTTTTTGTCATTGGCCGCAAATCCTGTGCAAGCAAAATACTTACAAGACTAAAAAAGAAAGAAAAAAAGAATTAGTAAAAGAAAATGCCCCGTTAGTATGAAGATCGCCAAAGTAATGGCTTGAGTCCTCTTAAGTTAATCCCCAGCAGAGTCGCCAGCTGTCGCACCGCGACGGGAAAAAATAGGTTTTTTTAAATATATATATGAGTGTTCCTTTTTTAAAAAAATGGAAAAAGAGGAATGTGGGGGAAGTATTTTTTTATTTTGAAAAATAGGCCAAGTAGATTTTTCAGAGTCGCCACCTAACTTTGTACGGGTGTTAGGATCCCGATAAAGATACGGAAATATATCTTTATATTTTTACAGTTTGGGAAAGTGGGCCTATGTTTTTGACAAGTAAACCAGAGATTTAGAAAGGGGTTCGGGGACTCGGTTATGTCGAGGGAAGGTATTAAGCACCCTCGAACATCCATGACGAAGCATGGTTGCCAAATTGGCGATTTTCATGATAACGGGGCATAAAGATAAAAGAATAAGAATTTACAAAGAGAAAAGAGATGAAAAGTTATGGCCGCACCCTTTTGGGGTTGCATACGTATCTCGGGTTGAGAATCAGGCCAAACGTAGCTCTAACTTGTTATTTATTATTTTTTTTTTGAAATTTTTGGTCACGTTTGACCGTGCTCGTGTGTTATAGTGTTTTTGAAAAGTCGGTGTAGCCAGGACGTTGATCGCCGTAATCGAGTCCTAGACTTTAACCTTGATTATGTGCCGGAAGTAAGGGTCGGTGCCCATTTGAGTCTCGAACTTTCAAGTCGTTAACGTTATTGAACAACGTAACTAATCGAAATGTTCAGTTTTGAAAAGGTTGCCGGAAGTAAGGGTCGGTGCCCGTTTGAGTCTCGAACATTCAAGTCGTTAACATTATTGAACAACGTAACTAATCGAAATGTTCGGTTTTAGAAAGGATTTGAATACCGGAAGTAAGGGTCGGTGCCCGTTTTGATTTTGAACATTCATATTATCGGCGTTATTGAATAACGGGATAACTCGAAGTGTTCATTTTGAAAGAAAGGTTTTGAAAGTTACCGGAAGTAAGGGTCGGTGCCCGTTTTGAGTTGATTTGAGGATTTACAGCATAGTGAATGTATGATATTTTTTACAGTGATTATGTACATCGAAAGAGATAGTAAGCACAGAAATATTGACATTAATGAAAGACAAGATATAAGAATGTACAATAAGTAGATCCGGCCTACCGGAAAATCAAATGAACTAGGAGCTAGCCAGTTCACAATGGTAAGGGTCAAGTATTGGCGGCGAACCGACCGTTATTTCAAGTATTCGACGGCGAGGCCGGTCGTTATTTTCAAGTATCCGACAGCGAGGCCGGTCGGTATTTCAAGTATTCGACGGCGAGGCCGGTCGGTATTTTCAAGTATTCGACGGCGAGGCCGGTCGGTATTTCAAGTATTCGACGGCGAGGCCGGTCGGTATTTCAAGTATTCGACGGCGAGGCCGGTCGGTATCAAAAAATAAAAGAACACGGCCCTTTACCTTGAGAAAACGGCTCGGAAATAGCTGAACGGGGCCCAAATCGAATTTCGGCTTGAAACGGGCCCAAACGGAGGTCACCGGTGAGTCCGGAACGGCCGAAAACCCCAAAAAGGTATAAACCGGAGCAAAATCGGTCCGGGCAGATTTCGGGCGGGACCGGCCGGCGCCAAACTGGCCGATTTGAGCAGAAATGAGCTTGAAAGTGGAGAAACTGCTTCAAACGGTGGAATTTTGCAATTCTGAGCACACGGGTGCGTCCGGAATGGCCAAATTAGCTAGGAATGAGTATCGGAACGTCGAAAATCGGGTCCGGAAGCCTCGAAAATGGCGAAAAAGTCAAAGTGGGGCCCACTGCCACGTGGCAGACACGTGGCGGCTGAGTCAGCGCCGCGTCAGCAGTCAATGACACGTGGCGCCTTCTGATTGGCTGGTCAAAGCTGATGGGGCGATGATGTGGTAGGTGACGTGGCGTGACACGTGGCTTGATGACGTGGCAGACAGTGACACGTGGCAGCCTCTGGTTGGTTGGCCAAGTGACGTGGCAGTTGACGTGGCATGACACGTGGCAGTGACACGTGGTATCTTATGCCACGTGGCAGTCAGTGATTGGCTGGTCAACCCTGACGTGGTGCTGACGTGGCAGAGACACGTGGCAGATGACGTGGTTGTTGTGCCACGTGTCAGCTCCTGGTTGGATGGTCAACTGCTGACTCAGCGCTGACTGTGTAGCTGCGCGTGGGGGAGGCGGAACGGTGCCGTGGTGGCGCGTGTAGCGCGTGCGGCGGTTTCCGGTGGTCTTTGGCCGCCAGACCACCTCGATCTGGATCGTCTGGTCCAGACGATGGTGGTGGTGGTGGCGGTTTCCTGTGGTGGTGTCCAGAAACGCCGCCGGAGGAGAAACTGTGCAGCGGCGGCGCGTGGGGTGTTTGGGCGGCGCGTGAGGATGCTGTGGACCTCCTTTGGAGGATCTGAAAAGATGGGTCGATGGGTTTTTTCGATGCGAAGCCAACGGTATGGGTGGTGAGACACAGAAGTGCAGTTTAAGGCTCCGTTTGGGTGTTTTTCAGTTTCTGGGCAGAGGCCAAGGCTGTGTTTGGTTTAGACAGCTTTCTGGGCTTTCTGGGCACTTTTAGAGGCTGTGGTTGGACTGGGTGTTTGGGTAATTGCCTGATGATGATGGGTTTCTGGTGGTGGAGGCTATGGTGGTGTAGTGGTGGAGATATGGTGATTTTTTTGGGTTTTTTGGAGCTTTGGAGAAGATAACAATGGTGGAGAGAAGGAGAGAGCTTCTTTTGAGCTTGGAGAGAGCTTCCTCTTTGTGCAGCACCCAAGGGGCTCTATTTATAGAGTCTTTTGGGTTGGGTAGGATCCGGTGCGAACGGGACGTATTTCGGATCCCTACAACCCCCGATCTTGGCCGTTCGGTCTTCCGAAGCTTGTTTTTTCCATCCGGCCGTCCGATTTGAGCGATTCGAAAATATTTAGTCTTCATTTAGCTTTACCGACAAATCCCCACGGTCGGATCGGCGATTTCTACTCCCGGGCTCAAAATTGACCGTTTTGCCCCTCCCTCTACTGGTCTTGGACTGCAAAATTAGGGTTATTGATATCTCGTGATCCGACCGTCGAATCTGACTGATTTGAAGTTCTTTATTCTTGTATTGATATTACCTTCAGCCCCGTATAGTCGGATCGATGATCTCTATGCCCGGGCACAAAAGATGACCATTTTGCCCTTTCCTGTGCTGATCCTGGACTGTGGAATTAGGGTTACCCATATCTTTTGATCCGACCGTCGGATCTGACCGATTCAAAGTTCTTCGTGCTTGTATTGAGATTACCTTCCACCCCATACAGTCGGATCGATGATCTCTGCTCCCGGGCTCAAAATTGACCGTTTTGCCCTTCCTTGTGCTGATTCTGGACTGTAAAAGCCAACAGGCCACCGCTTTTTCCTCTGATTGCCCGTCCGGACCCATTTTCCTTTCCCAGAAGTCATTTCCATGCTTTCTTTGGCTTACGGCCATTTTGACTCGCCTTCGGTTGCCCCGGTCTTGATTCTGACTCATTTTCTAACCTCCCGGTTAGTCGATTCGGGACCCGCGCTGAGCGGCGACCGCCGTTTTTGAACTTCCGTATGATTGATGACTCTGAATGACCTAGAATGGCCATTAAAAACCTTTGTTGGCATCCCCGATGGATTCTCGGTCTTTTCCTCGATTTGCGTGCCCGGTGGGCCCCCTGTACGAGTCAGTTCTCTCTTTCCTTTTTTTTTATTTACTTCTTCTTTTTGTATTTTTTTTTTTTAAGGACGGTAAAAATGGGGTGTCTACAGTGGTCACCATCTATAGGTCCCATATGTAAGGGATAGTAAGTCCTCAATGAGTAGGACGTGGTGACGACCACAATGAAATGCCGGTGATGCCTTCGGGGTCACATGAGAGTGTGTGTTGCGCTATATGCGCCAAAAGTGAGAAAGATCCGGGGTGAGAAGGACCCGGGGGTGGTGGCTGGAGTTACTTGACTTTCCCGGAGATCAATTCGTTGTTGTTTATAATGATTGTTGCATTTACATACTTTGCATTCCAATGACATGGTTAGTTCCCTCACTAAGCGAAAGCTTAAACGAAAATATATTTTCTGTTGTGGTTATTGAATAACCATCGCAGGTACGGCACGGGAAGAGGAGAGGAAATGATTCGCACGACGGGTTGGGCGTGGGGTTGTGAGATGTGTTTCATGTTCATATGTATAGATGTTTTGGCTTGGTTGTAATCCTTACACTTCAAGTGTTGTAAACAACTTATGCTTTGAAAGTTCTTGTAATATGTTAATTCAAGTTGAGTAGTAAGGGTCTTTTGGTATAAATTGCATTTGCAAGTCACAAATTATGTATATGGAAAAGGCAACTTGGAGTAGTAAGTAACTTTGGTTGTAAATTGAGCTTAGTTTTTCTTTGGTTGAGAAATTATGTAAGCATTGGGTTAAAATATGGATTTTGATGGATTTTGATGTTGAGTTATGATTCATAGGAAGAATTTGGGTGTTTTGATTGTCATTTCATATATGGAAATCTTATGTCAATGTTTAGAAACACTTAGAATTGAAATTGGAGGGTTCTTAGATGTTTACACAAAGTTTGATTATGTTAGGAAAGGTTTTGGATATGAAAAATTGATGTTTTTAGCAGCAGGGAGGTGTTCTGCCAAGGCCGGATCTCCGGCCTTTCCGCGGATCGATCCGCCCATTTCCGGGGACATTCTGCCTCAAAATATAGAAAATGGATCGATCCGCCCTTTTCGCGGATCGATCCGCCCCTATGAAAACTGACTGTCAGCTTTTACGGAAACAAGCATAACTCTCTCTACAAAACTCGGATTCGCGCACCGTTTTTTGCGTTGGAACCGGGACTCAAAGAGCTATCTTTCCATATAAAATTTGCTATACTTTATTAATGACCATTTTGCCCTTGGGTCTGTTTTGTGTCAATGGAGCTGTTTTATGAGGTATAATTCATGTGTTTCTTTATGAATTAAGGGTGTTTTGAACGTGTGGGCTTATTACACGTGTCCCAACTCGCCCGAGGCGGGTTGGGGTGTGACAAGATTGCATTACAAAATTTATCTGTGTGTGTGTGGAGGCGTGAGCCTACCACTTGGGATAATCTCCCATGTGACCTAACAAACTAAGTGCTCAGTGGGTGCGTGTGTATTATATGTGTTAATGTATAGTGTGTGTTTGTGCTTGGTGGCCAATCAAAACTTGGTTATAAATAAACACACAACACCCCTCTCATAACTATGATCCCTCACAACTCTCTAACTCTCTACTGTCTCTCAATTCTCTCTCTCTCTCTCTCTCTCTCTCTCTCTCTCTCTCAACTTTACACACACACATATGTAAATTATATATACACATACAAGGAGTAATTGAAACAAGCTTGGGCTGCATTTATATTTCGGATTCTTTGTCTCAAATTATTTTCGGAATATTGGTAAGTAATTCATACATATTATTTTATGTAATAATTAACTTCTATTTACTGTTTTTAGTAGTATGGTTATATGGATTAAATAGAATTAGGAACCTTTAGAAAATAACTCTGTTTGATTCAAAATAATAGAATTAGTATAACTCCTTACTCCGACCAACTATAGCTCTCAAATTTTGAGGGTAGACTCTTAAAATACCCATGAAACTACCCTTAAAACAGTTTTTGATTTGCTTGTACCGTTTGGGTTTTATTTAGAATTCGTCTTAAAGGGTAAATCGGTCATTTCACATTCTGTGATTCGAATTTACTAAAACCAACTTTGGATTTGGATTCTTCACGAAATTTCGCTCAAGATAGACATTGATTTCACTTAAAAAGGTTAAGAAATGAGTGAGTTATGACCATTAGAAGTTTAGAATTACAATCTGCCCAAACAGGGCATTCTGCCCAGTTTATTTCCGAAAATTTCATTTACACCCCTGAAAACTGTAAACGAACATATAAAGGTCTACCGATATCGGATTTGATCACGGTTTCAAGCTTAGTACTTCTAATTATGTTTATTTCCATCTGAAGTATTAATTTTTCAGTTTCTGATAATTCTTATATTTTGGTATATTTACAGAATGACCCCTAAACTTTTAAAAAAGGGTATTTTTGGTCATTCTGGGATTTGTAAACTCATTATAAATCATTTATATATTCTATAATGATATTATGATAATATATACTGTTTTATAAATTTGTTAATTATATAACCATAGAATAATAAATCTTACTACTTATCAATTGACTAGGTATAACCCGTGGCTAAAGCCACTACCGAACAAATTTAACCATGCATACGTTCTATCAGTACCCAATTCTACGTGCCTTGGGCATTTAACACAATCACACATCTATTTTAACAGCAAAAAAAAGACGACATTATCCACTAAAAATCTAAAATGCCACAACTGGAAAATGCAACAAAAACAAAATATCACAGGCTTACAGGCAAGCACTATAAAAAGGCACACAGGCATGGCATAATACATCAAAGTCATCACTATTATCAAACAATTCCACCTGCCCTTTGCAATCCCATCCTCTTTCAATATTACTATGAACTTTCAACTTTCAAGACACCACGAAATCTGCATAATACAAACGGATTATGATAATGGAAAATACTAAAGACATATCTCAATAATTGCATTTGATATGGAGAAACACCACCACAATGTGATTATATATACCTACCAGTAGGGGTGAAATCGGTTCGGTTCGGTCGGTTTTGGGAGGGTTTTTCCACCGACCGAACGGTTCGGTTCGGTTCGGTTTTAGGCTTAATTTTCGGTTCGGTTCGGTTCGGTACACTGCACCACACCTATGAAAACCGACCGAACCGATCGGTTCGGTTCGGTGGTTCGGTTTATTTCGGTTTTCTTTCACCCCTACCTACCAGAGACTTGCTCCTTCCTTCAAGCATTACTTTCGTAGTGCCTTTAGGCACGGGGCATACCCCTAGTTTTTCTATATATGAAAGTCAGTCGAAAAGTCAATGTGTAATTAACAAAAAGCGCCTAATTTTCTTTTTCCAAACCACAATGTGTGATTAGTGTGTATGCGTCTCACCTGAAAGCTAAGAACCATTTCTTTTTAGATAAAATCGGAATAAAAATCACAGTACCGCAAAGCTTTGAACTCTGAATAGTTACCAAGTAGCATACAAACAACATATGTGAAAAATAGTCAATTTGCTTCCAATCGACACTTATTTAGAAAGAAAAGGGTAACTTCAAAAATCAACTCATGGAAACATGCTTATCCAATTTATTAAAAAAAAAAAAAAGAGCAATACCTTTGCGAGCATGACTTCCAAAAGCTAAGTCCCAGCTTTGAGTAACAGAGTTTGGTTGCTGCAAAATAAAAAAAAACATGGATTTAGAAAGAATAAAAGAATAGCTTTTGTTCAAATTGATAAGCGAAGAATACTAACGAAAACTAAATCTTGAAGAGAATATTGTGAAAAAGAATAAAAAAATGTGAAAGAACAAATCCACTGGAAACCAAATGGATGATTTTACAATAATCTATTTGCAACCATATGAATACTCAACAAAACCCAAAAAGGTCACAACCACTATGCATAAACAAACAAAATCTGAAGACAATCTTCAAAATCTGCAACCAAAAAAAAAAAAAAACTACTTGGAAGCCTTAAATCAAAAACTCAAATAATTAGAAGCCCTAAATCATCACCTGAAAGAGAAAGATCAATCACTTAAAGCCATAAATCAGAAACTCCTACACAAATCAAAACAGTCGCTTGAAAATGGAGAAGCCAAAGGGTCGGAGTGGGGTTACCGTGGGTGGTGGTGGTCTGGTGTGGTTTCGCCGATGTCCGTTGTCGCTTGAAAATGGAGCTTAAGGTTTGTGAGAGAGAGAGAGAGAGAGAGAGAGAGAGAGAGAGAGAGTGAGACAGGGATAGGTGAGACTGGAGAGAGGTTTTGAAATTTAAAATGAATTTTGGAGAGGTGTGTTGGTGTGCTCACATGGGAAAGACGGGCATTTTTTAATCTCAGTCTTCGAATACTGTGCGTGAGAGCCTCCTGAATGGATCTCAGTTTTGGAGGGATAGAATATCAGCCGTTCTTTATCTCCTCTGAAATTCAATCTCAGCCGTTCTTTGTCTTTGCATTGGGGAAGACAAACACCTTCCTTGCTTATTATATAGATTTAAATAAAGGTTTGATTATTTTATCATAGCTATTATATTTCTTAAACTATGGAAAAAAAATACAAAAATGTTCTTATGGCATTTTATGACCATTAAAAATAGTCCCACACTTAAATTATGGTATTTGGTTATGAAAATGGAATTACGGTCCTGTTATGACTATTTTAAAAATAGTGTTAGTAAATAAGTTAGGCCTTGTCAGATTTTAAATTATATAAATAAAAACCCTTATATTTCAGTATTATTCTGTATCATTAGGATATAACAAATAGATATTACAATTAGAAATATTGGGGTACTAAGTACGAATAACTACTAATTTATTTATATCCTTTGGGTAATAAAATTGGTAAAAGAAAAGTAATACGCTATTAATATTATGATTTTATAAAGAATCGTTTAACGAATAAATTCTCACCCTTATGGAGATTATATATGAGCTTTACGGCTCAATAGTAACTATTAAAAAAAATAGTATTTTAACTTCCAAAATCTGTAGTAAATAATCTACAACTCGGGAAAATACGCCGTTAATTCCTATAGTCTTGGAATTATATCTAGTATTATATTTAAGAGTTTGGAGACAATCTGACACCGTTTTCAAATACAACTTACTTGTAGGACCCACATTTATGTAAGAAATTATGATTTAGGAACTACTACGGACTCCAAATGGAGTCCAGTTAGTGATGTTAAACTCGGTGTAGTATAAGGAATGTTATAGTGAAGACATAGAGAAGCCTTAATTACAGTTTTACCCTTATGCTTGCAACCTATGATTAAATGTTTAGCTCTTTTACCTGTATTGATGTAGGAACTGTTTCATCGTCAATTCCTAAGTCGTCAAGGTGAGTGTTCGTATCCTGTATTTAACTCAACTCTATATGTGAGTGTTTATTACCTTTTCTCAAACTCTATATTAACTCAATATATAATGAGTAAATTTTACTATAATATGTAAAGTATCAAAATTACTAAAGTTATTTTCGGAACATTTTTCTTGGTTCCTGGAAGGGTTTTAGCATTCAAAACTTATTATGTCAATTTATTCCAATGTAATGTATCTTTTGAAATGCCATCATTTAAAATGTTCATTTATTTAAAGTATCGATTCCCACCACAACAAATTATAAAGTATAGCCTATGTATGCGATGAAATGAAGCCCAAGTGGCTGGTCCATTGGACCCATGAACCCGACTAGCAGGGTTGTACTTTGATCACTGAGCCTTCAGCTCACACTCTCCAAATATTTTTAAAACCCTTTTCAGGTGACAAAGTGACGATGATAGCCTATTACAGAACCCTTAGAAGAACAGAACATTTCGATAGAAGATAAAGATTATCTTCTTGATGCAAATGAGGAGTAGATAATTGTTAGATATGTAGAACATTAGAAGAGTTATGCCTTCAATGTAATAACATTTCAAGATTTATGTAGACTTCAATATATAAACAGAATTAAGCTATGTTTGCTTCCGCTAGAGCTCTATTTAATTATGAAGAGGCCTAGAGGCCGGTCTCGAGCCTAAAATTTTGAAGTTGAATTTTGGGGTCGTGACAGTATGTGATATCTAAATAAGGCATAATGGTGGACCCACAGAAAATTGAGGCGGTGAAGTCATGGTCTAAACCAACAACCGTATCTGAAGTGCGTAGTTTTCTAGGTCTGGCTGGCTATTATCGGAGATTTGTTGAGAACTTCTCCAAAATCGCAGGACCTATGACACAGTTAACACAGAAAGGAGTTGCATTTGAATGGACTGAAATTAGAGATAAGTGTTTTCAAGAGTTGAAGAATCGTTTGATTTCAGCACCTATTTTGAGCATACCTATCGGAGAAGGAGGATTTGTAATTTACAGTGATGCTTCTTATCAAGGGTTAGGATGTGTTTTAATGCAGCATGGCAAGGTTATTGCTTATGCATCTCGACAATTGAAGATTCATGAGAAGAACTATCCCACCCATGATTTGGAGTTAGCCGCAGTAATTTTTGCGCTAAAGATATGGCATCACTATCTCTACGGTGAAAGATGTGAAATTTTTACCGATCATAAAAGTTTGAAATATTTGTTCTCACAAAAGGAAATGAATATGAGGCAACGCAGGTGGTTAGAGTTCATGAAAGATTATGATCTTGATATACAATATCACCCTGGAAAAGCCAATGTTGTGGCTGATGCTTTAAGTCGGAAATCTTCAGGAAGTGTGGCTTCCATGATCACGTCACAACAACAGTTGATTAACGACCTTGAGAAAATGGAGATTGACATCACCCCTCATCAATCTCAAGGTTTTCTTATAGCTCTCATCGCAGAATCGACTATTCTTGAAGAGATCAAGAGGTCCCAGATGTCCAATGAGTTCTTAAAAAGGGTTAGTGAAGAAATATCTGAAGGAAAGAAGCCCGAGTTCCATTTAAAAGATGGAGTGCTCAAATATCAGGGCAGAATTTGTGTTCCAAATATTGTTGAAGTCAAGAAGAAAGTTTTGGATGAGGCACATTCATCTAAGTTCGCTGTTCATCCAGGTGGTACTAAGATGTACCATGACATGAAGAGGTCTTTCTGGTGGCCGAATATGAAAAGAGATATTGCCGAAGCTGTTTCACGTTGTTGCATTGTCAGAGGGTAAAAATAGAGCATCAACGTCCTGGTGGAACTTTACAGTCACTTTCTATTCCTGAATGGAAGTGGGAACACATCACCATGGACTTTGTTGTTGGGTTACCCCAATCGGTGAAGAAAAATGATGCTATTTGGGTAATTGTGGATAGATTGACGAAGTCTGCTCACTTCTTACCGGTCAGAGTCACCTTTTCATCTGAGAGATTGGCAAGGTTGTACATCGCAGAGATCGTTCGACTTCATGGTACGCCGGTTTCTATTATTTCGGATCGAGACACTAAGTTTGTGTCACGTTTTTGGAAGGGCTTCCAAGAAGCTATGGGCACTACTCTTAACTTTAGTACAGCTTTTCATCCACAGACGGATGGTCAGTCCGAGCGTGTTATTCAGATTTTGGAAGACATGCTATGACTTACTATTCTGGACTTCCAAGGTAATTGGGAAGAACATTTACCACACGATTTGTTTATTGTATAAATGCATAAGGTCTGTGTATATTATATTGTATGTATGTATTATGTATCTATATAAATTGAGAAAGGGAGAGAGCAGTGGGTAGAGAGAGAGAGAAGCCCAGAAAAGGAGAGAAAACACAAACACTCCACCCTTTCCCTCATGCTGCCAATCCACACCACCACACACTGCACAATGAATAGTATATACATATATACATATACATAAAATAGAGAAGAATGAGGATTGGGAGACCACCGTGGAAGAGACGCCGAGACCGAACCGAGGAGGTAAGTTCTGCCCGAACCCCCTCTGTAATTTCAATTCATCATAGACTTACACACACCCTCACAGACCACTCTTTGCAGCCTCACACGAAGCTCTGAGCTCCGGCCATGGCCGAGCGGCCATTAAAGCTCCATTTAAGCTTGGATTCTCAACCCTTACCAAAATGCATGAAATCTGTGTCAAAAGATCCGTACTAGACCCATTACACTCCCCTAAGAATAGTCTTGAACGATTGATAGCCAATAGTCACGAATTTGTGATTTTTCCCCTTAGACCCACTTTCGGTTTTATTCCAAATTCGTGCAAAATACTTAGATTCGAGACCTCAAACTTATGTAGTTAGATCCGGCTCGTCGAGGCGATCGATTTTCATATAGGACTTGCGCAAATCCGATGATAAATGAGAGAGTTATGATTTATTTAATATTTATGTAAATATGTTTATATATATGTATAATATACATACACAAGAAGAATCCCAAGTGGGATTTCTTAGGGTGTAATACATTAATAGATATGTACGGTACATATTATTAATAATTAGTTAATTAATTTTAACTAATAGTTTAAAATGGTTTAAATGTTATTATCAAGTTATGATAATTCTGAAATATTATTATTTAACATTTTCTCTTATATTATGAAATTATTTTGTTATTTATTTAGTTTTAAACAAATAATAATTGTAGTTTAGTTACAATGAAAAGATATGTGTAGTCATTAATCGTGCTAAAAATAGTTTTAAAAGTATATTAAGTAAATTATAATATTCCAAAATATTGTATTATATTCTGAAATTATACTTTAATAATTAAATATTGCACTTATTATGTAATTAGTTTAAATAAAAAGTGCTAGTTTAAAATTATAATAAAAAGGTAATAAATACCTACTGGCCATTTTAAATTCCAGAAAATTTTATTATTATTCCTAAGGTCAAATACCTTTGATTCACAAATTACTTATTTATGAAACCCAAACTTTTGTATTTTCTGATAATTATTAATTATTTATAAAGGACCCGTTTGGATGTATTTAAATTATTTAAATACCAAACGAACTTCAAAAAAAAAAAAATATATATATACAAGAAAAATACCACTAGCCTATTTTAAGGCCTAGTATTTAATAAAAATATCGATAAGAACCTAATGTCTTCCTAAATTATATTTTGTAAATGTGGGATCTCGCAGTCTATTATGAGACGATTTAAACTTCAATAATTCATAGAGAATAAACCGTAACTCAGAAAAATATACGGTCAGTTCCTAGAGTCTTAGAATAATGTCTAGTATTTTATTTAAAAGTTTGGAGATAATCCAACACTGTCTAGAATACAACTTGTGGGGCCCACGTTAAGTAGAAAACACCGCTTTAGAGTCCGAAACTGCCACGAACTCCAATTGAGCCTAGTCAGTGGCGTTGGACTCAGAATAGTATAAGAATATCAATAGTGAAGGTTTTATATAATTTTAGAAAAATTACCAAAATACCCCTAAGAAAACTTTAATTACTGTTTTACTCCTACACTCGCGCCTTTTGCTTATATGTTTAGCTCTTTTATCCCTATTGATGTAGGAACTATCTCATCATCAAATCCCTAAGCTATCAAGGTTAGTGATTCATATTCCTATTGCTGATTCTACTCCTCTCGAGTGGATCTGATTCGACCTTCGATTGTTAATATTATGTAATTGTTATTATTCAATTGGGAACATTGTCGTTTGGTTCCACTGAAACAGGTTTATGCTCATTGTATGTCATAATCCAGACTTTCTATATTATCATACGATACATTCATTTATCCACGTACCTTGTTATTCAGATTTTATATGTCATTCGATCAATTATTCATTGTCAATTACCACTACAACAAATTATAAAGTATAGCCTATGTATGCGATGAATTGAGCCCGACTGTAGGGTTGCCTTTGATCATTGTGCGATGTAATAAAAGAATGTGTGCGTGAGTGGGTGGTTGGTAATTTGACATTCATATCAAACACTTCAATTCAATATCATTAACTTCTCATTAATTTTGTATTTCTCTCATTTATTCCGTATTTCATATCGATAATGTTGATTCTCTTTTACTTCGTATTCATTATATTAATGACATCGCAATTGATATATCCTTTTTCGAGTATAAACAATTTCTTTTGAGATCTTTTAAACAGGTTATGTTCATTCACTGAGCCTTACGCTCACACTCTCCAAATTATTTTAAAAACCCTTTCAGATGACAAGGACATGCCCTATGCTGATCCAAATGAGGAACAAGAAATAGCTATAGAAGGAGAGGACCCTCTTCTAGATGCCCTTGAAGGATCTCTGTTTTAGAAAGTCCCCTTATTGTATTTTAAGTATTCCTAGAATAAATTCCTTTCTAGTACTGTATTTGAAGGCGTTGTAAGCCTAGAACTCTGTCTGTAAACTTATTAAGTATGGTTTGGTGGTTCTTCTAACCTCAATTAAATATTAAATAAATGTTTGTAAGCTTTCGCTAGACTCTGTATAGGTTAAAGATGACCCACACGGTCGGTCACGCACTCAAAATCCACGGACGAATTTTGGGGGTCGTGACATAGTGCTTATAGTGCATTGACGGACCTGAGCTTTCCTATTGACACTCAAGGCTGTCAATCAGTCGATAGGAACTTATAACTTGTATAAGGTACGTGTTCTTAATCTTGAGACGTTTATGAACACAGACTGTGGATATGGCTGCTTTGATTTACCAATCAGTGAGGTCTATAAAAGATCAACACCTGGGTATCTTGGGTATGTCATATTCATAGGGTTGTGAACATAAATTGTCAAGACAGAATCTACCCTCTGTTTCAGAGTAAGCATTCCCTTGAGAATGTCACCAAGTCGATTACTGAGTACTGCAGTCTTGTTGATAAGAGTTATCAACATGTTTGGTAATCATGAGAGGTGAATGGGACTCAAGGAATACAAGAAGTAATCATGATTCAGGTTAACAGTAACAGTTATCCGACTACCTGAATATGATTACGAATGCTAACGGTAGAGGGACATTAGTACACCATACAAGTCTAGTTATTGCTTCGGATATGTTCTTTTGCGTTGGAGTTCAGTTATCGTTTTATAGTGGAGTAAACGTTAACTGATCAGCCGATTAATTTGCTGATCAAAGAGTTTGGTCATGGGAATTAATCAACTGATCTGAGCCAACAATAAAGAGCCTAGGAGGTCCCACTCTTAGCTCCACCAGGATACTTGGAAAGACACTTGAGGAAGCTGTCAAGACAAGTTCGATCGATTGAAGTATGTTCGATCGATTGAAGTCATGGCAGGTTCGATCGATCGAGAATGGTTCGATCGATCGAAGGTTCAATCGATCGAAGTCACTTCGATCGGTCGAAGTCTAGGTCGGTTCTGGGAATCTATAAATAGGGCAGCTGCATTCTGGAAAAGAAGTTCGTCGTTTTTGAACGTCAGAAGCTGCAGAAACTGTTTTAGAGTCCCAAACCTTCTCCTTCCTCTCCATTAGGGTTCCCACCAACCCTAGTCCTTCCTGTGAGCATCCATAGGAGTCATAAGAGTGAAGGCCATCTAGTGGAGGCTGCTGGAAGTTGAAGATTTCAGAATTAGGTTCAAGACACTAAGGTATAAATTCTTGTCCCCTCTTGTACGCATCTATGGAATTGACGAGTAGTAGATCCTGGGCTACCATTAAGTTTTATAACTTGATTTTTCCGCTGCGTGTTTAAAACTTTTAACTTAAACCGGTTTTTCCTTTCAGGTCCAAGTGGTTATAAGAAGCTAACTGACAACGATGTTTGGGAACTTCATTAATCATTATACGTACTATCCAGTGGAGCCAAAAAATTGAACAGGAGATGGTTGAAGTTCCAAGAGCTTGTGTTTGGCTGTTAATCCTTCAAGGGATATTTGTGTAATCTTGTTACTTTTAACTTGCAATGATGAATGAACCTCAAATTGGTATAAGAAAGATAGAATTCCTAATTGGGCTTTGGACTCATTTGGTCTAAGTTTTTCCGCCGTGTGTCAAGTTGCATATTCTGATGGTTTTTTTTCCTATTCATTGGTTTACAAATTGGGTCTTCTATCTGATTTCCACAGGATGGAAGTAGAATGGTTTCATTGTTTTTTCTTCTTCCTTTTTTCCTTTCTGTTTTCTTGTAAATTTCTTGCTATTCTGTCACCTGCAAATCTCCCAATTTGTGGTTCAACATCCCCTACTGTAAAACTGCCTTCGTGTGTCTACAGTCTCACATATCATATAGTACACAAGTTTTTTATTTCCATTGTACCATCGTTTCCTTTATAGGTTGAACATAATTCGTGGGAGGAGAAGACCCTGTACTTCAAATTTGCTTGTTTAATTAAGGAGTAGTTTACTGTTACAAGAGAAGTAGCTGTTGAACCATAACCACTCTCTCCCTTGTGACTGTTGGGCCAAGATATTGTAACATGGGCTCTGATACCAGTGTTGGGTGCACTGGATGTCGGACCGCCGCACCCGTACTTTTTAGGTTGTTTAGCATTTGGTATTGTTGTGAGAGTTAGAGAATTTTTAGATATATATATATATATATTTTTTTTTTTTTACAAAATTGGTATTGCTGTGGGGACTAGAGTTTTTTAGTTTTTATTTTTATTTTATAAAAAGCTTCACTCTAATGCTTTTTAAATTAGTATCTTTTTTCAACACAAAGTTCCAAAACGGTGTCTAAATCTCTCTCAACTGAATCTTTTGGCTTCCTGTATTCTTTTGCGATGTTTAGTATGCGTGACTCTTCAACTGTGGCTTATTTGCTATTGATTCACGGATTGTTACAGGACGTCGTCAATGATAAGAACTTAGTATTGGGATAGACAGAGTCCGGTGATGCAGATCTCTACTGCCAAGGCAATATATGATATTATGTGTTTATGTAACTATTGGGAAATTGTTATCTTCGGTGGTTCGTCGTAGCGACTATTTTCCAGGAGTCCGATGATGCAAATCTCTACTAACAAGGCAATATATGATATTAATTATGTAACTATTGGGAAATTGTTATCTTCCATAACTCGTCGTAGCGACTATTTTCCAGGAGTCCGATGATACAAATCTCTACTAACAAGGTAATATATGATATTATGTGTTTATGTAACTATCGGGAAATTATTATCTTCTGTGGCTCGTTGTAGCGATTATTTTCCAGGAAAGGGGAGTGGTGAAATACACTATTGTAGTAACCAAAATATTGAGTTTTCTGGGCACACTTGAAGGGTTTTCCAAACCCAAAATGTCATATTGTGCGAAATTCTAGTTGCGTGATTTAGAGAAATTGTATGAAAATTGAAAACACGATGAGAGTACAAAAAGTAGGTAAAAGAATGGGTTAACTACGTACTTTGACCTCCCTAGAGAGGTTAGAGTAAATAACCCTAAGGCTCAATTTGGTTCATGAATTTCGTGAGGGGAAAGAAAAGGGAAAGGAAAACAAGAAGAAAAAGCAATTCTCTCGTGTTTTCCTTCATGCTTATAACATTAAAAATAAATAAAAAAATTTATAAAATGTAATTGTAATATATAAATAAAAGAAAGGAAATGACTCATTATATTCAAAATGTTTAAGTTATTTCTCCAAACAAAGGAAAACATTTTCCTCCTTTTTTTTTTGACAAGTCTTTAAGGAAGTTGCAAACCCTATTTTTCCTCCGCATCTTGAAAGATTTTGGAAGCTTTAATTATGGATTTTGTCACGCCCTGGAGCAGCAAAAATTAGCAGGAAATAAAATTTTCCTTTCTGGGTCCGTAAGCTATGACTAGTTACATTAACTGATTGTTCACAAACACGCTAGATCAATAAGAGAGTAACTTAAGTGGATGTGTAAACTGAATATACATTAAAAGATTACTAGCTATTACATCAGAGTTCGTAGTTATCAAAAGACACCAATTTACATCTTAGTACGAAAGGACAAAAATCTATAAAGAACAACTAAGTCTTCTTTCTTGAAGCCGCGCCTCTAACTGGCATAGCCGTGACCTTCAGCATTGTAGGCTTCCTCTTCATAGGCTTCTTCTGGATAGTACTCCTCTGGACAATCATATCCTGTATAGTCTAGACATGGGAATGTCCAGGGCGTAGTATGCCGTTAGCATTAATAAAAGCTAAGTGAGCGTCCTAACCGAACACTCCTAATATAAAATATGTATCCAAAAGTACACAACGACTAGTTATAACGGTTGAATGAACTATAATGAGACCCTGCATGAAACTATGCATCATCGATGTATTCGACTTCACTCGACTTAACATCCGACTTACTTAACTTTGTTACATTACCAGTATAACGCCGTTAGCTTAGAGTGACTCGCACAATGGGTCGAGTTATGATTACTTTACTATCGTTGTTTGCCTCTACGTGGCCACAGTAGTAATCTCACTTTACAAGCTAACCATGTACTCTAGGTCCTCGGGACCTTGCCTTATGAATATCGTCGCCGATTTGCGAAACGGTTACTTTACTATCGTTAGTCGTCGCGACTGCCGTAGTAATCTCGCTTTATAGACTAACCGTATTTATTCATTTCTCGATTTATTCTTATCAACATGGTGACTTTGCTATCGTGTTTGCCTCTCCGTGGCCATAGTAGCAATCATCGCCGACTTGCGATCCTGTAATTCCATATAACAGTACCGACTCACTACATATCAACTTTTGAACCTCCGCGGTCGACTACACGTATTTTCAAATGCATAAGAACATGGTCTCCGCGACCGTTCGACTCTATACCCGTACACGTCGACTTGACGTTACGACATTGACTCCTATATGAGGTGTATAATATGTTATGCACGAGATACAAGTTAATTAACACAGGTACAATTTTATTCTTGAAATATAGTACGGGCCCTAAGCTCGTAGTACCACACGTCAAAGCATGATGTTAACCGGACTGATAATAATAACGAGCAACAACAATAATAATAATAATAATAATAATAATAATAATAATAATAATAATAATAACGGAGATAATATGTTTGAGGTGCAACATATTAACATGAGGTTAACCGGAAAGTGATAACAATAATAATAATAATATTATTATTAATATTAGTAATAATGTTCGGGGTACAACATATTAAAGACTGAAGTTTAATCAATAATAATAAACAATAATAATAATAAGGGTAAATTACACAAACCTCCCCTGAGGTTTGCCTTTTTTACACGGACCTCCCCTCTTGTTTAAAAAATTACACAGACCTCCCTCGAGTTTTGAATTAGGTAACAAAACGCCCCCTCTTCTAATGGTCCATTAGTTTTTTTATATTAGCCTCCCCTGAAAATTACAATTAGCCCCCCTAATATTATAAAATTGTCATACTAAAGCCTCCTTTCTCTTATATTTTTGTGCTAATTATAAAATCTCTTCTCCCTCCTATGTTTTGGGTTAATTTTTTTAGCATTAATTTATATCATTTACACAAAATATACACAAAACATATATAAATAGGTCCAATTTTTTTTCCCCCGAACAAACCTCTATCAAGCCCCCTTGTATTAATTTTCTAGATCTGCCCCTGTCCCTATGCTTCAAAAGTGGACACTTAACCCCCTGTGATTGTGAACTAAAATAGAACTGTTATGATTTCACTCAAAGAGCGTTAACCCCAAAATTAACATCACAAAATGGGTTAAGTGTTTATATTTTTAACCAATTTTAGAATTTTTGTCAGTTTTGAGTGAAATCATAACAATTCCATTTTAGTCCACAATCATAGGGGGTTAAGTGTCCACTTTTGAAGCATAGGGACATGGGCGGATCTAGAAAATTAATACATGGGGGGCTTGATAGAGGTTTGTTTGGGGAAAAAAAATTTTGGACCTATTTATATGTATTTTGTGTAGATGATATAAATTAATGCTAAAAAAATTAACCCAAAAACATAGGAGGGAGGAGGGATTTTATAATTAGAACAAAAATATAAGAGAAAGGGGGCTTAGTATGACAAATTTATAATATTAGGGGGGCTAATTGTAATTTTTAGGGGAGGCTAATGTAAAAAAAACTAATGGACCATTAGGGGAGGGGGCGTTTTGTTACCTAATTCAAACCTCGAGGGAGGTTTGTGTAATTTTTGAAACAAGAGGGGAGGTCCGTGTAATTAAGGCAAACCTCAGGGGAGGTTTGTGTAATTTACCCTAATAATAATATCATTATTATTAACGGAATAATAAAACGAAGATTAATATGTTCAGGGTACATATGTTAATCACGAGGTTAATTGGACCATAATAATAATAAGTGGAAAATAATAAACATAATAATAATAACAATAATAATTATAATAACAACAATTATAATACGGACCTGGGTTAGGGACACCACATGTTAAAACACAAGATTTTTCATAAATAATAATAATACGGAAGATAATATGGACATTAATCTGTATACCAAGTGAGTTAGAAATTCACCGTAGGTTCGAGGTCAGGGTGTAGTTTGGAATATATGGTAAGCTTTCCTTTCCTTTCCTTTCTTTTCTTTTCCTTTCTTTTCTTTTTCTTCTCTCTATTTTTTTTTTCTCTTTCCTTGCTTGGGTTCCTAAAAACTAATGAGATGGGAGGAGTTTTATAGGGGGTGGTTGGGTTAACATATTATATATATATATATATATATATACAAAGATTCTCTAAAAAGGGTCATCTCTCTTTATTAAAGAGAGGACCTCTGTTTAGACCGTTGGATTGTGTTTAAAAACTGTGAAATGACAAAACTGCCATTAATGAAAACACGATCCGACGGCCAAAACAAAGACCCTCTCTTTAATAAAGAGAGGGCGCCATCTTTAGAGCCTGACTGTATATATATATATATATATATATGACACACACACACAACCCAAACACACAACCATGCATCACGTACCACACACACTGCCGCGCGCCACACACTACACACACATACATATGACACACCACACAAACCACACCACACCACACCACACCACACACATGACACCACTCTACACCCTACACACTCAAGCACACTACCACACACATCACCACTCTACACACACCTCACACAAACATATGACACACAACTCATCACTCTTTCTCTCTCCCTTTAGTCGGCACACATACACACCCACATATTGATATGGGTTGTTTGGGGTTGGTCTTAGGGTACAAGTAGGGTTGGGTAACACAGGTACAATTTCAAAAATAATACTTAAGTATAGTGGAACTCTTATAAATACAGTCCGAGACTAAAAATTATATTAATAAAATATAATCAAAATTATAGATATTACAGATTTATACTTCAATTTTGTGTTTTATAAGTTTCGCATTTGTTACTTTGACAAATCAAACAAAGAAGGTTGGGCTGGTTTATTTGATTAAGTGTGAAACTAGAAAGTGTCCAAAATCGTGTACACTTTAGGACAATTTTAAAGATCTGTTCATTTGCAGTTAGTAAGGGAGGTTGTTTTGTACCTTCAAAGTTCCTCCAATCTTTTGTTTACTTTTGTCTCGTTTTATTATGCAGGTCATCACCATTTGGAGGCAAAAGTGGAATACTAGGCATTCCTAACCATGGAGATTGTAATTATTGGTACTTAAAGTGAATGCAATTTATGTGCATTTAGAAGTGGATTTGTGAATGTGATTGACTTGAACAATTTTTAATTTCTTGTATCAGAGTGTGCAGTGAATGGATACATTGGAGTTATGAATATAAAGTTTGGTGGTTGTAATATATTGGTGTTGAATGGAATAGGATTGAACGATTTTTATTGCTTTATTATTCTACTAAATCTTGAATATGAAGTGTTTAAGCTATTGCTAGCATAATTCTTCAATATTGGTATTCACTGTATATTAGGTGCACATAAAAATTGCGGAGTATATAAATTAATAATTTTTTATATTTTATTAATATATCCAACGGATATACCCGTTACAAATCCGTTAGTATTTTTATGATTTTTTTTTAGTAATATTTAGGACACTAACAGTGGACCCAAAGTGCCACTAGGAGAGATATAGAGTATGGGTGTGAGTGTTAGTGGAATTTATTAGTGCCCCTAGTATTGTTGTTTTCTTTTTCAATTACTAACAGATATACCCGTTAGTAAATCCATTTATTATTTTTTATTTTTGGAATTCCTAACAGATATATCCATTACTAAACCTTCTCAAAACCGTTAGTATCAAATGAGGACTCTCAAAAAGTGTTGATAAAAAACTGTTAGAAATAAATTATTTACGGATATACCCGTTACAAAAAAATATTTTAATAACGGGTATATTCGTTAGTAAATATGTTGGAATATTCCTCACGTCCTATTTCTAACACTTATTTTCCATTAGTAATATTTTTCCTAACAAGCATTCCCATTAAAATTGGCCCATTTGGTGGTGTAGGTGTGTAAGAAAAATCGAAACCAAATCGACCAAACACCGATTGATGAATTATTTTAAATAAAAATATACAGACCTAAACTAATTAATCAAAAACTAACCCAAATCCCCTAAACCAACCTAGCCCCCTGTACCAAACCACTCGCTTCCTAGCAAAGTGCAAGTGGACCACTACTAGTTACGTAGCATTAATAGTATATGTTGTCTTTTGGGTTAATTACATGGATCTCTCCTCAGGTTTGACGAAATTACACAGATTTCCCATCTATATTGCAAAATTATACAGACCTCCCCTCTGGCATGAAATTTACTATTTTGCTCTTACTTTATTTACTATTTACTAAATATACCTCTCTCTCTATCTCTCTAATGTGTGTATATATACATACATAGATATAGATATAGATATAGATATACAAGTATATACATAATTTATGAACATATATATATATATATATATGTATGTATATTTATATGAATTTGTTCAAAAAATAAAAAATTTAAAGCCAAAATCAATTTGTTCCAAAAACTAATATTTTCCTAAGATTTAAACCTAAAATTGATTTGTTCCAAAAACCTAATATCTAAATCCAAAATACCAAACCCATCTTAAAGATGTATACATGTATATATGTATATAAATTTTCAATAGCTATGTTTATACAAGTATGTATGCATATATAGTGTGTGTATGTGTGTGTGCATGGTCCGTTTATATGGTGTGCTTGTATGTATGCATGTAGATATGTCTATACAGTAGAGAGAGAGAGAGAGAGAGAGAGAGAGAGAGAAAGAGAGAGATGAGTATATGGTTATTTGTTTAACTAAGGGTATATTCGGCATTAACAAATTAAGAAGGGAGGTCTTTGTAAATTTTGCAAACTAGAGGGGAGGTGTGTGATGCAAATCAAAATCTCAAGGGAGGTTTGTGTAATTTTATAATATAAAGGGGAGGTCCGTGCAATTTCGCCAAATCTCAGGAGAGGTCCGTATAATTAACCCTTGTCTTTTTTATTCTACGTCAAACATTAACCATACAGTGACACATGGCTCTACAAGCACACTACTTCCAAAAGTATTCAATGAATGTTTCAATTTTTTTCTCTTTACGAAAACATTATTTAATGAGTGTGTTACCACTTGTTATATATATATATATGGGAGCCGCTAACTTATAACATGATGGTTGTAAGTTAGCATCATATAACAACACTTTTAGTAACGAAAAACAGGTTTGTAGCGATCAAATTTTTGTCGCTAAATGACTTTTAGCGACAAAAAATTTCATCACTAAAACCTTATTTTTTGTCGCTAAAAGTCTCCTATGCTGTAAGTTAGCAAATCCCTATAAATGTATATATATTAGAAATTGCTGTTTGTATGAGCACTACTCTAAAAAAAAATTGGGGTAAATTATACAAACCTACCCTAAGGTTTGCCTCAATTACACGGACCTCCCCTGAGGTTGCAAAAATTGCACGGACCTCCCTCGAGGTTTGTAATTTGGTAACAAAACGCCCCCTCCCCTAATGGTCAGTTAGTTTTTTACAATTGCCCCCCTAAAAATTACAATTAGCCCCCCCCCCCCCCCCCCCCCCCTAATATTATAAAATTGTCATATTACGCCCCATTTCTCTTATATGTTTGTACTAATTATAAAATTTCTCCTCCCTCCTATGTTTTTGTGTTAATTTTTTTAGCATTAATTTATATCTACACAAATAAATAGGTCCAAATTTTTTTTTTCCACGAACAAACCTCTGTCAAGCCCTCCTGTATTAATTTTCTAGATTCGCCCCTGCCCCTATGCTTCAATTTAACCCACCTATGTGAGGCCAATTTTGGGGTTAAAGGATATCATTGCTCTCTTAAAGAGAGTTAACCCCAAAATTAACATCACATTAGGGGTTAAGTGTTCATATTTTTTTAACTAATTTTAGAATTTTCGTTAGTTTTGAGTGAAATCATAACAGTTCCATTTTAGTCCACAATCACAGGGGGTTAAGTGTCTACTTTTGAAGCATAGGGGCATGGGCGGATCTAGAAAATTAATACAGGGGGGATTGTCGTTTGTTTAGGGAAAATTTTTTTTTGGACCTATTTATATGTATTTTGTGTGGATATAAATTAATGCTAAAAAAATTAACCCAAAAACATAGGAGGGAGGAGGGACCTATTTATATGTATAATGAGCGAGACTTGGGTCGTGACAGAATGGTATCGCCCAAACCCGCACGGATTTGTTCTTGGGTCACTACCCAAAAGGCCTCTTACTAGGGAGACTTGAAACCACACATATATAGCACATTACTTTTCCACACCCAGGCGATGTGGGACGAACTTCCCATAGTGTGTAGCCTGCCAGCACCTACTGCAGCCACAAAGGCACCTACAGCAGCCCGCCCACAACACCAGGGTCGTTACATTCCACCCCCCTTAGGGCCCAACGTCCACGTTGGCACACTTCCGGCTGGGTCTAGCTCTGATACCATTCTGTCACGACCCAAGTCTCGCTCAGTAAGATATTGTCCGCTTTAGGCCCAAGCCCGCACGGATTTGTTCTTGGGTCACTACCCAAAAGGCCTCTTACTAGGGAGACTTGAAACCACACATATATAGCACATTACTTTTCCACACCCAGGCGATGTGGGACGAACTTCCCATAGTGTGTAGCCTGTCAGCACCTACTGCAGCCACAAAGGCACCTACAGCAGCCCGCCCACAACACCAGGGTCGTTACATCAAGTCTATCTATTCGATAAATTTGTTCATAGATATATATATACACAAAACACAAGTTTTTGGTTCAACCTAACTTTTCCAAGTTCAGCTTCACCAGATTGAAAACAAATATAAACGTTTGGACAGTCCCAAAAAAACATTATGGTACAAACAAAATTGTTGTCATGGTAGAATAGAGAAGTGACACAAGCTAGCTAAGGATTGAGAGTCCTTGTAATTTTCAAAGTTGTACTTGTGTCTTCGGATATACGAATGGTCCAAGAGATCATATACCCCAAACTGAAGTTTCAAAATACAAACTGGTTATACTTGAGGTGGATGTATCATATATGGTAAGTATACTACTTTGGCAAAACTTCAGAGAATAGAGAATATATATTAAAAAGACAAACTGGTGAGAGTTGACCATGTGGTGAAGAAGAACAAGAATAAGAAAATCTATTGTCTAAAGCCTTGTTGTGACTCTCAGTTCTTGGTGGGTACCTACCTTATTGCCTTTGTGAAATTAAAATTTATCTTGCTGTAATTGTTAGGCTTAGTTTGCCCCCCACGTGGTGCTTCTCTTTTTTTAAAGCATAATTTAATGTTAATTCATTTGGTAACTAGTTTATGAGCTTTGCAAAAATTGAACTTAGGGCTTTTTTGGAGGGAGCTTTTAAAAGCTCTAAAATGGAGCTTTTAAAAGCCCAATGTTGCTTTTTGGTTTCATGATGTCTTTATGAAGAGTAGTGTGCCACTTGTATAAAATTATCAAAGAACTTAGTAATAAATTTCATAAGCTCCTTTTAAAAAGCCACATGGGGGCCAAACTAAGCCTTAGAGCTCCTTCTGCTCATTTCACAACACAAAACTTAGCTTGAACATTATTGTATAGATCATCAATCCTTGTCCTCTGCCTTCTATAACTTTAAGTAGATCAGAGAGAACAAGTTTCTTTCTTCAAAGGAAAATATAAAGTATTGGAAACCCATAGTAAACAATACCTTCTAGATTTCCCGAAAAAAAAAAAAAAAAAACCTACCTACTGAAGAATGAACAAAATTTGATAGTAAGTTCATTGCATTAAACAATAAGACAACAAAATATGTCATCTAACTGATCATTCAAGGTGTGTTTGGGAAAATCATATCTGAGATATATATATAATAAGCTCCCAGTTGCATTCCAAAGACAAATTGGACATATCCATTATTAATTACTCACTCCAACACGCAAATGGCTGCCTTTGATCAACTCATTATGCAAAACTGTGTCCTCCGATCCCTAGAGCTCTAATTCACTCCATCTTTCTCTCTCATCGTTTCACTTCACCACTCTTATCATCTGTGATTTTGTTTCTTCTTAATGGTATGTTTACTCCTCGCCATGGATCCACTCTTGTAGATGCGAATTGAGAGATCGAGGAAGATATCAAGACATGAAGAAACCCAAGTTTGATTGAAATTGCTATCCATATTAATTGTTAGTGAAAAGAAATTAAAACCAGATTGGGAACCGAGAGGAGGATCCAAGCGAGCCGCTGTGGTGAAATATATAGCGGTTTTTTTAGGCTTAAAATTTCAGTGCGCAAATTCAGTGCGCTTTAGAGTCTGATTGTTGTTGTTGTTGTTATTATTATTATTATTATTATTATTATTATTATTATTATTATTTTTAGGATTAATTACTTATACACCACCTGTACTTAGACCGTTTTACATTTTGCCCCTGTACTGCAAATCATGTCACTGATACTCTTGTACTTAACTCATGTTTAGTAAGATTAACTTTTTTTTTTTTTTTTTATAAAGATAATAAATAGAACAAATAGAAATTAATTAAACAAGATCCATAGGGCACAAAATTTTTAAAGTTTTCTAGCTAAAGTGTTTAGAAATTAAAAGAGAGTATGTTTCTTTATTTTGGACCCAAGCTACTATGAAGAGGTATGTCTAGAAACTGTCAAAATGAAAAACAAGATAATCAGTCTTAGAATAAATTATAGTAGTTGCCTTTTGGAGTGCGGAACTCTTTCTTCTCCCGCCAACTTATTTGCAATGACATATATAATTTGTCACACTGATTTTTGTGGCAAATATTATATTATTTACCACTAACAGTCTTTTCATCATAACTGATAGCTTATTTGCCACGAATATTTTCTCATGGCAAATATTTCGTTACAAAGAAATGTGTTCTGCATGTATTGATGACCGGAAACCTTTAAAATTCAGAAATTGCAGTGGATGCTTTGTCCATATGGTGAGGAACTTGATTTTGGGATTTTCAACTTCTTGATTTTTTTTTTGACCAAAAAAAAAAAACTTCTTGATTTTGGACAAAGGTAGCTAGGAAAAAGTATTCGTTTCATCAGTTTAGTAAAACACAAACATTAATTAAATAGATTACAATGAGACCAAAAATACACATAAATGCACAAAGGGCCCAAATAGAAATTACATTACTACCACCCAATTGTAAGAGCAATTATAGTAGTGTTGTGTATGTAGGGCAAATTAGACTAGTTGCCCTATAGAGGTTTACAGTGGTGTATCTTAAAGAGAAAATTAGGGTAAAAAATGTTAGGGAAATCTAAGTTTAACATACCACTAATTGTTTTTTACCATACGGACAAACGGCAATCACTTTGCCGTCTGAGTCACGAGCCGGCAAAGTCAGTGCCGGATGGTACTGGCCGACAAAAACAATGCTGACTGGTGGTTAATTTGAGTTTTTTTTTTCCTTCCCTTTATTCAATAGGCGAAAAAAGAAAAAAACGGCAATCACTTTGCCTGTTCAATGGAGGCCCGACAGTCTCTCTGCCGTCTACTCACTACACCACTGTGAGACTCCAAAACTTGTATTGTAAACTAGCCTAGATTTACCCTACATTTTATAACACCACTGCAGCTGCTCTAATAATTCCCCTGTCCTATTTTTTTAGTCTAGTTTTACTAATTTTCAAATGTCCCAAAAATAGCTAATTTTTCCTAAATTATTTATTTTAAAATGATTTTGACACAACTTTTTTTTACAAAAACAAATGTAAATCTTTTAGTTTGTGGGAAAAAAATTTTAAATTTTTTTTAGACATATATGCATTAATTGCTTGTCCGATTAAGAGGCATGAATGCTCAAAATAGACTCAAAAAATGGAACGGAAGAGATGACAAGATCTTAGTCGAGTAAGATCACTGGCATATTAATCAAAATGAGAATATTGAAAACAATTCTTTTAAAAAGCAGTAGGACTGTCAATTGGGCCGGGCATGCCTCAAGTTCGATTGTTCGGCCCGTAGAATTTTGAGCCGAGCTCGGGCCAAGCTTGTATAAATTTTTAAGCTTGAACTAGTTTTCGGGCCGAGCTCGGGCCTATATAATCTCGGCCCAATATAAGCCCGGACCATACCACTATATGTATATGTATATATATATTGTCTCTCCATATGTATAATATATGTCAAAAATGTATAATGCATATGTATAATATATATAATAAGAGTAACTCTTTGGGCACATAAGAGTTACACAAAAAGAATACATAAACTACAATGTGTTTATCTTCTCTCCACTGTGGACTCCACTGTGTCAGTGGACCCCATCAGGAGAGAGATAGACACAAAAAGTTTATGTATACTCTTTTGTGTAACTCTTATATACCCAAAGAGTTACTCGTATTTTATATAATACATATAGTTGTGGTCAAAATTTGGACAACATTCCACTAAAAATCACAGCATTAAATTTCACAAAAGTGAGACAAAAAATAAGGGGTTTTCATTTTTTAACAGAACCCAAACATTTTTCTCTTCCTGACATACCCACATAAACTTCTTTTTCGGGGTCATAGAATATTTAAAAAAAAAAAAATCAAAAATTGGAGTGAGAGCAAAAAATCTTTTTATATACCCCATTTCTTTCTTTCTTTGAATCAATTAATCGGACTAGGTCCGAACTCGGCCCAAAGCCCATTTTAATATATGAGCCGAGTTTGGGAATGAAAAGTATGTTTTGAAATGAGCCAAACTTGGACTTGAGAAGATAGTATTTATTTCGGGCCGAACTCGAGCAACACTAAACTCGACTCATAGAACCCGACTGACAGACCTAAAAAGCAATAAGTTAAAATAAGGGTAATTACCGACTAAAATATATGTTGTCCCATTTATCAAATCATCCGAGAAAATGACCTGAGACATAAAGTTAGAAGTAATAGCATTATTTATATATTTGTCAGTGTCCAGCAGTTCCGTGATATGTAAGTCTACAAACTTTATTTCTATGATCTTATTTGTTTGTGTATTGTTTTAATTTGGGTGTTGTCGTATATAAAATATATAAATATATTTTGTCCATTGTTTTATCAGCATGACAATTAACTCGTGGGAGATGATGATTCCTCTTGCGTTCTTTGCCGCAACTGAGTAAGACAACTGGCATGCATGGACTTCATTTAACTATTTTTTTTGGATCACGACTTTATTTAACTATTTAAGTACTTCTCACCTCAATTATTGATTCATACAATTAATTCAGTAATTGGCCAGTCTCTCTCACTGGTCCCAACACACCAACAATGGAAATCTGACTCTCTAAATATGTTTGTGATGAATTTATCCAACAAATGAGAAGATGTCACCTGGAATTCGACGTTGCAGGACAGTTGATTGAATTGGATATGACGTAGAGGTAGTTTTAAGCAGTTTTGCTATTCATTCTATTTAAAATGTTAACTGCTAAGGGACACGTGTTGATCATTGTAGAGTAACTGAAAAGACAGATGTCAACTCAAGACTATGCCTCGTGAAGGAGCAATTACCAGTTTGAAAAGACGAGGGAACATTCAAACAAGACTACTGTGAAGCCTTGATAATTATATATAGAAGGAGTTTGTGTTCGAAAGGGCATCCTTCGATCAAACATCAACATATACACTTTTTTTTATTGTACATTTTATCATTATCTTTAGAGTTCGAATTAGAACACCTTCGAAGTTATCTTCAAGGTTAGATTGTAGTCTATTTTTACTCAATAAAATAGTCTGTTACTTTACAGTTTTTCATTTACTAATTTTAATTAGGAGTAGTAATCCATTAGTTAGTTCGAAGTTTTTCAAATTAGTCACATCTTTACACATTTGAAGTCCTTATTAAGGCATCGAACGTCACCACAATCTGTCTGGTGAGGCGCAGTTTGGATACTCATTAATTATACAATCACATCGGCAATTTGCTTGCCTGATACACTCGCACATATATAATTTTCCATGCAAACATTTTTGGCACGCCCGATGGGACCCAAGTGTCAAAAGATGACAAACAGAAACCTTCGAAGCAATAGCTAGGTCTGTTGATAACGCCAATGTTGGTGTTAATAATGCTGAAATTGGTGGTTTTCCACACCAAGATCCTCAAAGCAGCAATACTGGGAATCATGTAAACAATGACAACCCAGAAGTAGGAGTTAAAAATTTGAATCCAAATCCAATCAATGGAAATATTGGTTCAGGAATTCAACATGACTTGGTGAATCAATTGACACCAGTATTCGATCAATTGGGAAATATGATTCAGAATGTTAATACTCTGATCACCTCCCTTAATAACAGCATACCACAATTTGCACCAGTAATGGTGCCAAGTGGAAATTCTTCTGTGGTTCGACAGAATGAAAAGAGTTATACTCATGGCTTATTTAAGCCAAATCCTATGATTCAAGCAAATGGGCCTCATTTTAGGCCTAATTCACAAGAAAGCTTCTATATGCCTGTCCCTAATGCTACTCCTCTAATGTTTGAAGGGATGAAAGGAAATCATATATAACATGGTCAAGATCATATGTATAGATCAGTGAATATCGAAGAACCTAGGTCCAGAGAAAACATAATAGGCCAAAATAGGAGACTAAATAACCAGACCCTACTGTAATAGGTGTAGCTCGAAGGAATGAAAATCCTAGGAGGATGGAGAACATTCTCCAACCACCTCCAATACTACCAATGAACCCTCCTTTGGGCCAACCAGGTCATCAACAACCACCTAATTTGGTTGATAGAAATGACATGATTAATTTAATCTATGAAGTTTGTGGATCCATGGCTCGGGGGGTGCAAACTCCAGTATACAGGAAGCCTTATCCTGACTGGATTGATAAGATTGAAACTCCCTAGGGGATTTAAGTTCCCCACTTTTGCTATGTTTGCTGGAGATGGGAGTCAATCTATAGTTGAACATGTAGCAAAATCCATCAGTCAGTGTGCTGATGTAGGGAACAATGAATACCTTAGACTTCATTTATTTCTTAGTTCATTGACAGATACAACATTCACATGGTTATCAATTTAGCCCCTAATTCGATCTATAATTGGACACAAATGGAAGAATCCTTCCATATTCAGTTTTTTCAGACCACACCATGGCTGATTTAGCCAAACTCTGTCAAAAACCTGATGAGAAGGCTACTCAGTTCATAAATAGGTTTAATAGGGCTAGAACAAAGTGTAAAATCATTCTGTCAGAGCCTAAATTTGTTACATTGGCTCAAAATGGTCTTGAATTTAAACTTCAAAAGAAGTTTGATGCATTAGAATTCAAAGACCTTGTAGAATTAGCTGCTCGAGTCTCTAGATATGAAACCCTGTTGGAAGAAGAAAATGAAAGGAATGCTTCATCATTGAAAACATATTACAAAGATCCTAATTATGAGATAGATGTTGCAGAAATAATAGGAAAAGATCCTTTCACATGTAAAAGTCTTGTGAAGAAAAATATTTCTGCTGAAGTGTATAAATCCAGGCTTCGAGTAATGGGAAACATTGCTCTCTTCATCAGAACTTCTACATCCATAGATGTATTTATCTTTGAATTCCGATACTTCATCAAGGAGTGCATTGGGACCTTCCTTAAGACTTTCATAAAGGTCCATTAGATAATTTAAGTGATGAATACTTTCTTGGTGATGAGAATACCACTTTGCATGAGTAGGTAAGGTTCGAAGGGTGAAGTCAATTTGGAACAAGTGTTGAAATACTCCACTCATGGCATAAGATGTGACAACTCCATTCAAAGTTGATTCCAGCCTTTGGTTCTTGCAGAATGGAGAATGAGAGATGTGAGAAGGCTACCAAAAGCCTTTGTGCTTGGATAAGTAAGCATCGGGAAGGTGACAAAATAGGAGGGATATGTCCGAATACGGGACCATATCTGCATAACTGGTAACTTTAAGAAAGGATCAATAATATCCTCAGTTGGGTCCACCACTTGAACCTTGGTGTCTGGAAAACCTAGTAAAGAGTAATAAAAAAGAAGTACTCTTTCCTTGTAATCTTTTTTGAAAAATTTACACTTGGTAAAGAAAGTTGAGGAATAGTGCTCATTGGAAAAATTTTCATGGGATGCTCTTACATATGTATGGATAGGGGATCTACCTTGGGGAACTAAAATGTTACCTCTTTGAAGTCTTTCACCAGGAGGACTGGTTGAAGAGATTAACCAGGCATTCAACAGGTTTTGTTCCCAAGAAAGACGATTTGAAAATGGATAATATGGTTTTATTATCCTGTTTCGAATGATTCCTTCAGTTTCAGGATATTCAAAGTTTGGATGAATAACTGAAGGTGCTGTGGTTGGTGTTTCGAGCTTCATGCCTTTGTAATATCCTACCCCTTTACCATGAAAAATGGGTTACTCCCAAGCAGGAGGGAAGGTTTGGTTGTTGTAGATTGATTTTAGAGGACTTGAAGACGAGCCCTATCCTGATGAAGATGTTCTTGGCCGGTTCAGCATGTTGTACCATTTTTCCCACTTCGAATAGATAAATGGTTCAGGAGAAGTCTCGGGAGGATCCCAATTGGTTCGAGGAGGAATTTCAGGGGGTTTGGTTGATGACATCACTTCTTCAGGAAGGTCTAAAGAAAAGTGATCACTAGTATCGATTGGAGGACAAGACATGGTTAAAGGAGTGAATTCGGAGTGACAAGCAGAGTTGAGGATACAAGGATTAAGCAGATAAACAGCCAGCGTGAAGGAAAATGCAGATTTGGGTCTTCAATTTAACCAAGTTCAGTAGGTTGCTTGAAAATTTCAAACCATCCAGTATGATCTAGCCATGATCACCATTATCTTTTTTGAATCAAAAGGAAAATGGCGCGGGGGGTAATGTTTGTGATGAATTTATCCAGCAAATGAGAAGATGCCACGTGGAATTCGACGTGGCAGGACAGTTGATTGAATTGGAGATGACGCAGAGACAGTTCTGAACAGTTTTGCTGTTCATTCTGTTTAAAATGTTAACTGCCAAGGGACACATGTTGATCATTGTAGAGTAACTGAAAGAACAAGTGTCAACTCAAGGCTACGCCACGTGAATGAGCAATTACCAGTTTGAAAAGACAAGGGAACATTCAAACAAGACTACTGTGAAGCTTTGATGATTATATATAGAAGGAGTTTGTGTTCGAAAGGGCATCCTTCGATCAAACATCAACATATACACTTTCATCTATTGTACCTTTTATCATTATCTTTAGAGTTTGAATTAGAACACCTTCGAAGTTATCTTCAAGGTTAGATTGTAGTATATTTTTACTCAATAAAATAGTTTGTTACTTTACTGTTTTTCATTTACTATTTTTAATTAGGAGTAGTAATCCATTAGTTAGTTCGTAGTTTTTCAAATTAGTCACATCTTTACACGTTTGAAGTCCTTATTAAGGCATCGAACGTCACCACAATCTGTCTGGTGAGGCGCAGTTTGGATACTCATTTATTACATAATCACATTGGTCATGGTTTTGTGGATTGACATTTATAGTGGGAGTCCTATGTTTCTTTCTCGAACTCTTAGGTACAACAATCAAGTGGTTTGGTTATACTTACGTCCTTTGTTCTTGGAGTGATAAAAATTTATTTTCATCAAATTCACTTTATTTCCTACCGGAAATAAACTTTTATTAACTGAGAACAAATTTTTATGACTTGAGAACAACGTTTTCTAATGGGATCAAACTTCTATCACATGCCCCGGGAACAAATGACGTATCTATAACCAAACCATTTGATCGTAAAGGACCTTATAATGCCAATTAGGAAAGAGATAAAGATAGTTGTAAATGAGCTATACCCCTGTCATTGTTAATTTTTTTAAAAATTAGATGCACATGTTTTTTTTAATGGCCAGAGGTTCAAAATTTCTAAATTACACATCTATATGCACAGTTGTACACACATAAATATCTAAGTTAAAAAAAACTTTTTGCATGACTAAGGCCCCAATGTCGTTTTCTTCTCAAGATTCCAATCTCACCTTTTTCTATACATTTCTAAAGGGCCCCAGTGTAGTTTACTTCTCAGGATTGCAATCACTTTTTTCCCTTGGATCAGGGCCATAAGGCAAAGGGGCAGCGCTTATGTAGCGCTAGCTGTACCACATAATTTTTTTTATAATTTATAAAGATATAAAAAAAAATTATCATATGGTTCTACTAGCACCATGCAGGTGCTACCCAATCCCCGCACAACCAAGGATTCTCACACTTTTTCTTGGCTTAAAGACTAACCGAGAACATCAAACAAATAGTAAAAAAGTAAAGGGTAAATTACACAAACCTCCCTAGAGTATGTTTTAATTACAGAGACATCCCTCGTAGATGCAGAAATTATATTAAGTGTTGTCACACCCGTTCCGGAAAACCTTTTTATTTAATAAAGATATGTGGAATCATATGAAATTATTAATATTAATTAATAATTGAGTTGAGTTGAGTTGAGTTGAGTTGACATGGGTCAACAATGATGTATCAATTGAAAACACGTTAATCAGAGGAATCATGATGCATTGACATGATTAAATGATATTTATGTGATTTAAATGTTATTTGAACTATAGGGAGATTATGTGTAAATGACCCTAACCATCGGGGAGTAAAGTGTATTTAACCCTACTATAAAATAGGTTTATTTTATTTGAAGGATAAATTAGTACTTTTGGACGATGATCTTTGCAAGTTGGACATACCTTGGGGAAGTTAGTGTAATTTACTCAAAAGAAAAGAATAAATTTATTGAAACTTGTACAATTTTTTTCTCTTATGTCATTTTTTTTTACTTACCTGGATTATGGTAGACACACAAATCTAACCCAATTTCAAAGTCCCACAATGACCCACAACAAAGTACAATAAATGTCACTCATTCCGACTAAAGAACAAACATGGGGCAAGCAAAGACTCCCCTTAAGGGGAGTCGAACCCTCAATCTCCCCACTGGGGAGAAAGTGGTCATGCCTAAATAGGGGAGTCGAACCCTCAATCTCCCCACTGGGGAGAAAGTGGTCATACCATTTAGGCAAAGCCCACTTGGTTCTCTTATGTCATGTTTGATGTTGTACATTTCACTATTATAATAGCTAGGGTTAATTATATTTTATTCTCCTATGTTTAGGCTCATTTTCACCCTTGTGGATTTGGACTAAATTGAAACTATTAAAATTTCATTCAAAAATAGCCCACATGGAGATTAAGTGTTAAAATCAACCACACAAAGGAGAGTTTAGGCGTCAAAATTAGCCTCATAAGACGTTAAATGTTTAAAATTAGCCTCACATAGGTAGGTTAAATGACAATATTATCCGCGTATAGGGGTTAATCCCAAAATTAATCTCACAAAAGGGGTAAGGTGTTAATATCTTTGGCCAGTTTTAGATTTTCATCAGTTTTGAGGAAAATTTTAACTGTTTCACTTTAGTCTGAAACTATAGGTGGCATAAGTGTCCACTTTTAAACAACAGGGGTATAGTGAAAATAGAGCAGATAGGGGGGGTAAAATGTAATTAGCCCTTTCGATTATGTTCCATTTTGCACATATTGATTCAAACTGGTCTTTTTTCTTGTTCTCAGTTTTGGAGCCACAATATTACGTCGATAATCGATGCCAATTTTTAAGAGTAATATTATAATTCATTACTGCCACAACATATGGTGTAAATGTTCAATAATTTGTAATTGAATGTGGGAAGCATAACGTTATTCAATTATCATAATCCAAGTTGGTAAAACCAATCTTAATTGGTAAATCACGAATTTGATATGCCAAACATGTTAAGGGGTATGTTTGAGGTTAATTATAGGATATCAGTTAAACAATACAGAACAAGTAATGATTAGTTTGTATATTAATTATCAACTACTTTAAAAACTTAAGCTCTTAAAGAATGAATCCGACCACAATGAATGTTAACCATCAACACCCTCGCATGAAATCCTATCTCACACAATAAAGCTCTAGAACCACGTTAAGGTACCACCTACTCCGAGTGCTTTAACTTGTACATTAGGGCTTTTGGTCTAGACTTCTCGTCTAGTGTAGTGAATCTTTTGCATTATGCCATAGGGAAAAGGCTTAAATACTAAACATACCTTTGAAGTTTAGTCCATATTTTATTTTAGTCTTTGTAGTTTCAGTTATATTAATTTGGTCCCTGGAGTTTTAAAATAGAAGCAATATAGTCTAAATATCCCATTTCATCAGAAAATTTGATGGAATTCACCCACTGTTGTGCACAATTTCGCTGATAATCGGGTGGGAAGATTGGCTGTGTTCCATCTTTGGCCCTAAAAACGTGACAGTGCATAGCATGTGAATAAATTCTATCAACTCTTTTCACAGAATTAGACATTTGAACCATATTGCTTTTATTTAAAAACTCTAGATACCATATTAATGCAATTAAAACTAAAAGAACTAAAACGAAATAGAGACCAAACTTTAAAAGTACATTGTCTAATTAAGCCTAGGGAAAAGAATCAAGTACACTTCGGTACTATTAAAGAATTAGGATGGTTCGGGGTCCATTTGTAATTTATATCTCATAATTTAGTCAGTGTATCATTTGAAAATTTTCAAGGTAGTTTAGGTATATAGAATTTGATTTGATGATGCTAGTAGTCTATTTTTTTTTTAATCGTGAAGTATGAAAATTTTATTTCACAAGGAACAATACAAAATAGAAGGAAATAATACATGATAAATCACATTAATTTTCTGGTTTTTATTGCAATCTCCAAAATTATGATATCGCGGACTGTGGTGTAGCTCAAACACTGAGCCGTCTGAAGGAGAAAGCCATCAACAACCACAACAAAGATCTAAGCTTCAAAACCACTGTGACTGCGAAGAGGGCCCGAACAAACAACAAATCTAACTCAGATCTATGTAGAACAGGGCCAGATCTAACCACGGAATACGGAAACAGAGATCTAGCTGCATCAATCATCTAATCCAAACAAAAACCAAAACAAACCCTCAACAAAGATGGATAAAACCCCCAACAAGGAGGGGTAGAACTCCCAACAAAGCGGAACAAACCCCCTCACAAGAAAGGACATATAATTGAAAGCAACAAAAAATAGCAAAGAAAATGGTTAAAGACTCTCTCATGGTGAATGGGAGAGTCCCTAAAAACGACCACAAAAAGAGCACAAAAATTAGAGAAAAGGCAAGAAAACCTAGGGTTTTTCGAAATGTTAGTAGTCAATCGTTATTTGTGTAACGAGGCGGTGAAATACAATACTGACAAAATCTGGCAATTAGGGGAGGTCGTCAATGTTATTTTTGAAAGGTAGGCGAGGCGGGTGCTAAAAAAGCTTTTAACCTCAAAGAGGTATCTGTAAGTAATATACCCAAGTATTATGTATTACCTAATCTTGCAATATATACAAGAATACTATTGAGGATTAATTTAAGAAGATATTAATCTCATAATAGTAATCACATCCATTGTGGTCGAGTGGGAAGCTTTTTGGGTGTATTACCAAGAGGTTTAGTGTTCGAGTCATGGGGAGCGTGATCACTGGGTAATTCATCCAGCGACTCAAGGCCTCGGGAAATTAGTCGAGATGCGCACAAGTTGATCCAAACACTTCTGATTAGCAAATAAATAATCTCATTATAGTACTAATAATACAGAGTAAGAGTTGCAAATGAGCTGGAAGCTGGCAATGGAAAAGGAGCAAAGTTTGCCAAAATAGTTGCAGTACTGACATCATTAGTAATCCGTCTCTTCTTTGGACTATTAATTAGGATTTTCCAACATGAAATTGCATTCTTATTTTCATCAAGCAAGTAAGTCCTTCAAGCAGTTAGCAAGCTCTCAGTCCTCTCAGCCTTTACCATTCACCTCAACAGTGTCCAACCAGTTCTCTCCGGTAGAAATTCTTTCCCTTCTTTCCACGGATAAACTGCACTTTGGGTCCCTCTATTTATTTATTTATTATTATTATTTTTTTTCAATTTTCAAAATTAACTCCCAATAATACTTTAGTCTCTATATTTTCGAATTTCATTGCTAAAAACCATTATTCGAACAAAATGCTTGTTATTGAACTAGATTTAAATACTTATTAGTTATTATCACTTTAGTCTCCATCCTAAAATTTAGAATCTATTCTGTCATTTGGGTGGATTCTAAATCCAGTAAGGCCGTCGACTATGTAAATAATTCATGAACCAAAAATGAGAAAAATTATAATCTTAAAGTGGAATCAAAATCTATATACCAAGAATCCATGAACCAAACGGGCTCTTACGGCTCTTGATTTTAGTTGATGATAGTATTTTAGAATCTCAGTTATATTTTTATAATTTCTCAAGTGAAATAGTGAAATCAATTTAAATGAGTGTCTTAATTGCTACAATGGGTAATAGAGGATCTAAAACCATAATTAAGGAGACTTTAGTGGGTATGAAATTGTACTTTGGCCGTTCTTTTCCATCTTACTATTGCTTCACTAATCCAAAACGAATTTAAACATGTTTTCAATAGTGTTAATATTTTTCATTCTTTATTTTTGAGTAATGCTATGCTTCTCAAATTTCTATCTCAAAAGTGTTTTTCAAATAATGTGGTAGTGGGGTCAAGTAAACAACTTTCAATTAAAATTCAACTGGTCTCTCACCTGATCATACTGCCACATCATTTAATAAATATTTTTAGAATAAAAATTTAAGATGCTATATATGATGGCAATCCTACGTGGCCTACATTAATCTAGGTTGCTAGCAGTACTATCTTATTGGGTTGCCTCTTGGATTGTGATGGGATGGATTTTCCGCCAATGTATAAGAGCATTTTCAACGGTGTAAAATGATAAATATAAGTTAAATTGTTATACAAATATAAGAATTTTATAGTGGTGTAAAAACAAAACAGTAAAGAGAGTGCTGGCTAGTGGTGGGCTGGCATTACCAATGCCGGTTGACTCATTTATTTAAAAAAAAAAAAAAAGAATAACTGAACAACAAAGGCTTTGCCGGCCACTAAGGAACGACATTGCCTTTGCCGTTTGGGCTGTATAGTAAGTGAATTTAGCGAAATGCTAAATTTAAATTTCACTAGCATATAGCTACCTAAGTTCCACTATCACCCACACCGTTGCGTGAGTGTGTAGGAAAAAAAACTTAAGTTGTCCTATGAATTTCACACTATTGAAGATACTCTAATGGTAAGTATTGCCTACAAGAAATAGAATTCAGTAATTTTTTTTATTCGCATATTTAATATTATTTCAAGATATGATAAATCTAAGTTATACAATAAAAGAGGCCCCCCAAAAAAGGTACTCCTTCCGTCTTATTTTATGTGTCTCTATTGGAGAATCTAATTATTTAAGGGGACAAAAAGAATCTACACCTTTTTTTATTTATTTTTTATTTTTTATAATTGTCCATAATGATTGCACTTTCTTTTTTATTTTATTTTGGTGTTGATTGCAAGAGAGGGTAATTTGGAAAACTAAGTAAAATTTACATACTAATTTAGAAAATTGGACAATACTTTTGGGATATCACAAAAAGAAAAGGGAAAATATAAAGGGAAATTTTAAGATAAACCCCTTAAAATTGGACTATAGTTTGTAAAACCCAACTAGGCTTATTTTTCACTATAAAACCAAAGTGCTCATTTGTTCTTAAGCTAAACTCCTTCTTTTTATAATTTTTTTAATGACAAATCTATCCCCACCACTACCACAATCACCATATTCATCACCAGCACGATCGTCAGCGTCACCCCCCCCCCCCCCCCCCCCACCAGCATCGCCACCATGCGATCCCATTGCCACCATGCCACCAACATTGCCATCACAGCACCACTATCGCCACCATCGCAGCACCACCACCATCGCCACCATCGCAGCACCACCACCCTCGCCACCGTGTCCACCATTGTCGCACCACCATCATCGCCATCACGTCTACCATCGCAGCACTAGCACTAGCACCAGACCAGCACCAGCACCATCGCAGCACCATCACTACCATCGTCGTCTCCATAGTCGTCACCATCACCATCGTCATCACCACCACCCCCACCACCACCATCGTCACTGCCATCACCATCACCATCACCATCGTCATCACCACCATCGCAGCACCACCACTACCATCGCCGAAAACCATCGTCATGACCACCACCACCGTCATCACCACCACCACCATCATCATGACCACCATCACCACCATCGCATCACATCCACCGCCATCATAGCACTACCACGACCATCACCAGCACCATAATATTATCTATTTTTGAAAACAGATAATATTATCTATTTTGACAATATTATCTATTTTTGAAAATAGATAATATTGCAGCAGCACCACCACCACCACCACAGCAGCAACACCACTAGACCCCCTCCCTCCCCATAATATCACCACTGTAATGTTAGTATATGTCATGCTCAATAGATAATATTATCAAAATAGATAATTTTACAGATAGATAATATTCTGTCATGCTCAACAGATAATATTAATCTGTTTGGTAAAAATACTAATCATTATGATATTATTATAGATCAACAAAATAGATTATATGCCATTAAACCCTAGAAATCCTGTAATATGCGATTAAACCCTAATATTTCACCTTTTCTGTTTGGATTGCTGGTCTTTCTGGTTTTAAGAGATAGTATTATCTGTTTGATAACACATATTATTATATGCTTTGCAACCAATGACAAGTTTATGGTATATGATGGTCATGATATTAAAATAGATTATTATCTATTAAAACAGTTCACAATCACCGCCATCACAGCACCACCACGACCACCACCAGCAACACCACAATATTATTTGTTTTTAAAAACAGATTATATTATCTGTTTTCGAAAACAGATAATTTTGCAGCACCACCACTGCACCACCCCTACCCCCACCCCACCCCACCCCACCCCACCCCACCCCTATAACAACACAGTTCATAACCACCGCCATCACAGCACCACCACGACTACCACCAGCAGCACCACAATATTATCTGTTTTTGAAAACAGATAATATTATCTATTTTCGAAAACAGATAATTTTTCACCACCATCGGAGCACCACCACCACCACACCACCACCACTACCACTACTCTCATAACAGCACGGTTCACAACTACTGCCATCACAGCAGCACCACAACCACCACCAGTAGCACCACAATATTATCTATTTTTGAAAATAGATAATATTATATGTTTTTAAAAATAGATAATATTATCTGTTTTTGACAATATCTGTTATAAACTTCTTCTTCTTCACTCTCTTCCTTTTTTCTTCATCGTTATCTTCTTCTTCTTATTCATAACTCTCTTCATTTTTGGTTTTTTTTTAATCATTGTTCTTCTTCAGTCTTCTTCTTCTTCTTCTTCTTCTTCTTCACTCTCTTAATTCCTTGTTGACTTCTTTTTTTTTCTTCACTATCTTCCTTGTTGGTTACTTCTTCTTCATCACTTTATGTTTCATCACTTTCTTCTAAATGCTCTGCCATCTTCATGTTATTCTTCTTCATTTTCATCATCATTTCCTCTACCTTGTCGTCTAAGTAGATGAGCAGTTCTTTTTCCTTGGTGTCATTCCAAGTTCTCATCCACGTAAGTACCTGGATAGTTGACAGAAGAAGAGTGTTATTTGTTATTTAGAACATATAAAGTTATCTGTAATTCACAACAAATAATATTATCTGTTGGACAAAAGAATTTGTAATGCACAATAGAGAATATGTCGTGAAAACAGATATTGTTACCTATTGTGTACAAGAGGTTGCTAATTAGAACATATATTTATCTATAATGTATATCAAATAAAGTTATCTGGTTCACAATAGATAATATTATCTATATAATATTATCTAGTTCAAAACAGATAATATTATCTGTTTCACAACAGAGTTCTGTTGCCCAACAGATAATATTATTTGCTAAAATTTGTCAACAAATTACAAAAAACATAAGCTGTATAGATAATTAGCATTGCAAAAGTTAAAATTGTATGATGTAGAACAAATAAAGCTATGAATAATGTGCAAGAGATAAAGCAGTTGTATGTTATGCAAAAGTTGTACACAACATATAACATTATCTGTTTTCCTGAACATGTAAATAGAGACAACCTCATTTGATATATAGCAAATCAGAAAACAAAATAGGAATTGTATGTGTTTTTCAACAGCAATTATGTTTTTTTTTTCATTCTATTTTCATTATCTTCCTATTCTTCTTCTTCTTCATTTTCATCATCATTTTCTTCTTCCTCGTCGCCTTCGTAGATGAGTAGTTCTTTTTCCTTGGTTATCTGGTTCAAAACAGATAATATTGTCTGTTTCATAACAGAGTTTTGTTACCCAATAGATAATATTATCTGTTATCACCATCACCATCGTCGTTACCACCACCACTGACATCACCATCATCATCATCACCACCACCACCACCACTATTGCCATTACCATTACTATTGTCGTCACCATCACCAATGACATCACCATCATCATCACCACCACCACTACCACCACTGCACCACCACCACCACCATCGTCACTGCCATCACTACCATCATGAAGAAGAAGATGATATATAAACACATATATACACACAGATAATATCATCTGTTTGTGTGTATATATGTATATACATGTGCTTGTATATGTATATACGTATGTGTATTGCCACCACCACCACCACCACCGCCACCACCATCACCACCCTGTTTTGTTCTGTAAAAGAAAATTTGAATCAAACACTGTCTTCATCGTTAATTTTGCTGGGTATTTTCGGATTCTTGTAGAAAATTAGGTCATTTTGGTCTTTTTTTTTGTAGGAGAAGGGCTTATTAAGTTAAAATGTTGGACCTTGGGCTTTAGCTACTATAGTTTGCACTATAGGGTGCTATGGCTGAGCGCCCCAAATATAAAATGGGATGGAGGGGTATAAAGTATTGTTGATTGTCATTGCATAGTAAATCCTAGTATAATTTTTTTTTCTCTAACTCTAAAAGTCCAATTGAAAAGGGTTCCATTGGATACAATTAATTACTTGGGGGATGAGTTACTATAGTATTGGCTGGACCAAACCATTTTCTTGAAGGGCATATTATCAGGCTTAGTATACCAAAAGATCATAAGCAACAAAAAATTAATAGGAAAAAATAGTACGGCATGAGCAACAAGTGAGAATAGTCATCAGTTGGAATTTGGACAGAACGTTTAAATGTAAACACATATCATGTACACATGTAATCATGTATGAGTCAAGTACACTTCATTACCACCATTTAATAAATAAATAAATAAATAAAAATCGCTGGGCTTATGTAGATCCGAATCATTTTGGGGTTAAGTGTGATCGAATTTTTTTTGGGAATCTATTTATACATATTTGATAATAAGATATAAGTGGGTTTACTTAAGAACAATATTATCTTTTAGGTTAATATTATACATTTTGGGGTTTATTTAAGGTATGGTGTCAAATTGAGTTTGGAACACTAATTGGGGTGGGCTAGGTTACATTAGGGTTAAAATATCACATGTATTATAAATATTTCCCCAATTTTGGGGTGGGCTAGACTACATTTAGGTAAAAATATCACCTATACTAATTTTTTTTAGGGGGTAGGGGTTATGTAACACCCGCTCCCGTGGGCAGAATTTAATTGCATTTAGCATGCATATTAATATTTAATTAATGATGTGATTACTTGTGTTAAGTGAGTTTTAACTCACTAAGATGATTTGAGGGTGTTCAGTTTGAAACCCAGAGACAGGCCAAGTGGTAGTCCCAGTTTGGGACACTTATAATAGGCCCCCGTGTGATGGAACAAATATGGAAAATAATCCTTATGTGCTTAATTGTTTATTAAGGCATATGTGAATATTTTAATATGTTAATTTTATAACATGTTAACGGTTAAAAGACCATTTCTATGGTCCGTTAGGGACACCTTTGTGTAGACGAATTGGACGATGTATAATCAATAGGTTAATTAGCAACTTCATAATATTATGTGGGACCACTTATAGGACCCATATGTGACATAAACAAACACCCATTTAGGTTTGGGATAGTTGTAATAAGTTACATTAACTAATAGGGGTATAAATGTAAAATTGAAGAAACCTAGGGAGGCAAACATGAAAAATAGTAACACGTGGCTCGCATGCCACGCTACACGTGGCATGATGACTCATCACCATTAGCCTCTTCAATGTAAACAAAATATGTACATAAGAGATTTATGCAAGAATCTCGACGACGTTTTGACAGTGATGTATTCGACGCCGATTGACACTCGGTTTAAAGATCAATTTCAAAACATGCTACATATTCGGACTCCTAGAGGTGAGTCTAACACAATGGTATAAATATTATTGCGTTTAAAGACAATTTTTCTATGCCCCAATTTGGGAGCTTAGCTCATAACTTGTAATTTGTATATAGGAATTGCACATGAGAATTACTAGGCATATAATTATGATATTAGGAGCGAAATCTTTGAGCATGTTGGAATTATCTTTGCAATGATATACATGTCCATTTGTATAAATTAGTATGTTTAGATGTCATTGGAGAAACCCACGTGCATGGTTAATAAGACCCATGTGCTTGGCAATAACATGTGTGATGATTTATCTGAGCATGTTGAGTTGTATATGTGGGTCAAAGGAAAACCTGTACTTGCCATCGAAGTGATGAGACCAGGTGCCAAAATTGGCCATGAGGTTGCACGCCTGAAAGAAAGAGGTGTGGATCTCGGTTAGTCGCGTAGACTAATAGAGTAGTCGTGGGCTAACGTGAAAGGGTGGCTAGTACTTGCATCCTTGGAGACCATAGTGGCGTGTAGACAAGATGAATTTGAGCATGTCTATTATTCATGTTTATAATTGTTGGCATTCACCAGCATATAGCTGATATATTGTAGTGGTTATTGAATAACCATTGTAGGTGAAAAAGGCAATGCCTCAAAAGAATGAAGAAATGGATCCGGTAATGAATTGGCGAGAAACACGTGGGTTTTGGTAGTAGTTGTAAATGTGTAGTTAACTTATAACGTTTACTAGGAACTTATAATATGTTAGTTCTAGTTGGTTTTGGAGTTGTGGATGCTCACTTTTAACTTATGTTTTGACAAGTTAAGTTGTAGAGTGAATTCTAGGCTTTGTAATTTTCTGGTTTTGTAAATGGAACTTGTTTTGTGTTACACCGGTTTCCTATCCGGGTTTAAAATCTGTAATAACTTTGATTGAGTAACTTGTGGGTGTTATAAAATGATTGTATTATATTTCCACAAGTTATGGGTGTTGGATTTGGGTTATTTTTACCAAGTGTTAAATATGTTGGTTTGATTTTAGCTTATAAACAGAGATGCTGCAGTTTTGTATTCTACTGTACGAATCAGTTGACCGGACAAGCGATCTAGTCGACTGGACATACAACAGAATACTAAATTCTGGAGTTGGTGGTGTTCAGTCAACTGGATCCATTGTTTAGTAGACCGGGCCTCAAAAATCTCAATCGACCGGATTATCTAGTCGACCGGACCCGAGGATCGTCATAATTGTACTCTCTACAATTTGCATTTCCAGTTGACCGGGTCCCCGATTAGTTGACTGGGTACCCTATTTCAAAAGAAGAAATGTTTTAAAAGTGTTTAAAATGGAAACTGCGTTTTATAACTCTGATTTATTATTAATAATGGAGATTTAGGATATAATGGGAACCTTGGTGGTGTACCACATGTCCTAGAACCGTATGTGTGGTTCTGGGGTGTGACATTTAGTGGTATAAGAGCAATAGGTTTAGAACTTTCAGTACGAGAGGCGACGACTAGAGTGAACATGATACATGCAAGTAGGTAGATGCATACCATGAATGCATAAGATATATGATATGAATGTGGCATGTTATATTGACATAGCATGTATGGTATTTATGTGAGTTGATTGGCAGGTAAGAAATGGTAGACTGATGTAGTCAAAATCAAGTTCTTATTTAACCCTATTAAAACGTAGTGCAATGGAAATAGGGTGCCGAGTCCACAAGGATTGATACAAGAACAACGTTTGGGAAGTTTAGTAACTAATTATAATGCTTAAAAGAAAGAAATAAGAAAAGATGATGAAAAGGAATAAAAATGACTTTGCGTCTTGCGGCTTTTTGTTTGGTTTTTGGAGAAGAAAGTGATAAATAAATACTAATACAAAAAGCAATAGGTTGGGATCATTCCCCCCATCTTGGGTCATAACAAGATGAAATGGACTAGTGTTTCAAGCACATTCTAAGGTAACACTTCATTGTGGCATATTATCAAACACAAGGAGTGCATCTATGTGAAAGATGAAGGAAGCTTTGAGATTTCCATAGAAACGGATTTGAAGCTAACGTTTGACTATCAAGGATGCATGACATACAAGATGAAGCCTCTATGACTTCTAATCCAAATGATTTGTCCACCCTACACTAACTAATCTACTTGGAGGACAAATCACCTATGAAACCTTCAAAAGATAGTATTTAAAACCCAAGAGTTTGAACAATCAAAGATGCTTGACATCAAAGATGAAGACCCCAAGTTATGAATCCCACACACACATTTATCAAACACATGGAGTGCGAAACACAAGGTTACATAATATTCCATATGAAATACATAGGGTAGGATTCAAAGTCTAAGTTAATTATGACAATAAAAAATGCAATACAAAGAAGATGAAGCCCCTAGTTTTGAATCCTACACAAATGAACCCTAGAAATGCTACAACACTAAATCCAAGAGTTCATGATCCACAACCCAAGTAAATCTAACTAATAATAGAAAGCATAGCAATATCATCAAAAGAGAAGAGATAGAAAATATACTTAGCCATTAAAACTTCAATCCAAGCATCAAGTTTATACAAATGAAGAAGAAATGGAAGGGAACCCAAGTGGGTTCCCAAAAATGAGAGAAGAAGAAGAAAAATGTTGGGAGAAAAACACACAAGAGAGAATCCCCTACAAAAACCCTATCTCTATCTATTTATAAAAAAACCCACATAATGGAAAACTTGTAATTAAAAAGGGGGCAAAACATAGCAGCCGCGGATCGATCCCTTCTTTGGGCCGGATCGATCCGCCATTCATCTGGGCAGTTGATATCTCTTCGAAAAGCCGCAGATCGATCCCTTCATTGGGGCGAATCGATCCATCTTGGGTTTTTTCTGGCAGAATGCTCCTTCGGAATCGCGGATCGATCCGCGTCTTTTGAAACTGATATCAGGATCCTCTAAAACATACGGATCGTTCTGCTCATTTGGCCGGATCGATCCGCCTTTGCTGAAATTCTTTCCTTTCCCTTTTTATGATATAAGAACCAAGCGGAGTTGGTTCTCACTTTGAACAAGTTCCCAAACACTACAATAAAGAGATTTTTATTAGCAATAAGTGAACAACAAGAAGAATAACAAAAGAACAATTTATCCATTAAATCTCCCAATATAAGTGATAATTTGTGTCCAATAAGGGTAAAATCATGAAGTTAAGAATGCAATATTGGACACGAATCACACCCCCCAACTAGCATGTTGCTAGTCTCTTAGCAACAAAGCTAAACACCAAGAGATTTAAGAATAACCTTGCACAACAATTTATTTAAAATGAAAGATAAACCATTTTTGTGGGGAACACGATTGCATTGAGCGTATGCAACAAGCCGTTAAACCTCTAGGTTACCCGTAGAGGCGGAGTGTTGTCTCCGGAGGGTTCTTGGAATGATACCCACAAACATTTTGTTTTCTCATGATAGTTGCCCACTATCTAATGCTGATGCTCAACATAGTCCCAAGAAATTTTAAAAGATTTTAACACATGACACGCAAATCTAAAAAGTTCTCAAACTATCAAGATTATTAGATAAACTTCATTAAGCCCAATCTTGGATGCGTGTGTGGTGTGAAGTGCATAACTACAACTATCAAGAAGATGACAATGCTTTCATAAACTGAATTTCGTTTAAAACGCGCTTCAACTCAATTCTCACCGGTATTACACTCTAAAAATGAATCACTCGTGGGTAATACACTCGGGGCATGCGGGCAAACAGAGTAATGGAAATGGATACCAAAGCCACGCACATGCCAATGATGAAAAACGTAAGCATGAAAAATGAGTAAAAGTTAATCTCATGAAAGATACCATTCACTAGAGGACATGAAATAACTCTAACTACTTGTCATGATCGTCTCAAACTCCGAATCACAAAACTTGAGAATCAATTAGGATCTTGAGGGGGTTGTAAAGTGGGAAAGTGATATGATGTGAAGGACAAGGGGAAATGAAGTGAGATTTTTTTAGTACAAACTTGGGATTTATTGGAATGCATGGATACAGATGACCACAAGAGATTAATCATCCACAAATATTTTTTTGAAGCTCAAAAGAGAAGTACAATTGACTATGAAGCTCTTTTTCTTTTTTTTTCTTTTTCCCTTTTTTTTTTCTTTTTAATTCTTTTACTTTACATACATTTTTTTAGCTTCTTTTCTTTTCTTTTTCTTGTACTCTCCTAACCACACGATTCAATCTCTTTTGCAACCTTACAAACACAATCTCATGCCAAGCTATCCCAAAAATGTAATTTAAACGCGGATATGGAAGATGTATGGTTAAGTGAAGGAAGGGTATATGTGGTTGAGGCTAGAAATGGTAAAAGGAAGGACCTAAAATCATTTTCTCGGACAATGTGATTCTTAGTTCTCCACTACAATGACAGGCAAGTAAGAGTTTTGCATTACACAAAAAGATTCCTCTAATAAACAATTAAAGCAAGAAGATGAGATTATCTACGACTTATGTATATTTTTCAAAAAGAGAGAATTGAAGTGTGTAATACTCAACAATGGAGAAAAGGATCTAAAGCTCACAAGGGTAAGGTCTCCACAAATGTTTTAAACAATTTTCGGGTAATAATTGCATTAAACATTATCTTAACACAAGTAGTCATACAACGTGCTCGATAATTCAAGATTTGAATTTCATGAAATTTACTATAATCAAGATAGTTATAGAACTAATGGGATTCAACAAGTGACGCATACCAATATCGAATGAAAACTCAAGACAAGTGTCATCGCTCGGCATTAGAACGAGGCAACTATACTAAAATCATTGGAAACTATTTTTAAATTTAAATTTAAATTTTTTTTAAATCATCTTTTCTTTTATTAACAACCAAAACATGCTTGGAGAATTAATGGCAAGAAGAAAATAGAATATCAATATGATGGGTGAATATCCCACACCCCCCAACTAGAATATTGCATTGTCCCTGATGCAAATGATTCGAAACAAGGACAAAAATGAGTAGGGATAGAGTGATATCACCAACAAAAGGAGCGATCCCCGAAAATTACAAAAATGATGTTCCTGCACATTAATCACTACCAAGCACATCAAGCAAATAAAAGAAGAAAATAAAAAGAAAAACCAAAACACAAAAGAAAAGAAAATGGAATGATTAGGAAATGATACGGATGAATTTGAATGTTAGAATGTTGATTCTACCACTAGCCCAACATGCAAAAGAAAAATAATATTCCTTTAAAAGAGGTGTTCTAGAAAATTTGGCAAAATAATCAAACTTTGCATTACTATACTATGGATCTACTTTGAGTAACATGATTTGCCCACCCTACAACTAAATTACACTAACTAAGCTAAGTTAACTACACTACATGGTGGAACAAATCACATTCTCTTGGTATAAGTCAAACATATTAACACAAAGCATAATTATCATAATAACAAATAAGTGGTAAATTACTACACTCTATAACACCTTTGATTAGAATGACACGTCCACCCTACATTAACTAAGCTACATGGTAGACAAATCACTTTCTCTTAGGATGACTTATGTGCAACAATACACCACTTCTATTAAGCCCAACTGTGTAAGAAATTACGAAAATCAATTACATATGCCAAAATTTTAAAGAACAACAACCAAAGGAGATACTAGTACCTTCCCTCATGCGAGACCAATGTGTCATCAACATCCTAGATGGAGGTTTAGCTCTTCAAGAGTAGCTAATCCTTTAAAACAAAGACAAAAAAAAAAGATCAAATGCAATTTCTTATTTAACCCTATTAAAATGTAGTACAATGGAAATAGGGTGTTGAGTCCACAAGGATTGATACAAGAACAACGTTTGGGAAGTTTAGTAACTAATTATAATGCTAAAAAAAAAAGAAATAAGAAAAGACGATGAAAAGGAATAAAAATGACTTTGCGGCTTGCGGCTTTTTGTTTGGTTTTTGGAGAAGAAAGTGATAAATAAATACTAATCTACAAAGCAATAGGTTGGGATCATTCCCCCCATCTTGGGTCATAACAAGATGAAAAGGACTAGTGTTTCAAGCACATTTTAAGGTAACACTTCATTGTGGCATATTATCAAACACAAGGAGTGCATCTATGTGAAAAATGAAGGAAGCTTTGAGATTTCCATAGAAACGGATTTGAAGTTAACGTTTGACTATCAAGGATGCATGACATACAAGATGAAGCCTCTATGGCTTCTAATCCGAATGATTTGTCCACCCTACACTAACTAATCTACTTGGTGGACAAACCACCTATGAAGCCTTCAAAAGATAGTATTTAAAACCTAAGAGTTTGAACAATCAAAGATGCTTGACATCAAAGATGAAGACCCCAAGTTATGAATCCCACACACAACATTTATCAAACACATGGAGTACTGTCACGCCCCGACGTAGCATAATTCAGGAAAGCATTTAATTTCCTTTATGGACTCGTAGGTCGTGACAAGTGAGTATGACCAATTGTCCCTGCAACAAATAACTTAACAACATTTCTAGAGCAAAGGATACTAACAAAACATAAGTTCCAAAATTAAAACTTACTAACTATTACAACAGTCATAATCTTAGGCACAAAACGCCTTATTCAAAAATCTAAACTAGTTTATTACAACCCAAATTAAAAAGACGTAGGAAATATAAAGCAGCCTCTGGAAAGTCCCTTGCCTCTAACTAGCATAGTCGAAATACCCTGGCCGCTCCTGACCCTGAAAATCTGGACATACAGTCTAGGACCCATCAACGCCGTCAGCTTATGCAAGCTGGTGAGCAAAATAAACAAGTGCTCGCAATGTATATATAAGCAAATAAACAGCGGTGCAAATTAACTTTAAAAGCAATAGATTCAAGGTTCCAATTCCAACATAAGTCACGGGGGAATAATGTAAGCAATAAATATGCGACCATGCATGAACAATGTAACATCTCATCTTTCTGACTTTTTTCTCTCAACAAGACTCGACTCAACCAAACCATTACCTCAGATATCAGGAATAATATCCGATCGATATCCAAAACAGCACACCATACCATTGCTTCAGATACCAGGAATAATATCCGATCGATATCTAAGCCGCACTCAATACCATCGTTTCGGATACCAGGAATAATATCCGATCGATATCCGAAACAAGCGCCCTAGATACCAGGAATAATATCCGATCGATATCTAAGCCATAACTCAATACCATCATTTCGGATACCAGGAATAATATCCGATCGATATCCGAAACAAGCGCCCTAGATACCAGGAATAATATCCGATCGATATCTAAGCCGTAACTCAATACCATCATTTCGGATACCAGGAATAATGTCCGATCCATATCCGAAACAAGCGCCCTAGATACCAGGAATAATATCCGATTGATATCTAAGCCGTAACTCAATACCATCATTTCGGATACCAGGAATAATATCCGATCGATATCCGAAACAAGCGCCCTAGATACCAGGAATAATATCCGATCGATATCTAAGCCGTACACAACATTGTCGCCTCCAATACCAGGAATAATATCCGATCAATATTGAGGTCACACACCAGACCGCCACTTTTTACTCTTTTCACATTTTCTCACACACCATGTTTGTCGACTCCACCTCAACCCTATCATGTATGTCAATGTCCATGAAATGTAACACCAAATAAAAGTACGAGAAAATCAAGTCTTTTTATTTTTCTTTATTAACAAGGTACAATATACTTAGAATCATTGAGTTAGCACCCATGATCTAAATTATCAAGTCATATATGAAACAAGAGGTGAATTCATCAAAAACTACTTTAACATGCTTTTACAGCTACTAGTACACAAGCATATCCACTTTAAAGCAATGCCCTTAAAAATGAGTTATAATTTTGTGGGTGAATTACACATCAAAAGAAAGTTCTTTGAGTCTAGTTTCCAACGCTTCGAACGGTGCGCGTTTTCGAGTTTTCTAGAGGAAGTTATGACCATTTTAGTAAAAGTCGTCAATGCTGAAAAGTGTCAATCGATTGGCAAAAGTGTCAATCGATTGGATGACATGTCAATCGATTGGAACACATATCAATCGATTAGAACACATGTCAATCGATTGGTAATCATTCCAATCGATTGGTAATCATTCCAATCGATTGGTATCAGCAGTTTCTCCCCTGTTACGAGTTTGAAGCCTGTTTTTGACCCATTTCTCAATTCTGCTTCAACCAAGACATATAATATATGGATTTCTTCATTTTTCCGCAAGGATTATGAATACGTGATTGGTTTAAACTAATTTAAATCATAGCTCTTGGATTTCACGTAAAACTGAGAGGTGACAAAACTTTAAATCAATGATACGTCGCGATACGGATGAATTAGGCCGTAGTATTCGAACCGCAGCTTATTGGCACTAAGATCTTTCATTCCCAATTCACGGAATTGATTTTGGTTAACTTTTTGTAAAACTCCAATTTTCAAAGCTTTAATGGTGTATCTATATATATACACATATACACACATATATACACTGAAATATACATATATAAACGTTGAGAGTGAGTTTATAATACTCACTGAGGTTAATTATACAGAGAATTTGAGACCGAGAATTCCGCCGAATAATCCGTCGTTAGAAATTACTCCTCCGTTCTCTTGATCTTGATATATATAGCTATGTATGTGTATATGTATATGTATATACTGTATGTGTGTTATGTGTGTTCTTGAGAGTTGAGAGAATTGAAAGAGAATTGAGAGATGCAGAGAGTTTGTGAGGGAGAGAATGAGAGACACAGTGAGTGATATATAGATTGCCCAAAATTGGGCTCCAAGCAACTCACGGGTTTCGCCTAGTGTGGTGGAGCTCACGTGCTCCCACACTCCAAACGCGGTACAAATGCAGATTTAATACAAAACTGGTATTTTTTTCGGGTAAAATAAAATACAGGAAAATAATATTAGCGTAGGAATAAATTCCCGATTTATACCAAAATATAGATATCGATTTTTGAAACCATAGAAAATATTTTCTATATTTATGAAAATTATAGTTTGACCCCCAAATAAATATTTCAAATAGAAATTAAATCAAATACTCATGGGAATGAAATGCAATATTTATTTATTAATGAAAAAGAAATTTACAGGGTGTTACACTCTACCCACCTTAACAGAGATTTCGCCCCGAAATCTGAGCTAACTAATCCTGAAACAACTCGGGGTATCTAGTCCTCATGTCAGACTCTAACTCCCACGATGCTTCTCCCTCGTCATGATGCCTCCACTGAACCTTAACCAAAGGAACGTCCCTTCTTCTCAGCCTCTTGATACTCTGGTCAAGAATCCTCACAGGTCTATCCTTGTAGACAACATTCTGACTCGTCTTAATATCATCAAAATTAACCACATGTGAAGGGTCCCGTATGTATTTCCTTAACATACTGACATGGAACACGTTATGAACACCAGACATCTTTGGTGGCAACGGGAGTCGATAAGCCACTTTTCCAACTCGCTCCAATATCTCAAACGGTCCGATGAAACGGGGTGCCAACTTCCCTCTTTTCTGACCAAAACGTACCACTCCCCGAACGGGTGAAACCTTAAGGAGGACGTGATCACCGATACTGAACTCCAAATCCTTTCGACGTCAATCCGCATAACTCTTGTGCCTGCTCTGTGCAGTTTTCATTCTTTCCTTAACCAGTGAAATCTTCTTATTGGCTTCTCTCACCAAATCTGGTCCCAATAATTCTGTGTCTCCCACTTCAGCCCAACACAACGGAGATCGACATGGCCGTCCGTACAAGGCTTCGAACGGTGCCATTCCAATACTCAAGTGATAACTGTTGTTATACGCAAATTCGACCAACGGCAAGTGCGTCTCCCAAGACTCTTCAAAATCGATTGCACAAGCTCTTAGCATATCTTCCATAATTTGATTAACACGCTCGGTCTGTCCATCTGTCTGAGGATGGAAAGCAGTACTCATCTTGAGCGAAGTTCCCATAGCCTTCTGCAAACTTTCCCAAAATCCTGAGGTAAAACGTGCATCTCGGTCTGATACAATCGACACAGGTGCACCGTGCAGTCATACCACTTGCTGTATGTACATTCGACTCATCCTTTCTACTGGGTAAGTCATATTGTACGCGATAAAGTGTGCGGACTTCGTCAGACGATCCACAATTACCCAAATCGCGTCATGATTCTGTTGTGACCGGGGTAATCCAACCACAAAATCCATAGTTACGTGTTCCCACTTCCATCCTGGAATAGGTAAAGGTTGCAATAATCCCGAGGGTCTCTGATGTTCGGCCTTTACTTGTTGACAAGTCAAACATTTAGACACAAACTCGGCTACTTCTCGTTTCATCCCTTCCCACCAGAAGTTTCTCTTCAAATCCTTATACATCTTTGTTCCTCCTGGGTGCACTGTCAGTCTTGATTTATGTGCTTCTTCGAGAATATCTTTTCTCAAATCTCCAGAATCTGGCACACACAATCTGTCTCGACATCGGTATCCTCCATCGGCCCCAACCTTCCATTCTGTAGGGTCCTTTTCTGACATCTTGGCGAACCATGCTTGAAATTTCTCGTCTTCCTTCTGGGCCGCGATGATTCGACTCACAAGTGTTGGTTGTACTACGAGGCATCCAAAGTGTTGCCCGACACTTCCCTCAGAAATCTGCATATCAAATTCTGCGATTGTCTCTAAGGCTTTCCATTCCCTTATCATCAATGAAGCAATCATTCCTTGAGGTTTCCGACTTAAGGCATTAGCGACTTCATTAGCCTTACCAGGGTGGTACTCTAATGTAAAGTCGTAATCCTTAATCAGCTCCATCCACCGACGTTGCCTCATGTTCATCTCTTTCTGAGTAAACAAATACTTGAGGCTCTTGTGGTCCGAGAATAGATCAAACTTCTCCCCATAGAGATAGTGTCTCCAGATCTTGAGCGCAAACACAACGGCTGCCAGCTCCAAATCATGAGTTGGGTAATTCAATTCATTCGGCTTCAACTGTCGTGAACCATATGCGATAACCTTTCTGTCTTGCATAAGGACACATCCCAATCCTTGATACGAGGCGTCACTGAAAATAGTGAACTTCTCACCATCCTTTGGTATTGCAAGCACTGGCGCTGTTGTCAATCTCTCTTTCAATTCCAGAAAAGCGCGTTTATGCTTATCAGTCCATTCAAACTTCAAATCTTTCTTAGTCAAACCAGTCAACGGGGCTGCTATCTTTGAGAAACCCTCTACAAATCTCCGATAGTAACCGGCGAGTCCCAAAAAACTTCTGACTTCTGTAGCATTGGTCGGCCGAGTCCAATTCGCCACTGCATCGGTCTTTGATGAGTCAACCGTGATTCCTTGTTGAGAGATCACATGCCCGAGAAACTTAACTTCCTGAATCCAGAACTCACACTCGCTGAATTTAGCATACAAGCGGTGCTTTTTGAGAGTCTGCATCGCAATTCTTAGATGCTGTTCATGCTCTTCCTCTGACTTGGAATAGATCAAAATATCATCGATGAAGACAATAACGAACTGATCTAAGTATGGCTTGAATACTCTATTCATCAAGTCCATAAACACAGCCGGAGCATTCGTCATCCCAAACGGCATCACTAAAAACTCATAGTGTCCGTACCTTGTCCTGAAAGCAGTTTTAGGTATGTCTTCCTTCCGCACCCTCAACTGGTGATATCCTGACCGTAGATCAATCTTAGAAAAGGTCGTGGCTCCTTGCAATTGATCAAACAGATCGTCTATCCGAGGTAAAGGATACTTATTCTTGATAGTAACCTTAGTCAGTTCTCGGTAGTCAATACACAGTCGCATAGTTCCATCCTTCTTCTTCACAAACAACACTGGTGCTCCCCGGGGTGAGGTACTTGGACGAACAAAACCCAACTTCTCAAGTTCTTGAACTTGTTCCTTTAGCTCCAGTAGCTCTGTAGGGGCCATCCTGTAGGGAACCTTGGTTATAGGTCGAGTGCCTGGCACCAATTCCACACAGAATTCTATGTCCCTTTCCGGCGATAATCCTAAAATATCTCGGAATACTTCCTCAAATTCCTTAATCACTGGTATTGATGACACTGTCACCTCTGCACTGACAACCTCAATGTTTGCTAGGCATCTGGTGAGGAACATATCACCTGAAGGGTTACATTGGAAATCAAAGGGTTGGTTCCCATTGTCCGCAAATGTGATCCTCTTCCTTGCACAATCCAACTTCGCATGATTCTTCTCGAGCCAATCCATTCCTAGGATTATATCGAACTCCTTCATCGACAGAACCACCAATCTTGCCAAAAGTTCACGGTCTCCTAACCGTAGAGGATAATCCTTACATACATGTAATAACTTGACAGTGGTTCCTAAGGGTGAGACAGCACTCAAAGCTTCCTCTAAACATTGCGGTACTATTCCCAACTTTCAAATAGTCTTAACAGATATAAAGGAATGTGTAGCACCCGTGTCAAATAAAACTTTAACATGAGAGTTAAACAAGGTTAGAGTACCTTCCACTGCTCGTTGCTCAGGCGGTCCTTCCTCATAAGTACCTCCTTCGTACCCTGTTTCTTCATAGCCAGCAGCCTCGGGGATAACAGCATTCAGGCGGGCCTGTCCTTGCTGACCGTAATTGCCTCTCCTAGGAGCCTTGCATTCTAGACTTATGTGACCTGGCATGCCACAATTATAGCACACAACTCCCGGACGATCAGCACGCCTAGTTATTCTGCAATCTTTAGCTCGGTGACCAGGATTACCACAATTGAAGCAGTTATTGTTGTTGTTCCCTCCTGTTGCTCGAGGGGGATACTGCTGTACTGCTTGTGTCTGTTGAGGCTTCTTCCCTCCATCCCAGGTCCTTTTCTGTCCCTGATGGTACCCAGGTTTCTGTCCGGGATAACCCTTTTGTGGAGGTCTATTTCCAAATGGCTTCGGATTTTGACAACCATCATTCTCCAACCCCGTAGCTAATCTTACCAGAGCTTTAAATGACTGGCCCAGATGCCCCATAGTCAGATGTCGGAGAGACAAGTTGAGACCCCGGTGGTACTTCTTGATTTTCTTCTGGGGTGTGTCCACCATATGTGTAGCAAAGCGAGACAGACGCTCAAACCGAGTGGTGTACTCTCGGACAGTCAGATTCCCTTGAGTCAATTCCATAAACTCTTTCTCTCTCTTGTCCTTCTCTTCTTCAGGAAAATACTTCTCGAGAAATCTTTCCTTAAACACCACCCACGACATTCTCCTTTCAGCTTCTTCCCCTATGGTTGTCTTTTCTGCATCCCACCAATCAGCCGCTGCATAAGACAGCTGAAAGATAGCCAGACGCTTCCTCTCCAGATCAGTGCACTCTATGGTCTCAAAGATACGTTCCATCTGGCGTAGCCACTGTTCCGCTTACCAAGGTTCATCAGTCCTAGCAAAATACTCAGGTCGCAGAGCGCGAAACTCCTTGAGAAGCTTGTCTCCAGTCTGGTGGGCTTGCCTCCCATTCCCGTTGTGATTCCCATTCTGATTATTGTTCCTTGCATTCTGATCACTAACCCTCTCCAATCTTCTTACAAAAGCCTCAAACATTCCAGTTGGATCCACTACCGGCGGTGCATCTTCAATAGCGGGACGATTCCTGAGATTTCATCTAGCCATATCTCAAGAGAAAGGTACCTATCCATTGATCAACAAGAATTTGGTCAATCTCTCGAGAAGAAGGAAAATTCTAAACGATAGAAAGCGACTAAACACGGAATGAAGTCGAACTATCTTATCTTAATTCTATCTTAACGGGAGATCCTATGTGTCTTGGACAATTGGTCGAGCCATAACCTGGTTCTGATACCAAAAAGCCTGTCACGCCCCGATGTAGCATAATTCAGGAAAGCATTTAATTTCCTTTATGGACTCGTAGGTCGTGACAAGTGAGTATGACCAATTGTCCCTGCAACAAATAACTTAACAACATTTCTAGAGCAAAGGATACTAACAAAACATAAGTTCCAAAATTAAAACTTACTAACTATTACAACAGTCATAATCTTAGGCACAAAACGCCTTATTCAAAAATCTAAACTAGTTTATTACAACCCAAATTAAAAAGACGTAGGAAATATAAAGCAGCCTCCTGGAAAGTCCCTTGCCTCTAACTAGCATAGTCGAAATACCCTGGCCACTCCTGACCCTGAAAATCTGGACATACAGTCCAGGACGCATCAACGCCGTCAGCTTATGCAAGCTGGTGAGCAAAATAAACAAGTGCTCGCAATGTATATATAAGCAAATAAACAACGGTGCAAATTAACTTTAAAAGCAATAGATTCAAGGTTCCAATTCCAACATAAGTCACGGGGGAATAATGTAAGCAATAAATATGCGACCATGCATGAACAATGTAACATCTCATCTTTCTGACTCTTTTCTCTCAACAAGACTCGACTCAACCAAACCATTACCTCAGATATCAGGAATAATATCCGATCGATATCCAAAACAGCACACCATACCATTGCTTCAGATACCAGGAATAATATCCGATCGATATCTAAGCCACACTCAATACCATCGTTTCGGATACCAGGAATAATATCCGATCGATATCCGAAACAAGCGCCCTAGATACCAGGAATAATATCCGATCGATATCTAAGCCGTAACTCAATACCATCATTTCGGATACCAGGAATAATATCCGATCGATATCCGAAACAAGCGCCCTAGATACCAGGAATAATATCCGATCGATATCTAAACCGTAACTCAATACCATCATTTCGGATACCAGGAATAATATCCGATCGATATCCGAAACAAGCGCCCTAGATACCAGGAATAATATCCGATCGATATCTAAGCCGTAACTCAATACCATCATTTCGGATACCAGGAATAATATCCGATCGATATCTAAGCCGTACACAACACTGTCGCCTCCAATACCAGGAATAATATTCGATCAATATTGAGGTCACACACCAGACCGCCACTCTTTACTCTTTTCACATTTTCTCACACACCATGTATGTCGACTCCACCTCAACCCTATCATGTATGTCAATGTCCATGAAATGTAACACCAAATAAAAGTACGAAAAAATCAAGTCTTTTTATTTTTCTTTATTAACAAGGTACAATATACTTAGAATCATTGAGTTAGCACCCATGATCTAAATTATCAAGTCATATATGAAACAAGAGGTGAATTCATCAAAAACTACTTTAACATGCTTTTACAGCTACTAGTACACAAGCATATCCACTTTAAAGCAATGCCCTTAAAAATGAGTTATAATTTTGTGGGTGAATTATACATCAAAAGAAAGGTCTTTGAGTCTAGTTTCCAACGCTTCGAACGGTGCGCATTTTCGAGTTTTCTAGAGGAAGTTATGACCATTTTAGTAAAAGCCGTCAATGCTGAAAAGTGTCAATCGATTGGCAAAAGTGTCAATCGATTGGATGACATGTCAATCGATTGGAACACATATCAATCGATTGGAACACATGTCAATCGATTGGTAATCATTCCAATCGATTGGTATCAGCAGTTTCTCTCCTGTTACGAGTTTGAAGCCTGTTTTTGACCCATTTCTCAATTCTGCTTCAACCAAGACATATAATATATGGATTTCTTCATTTTTCTGCAAGGATTATGAATACGTGATCGGTTTAAACTAATTTCAATCATAGCTCTTGGATTTCACGTAAAACCGAGAGGTGGCAAAACTTTAAATCAATGATACGTCGCGATACGGATGAATTAGGCTGTAGTATTCGAACCGCAGCTTATTGGGACTAAGATCTTTCATTCCCAATTCACGGAATTGATTTTGGTTAACTTTTTGTAAAACTCCAATTTTCAAAGCTTTAATGGTGTATCTATATATATACACATATACACACATATATATACTGAAATATACATATATAAACGTTGAGAGTGAGTTTATAATACTCACTGAGGTTAATTATACAGAGAATTTGAGACCGAGAATTCCGCCGAATAATTCGTCGTTAGAAATTACTCCTCCGTTCTCTTGATCTTGATATATATATATATAGCTATGTATGTGTATATGTATATGTATATACTGTATGTGTGTTATGTGTGTTCTTGAGAGTTGAGAGAATTGAGAGAGAATTGAGAGATGCAGAGAGTTTGTGAGGGAGAGAATGAGAGACACAGTGAGTGATATATAGATTGCCCAAAATTGGGCTCCAAGCAACTCACGGGTTTCGCCCAGTGTGGTTGAGCTCACGTGCTCCCACACTCCAAACGCGGTACAAACGCAGATTTAATACAAAACTGGTATTTTTTCGGGTAAAATAAAATATAGGAAAATAATATTAGCGTAGGAATAAATTCCCGGTTTATACCAAAATATAGATATCGATTTTTGAAACCATAGAAAATATTTTCTATATTTATGAAAATTATAGTTTGACCCCCAAATAAAATTTTCAAATAGAAATTAAATCAAATACTCATGGGAATGAAATGCAATATTTATTTATTAATGAAAAAGAAATTTACAGGGTGATACAAGTACGAGACACAAGGTTACATAATATTCCATATGAAATACATAGGGTAGGATTCAAAGTCTAAGTTATGACAATAAAAAATGCAATACAAAGAAGATGAATCCCCTAGTTTTAAATCCTACACAAATGAACCCTAGAAATGCTACAACACTAAATCCAAGAGTTCATGATACACAACCTAAGTAAATCTAACTAATAATAGAAAGCATATCAATATCATCAAAAGAGAAGAGATAGAAAATATACCTAGCCATTAAAACTTCAATCCAAGCTTCAAGTTTATACAAATGAAGAAGAAATGGAAGGGAACCCAAGTGGGTTCCCAAAAATGAGAGAAGAAGAAGAATAATGTTGGGAGAAAAACACACAAGAGATAATCCACTACAAAAACCCTATCTCTATCTATTTATAAAAAGCCCACATAATGGCAAACTTGTAATTAAAAAGGGGGCAAAACACAGCAGCCGCGGATCGATCCCTTCTTTGGGCCGGATCGATCCGCTATTCTTCTGGACAGTTGATATCTCTTCGAAAAGCCACGGATTGATCCCTTCATTGGGGCGGATCGATCCATCTTGGGTTTTTTTCTGGCAAAATGCTCCTTCAGAATCGCAGATCGATCCACTCAAAAGGCAGGATCGATCCGTGTCTTTTAAAACTGATATTAGGCTCCTCTAAAACACACGGATCGATCTGCTCATTGGGCCTGATTGATCTGCCTTTGCTGAAGTTCTTTCCTTTCCCTTTTTATGATATAAGAACCAAACGGAGTTGGTTCTCACTTTGAACAAGTTCCCAAACACTACAAGAAAGAGATTTTTATTAGCAATAAGTGAACAACAACAAGAATAACAAAAGTACAATTTATCAATTAAATCTCCCAATATAAGTGATAATTTGTGTCCAATAAGGGTAAAATCATGAAGTTAAGAATGCAATATTGGACACGAATCATAGACCCAAATTGGGAACGTTCACCTCATTCGAGGATGGACCATTTGGAAGATGCAGTGAGTAATTTTGTGAGATCGGTAAGTAAAAGGGTGTGTTTGAAAGCCAGTGAATCCACAACCACGACACGGGCAAGGGATTATTAAACAGTTCTGTAAATGGAAACCGCTTTAGTTTGAGGAAGGTCCTGACACATCATTAGCCGATCGTTCGCTAATGAATATAAATCGTATTTTTTGAGCCGTGGATTGCACTGACGGTGAAAAGATCATGTGTGCTGCTGATACCCTCAAAGGGGGAGCTCAAAATTGGTGGAACAATCAGATTTCTCAAGGACCATCAGAGACATGGAGGAGGTTTGAGAAAGAGTTTAACAAACGGTACTTCCCAGCATCAACAAAGACGCAATTGAGTTGGGAATTTGCAAATTTGCAGCAATAAGACATATCTGTCAATGAATATGCTACAAAGTACAATGATCTACTTCGTTTTGGATACCAGTCTATTCCAAGGGAAGAAGATAAAGCCCGAAAGTTTAAGGAGGGATTAAGGGATAACATACGCAGCCGTGCTGATACGCTACAACATCAAAATGTGGCCGATGTTCAGGATGTGTCCTTGATAGTGGAAAGAGATATTGAAAAATTCAAGCAAAGGCAGAAAGGCAAACGGGCATATGAAGACAAAGGGAAGGGATAAGAGGTCTCTAAGAGGACGTTTTCACAGGGTTCATGCTCGGGTATAAAAATCCAAGAGAGAAATACATACTCCGGGGAGACTACCCCATTGTGCTCAACATGCAATCAACGACACGTGGGAGTTTGCCACCAAGGAAATTGGGACATGTTGCAAGATTCTGTCTGCAAGTAAGAGCTCAAAGTACTGGAGGTTCTAACTCAGATATGATAGAGTGATGTTACACTTGTGGGGTACTAAGACATCAAGCCAAGGATTGTCCAACGAAGAAGCAACGAAGCACGAGTTCAATGGCTATAGCCGGGGCAAGGTCCGGCAATGTGGATAAGGGGAAGGGAGTCGAGCCAAGGCAAGGAAGGTTTTATCAGTTGCACTGGGAGATATCTCAGCTACCGACTCCGTAGTATCAGGTATATTACCAATTTGTTCACATCTAGCTCATGTTTTGATAGATTCAGGGTCAACACATTCTTTTTTTGCATGTGAATTTGTTCAACATTTATATGGCATGTCCGAACCTTTAGGATATGATTTGTCTGTATCCCTACCTTTTAGTAAACCAATGATGACTTCTTCAATTTTCAAGGCATATAACATTTGGGTAGACGATAGAGAATTGACCGTTAATTATTTTGAAGTGATTATGGGTATGGATTGGTTGTCCGCAAACCAAGCCTTCGTTGAACGAAAAAGAATTATTTTCCGACCAGGGAGAATTAATTTCTCAGGGAATTGGTGTCGTAGCACCACCATTCTTAGTGTCAGCAGTTCGGGCGGGTAAATTATTGAAACAAGGTTGTCATAGATTTTTATGCTCTATAATTGATACACGTGTTACGGGCACAAAGGTAGAAAACATATCCGTGGTAAGGGGGTTTTCAGATGTATTTCTCGAGAACTTGCCAGATGAACTGATTGAGCGAGAAATTTAATTCAGTATTGAAGTAGCTTTTGGATCTCAACCTGTATCAAAGTGTAACACCCGTACCCAGAAAAGGGTTAATCAACATTTTAATATGAATTAATACATATGATTAGTGAATATAATTGATTAATGGGAGGCTATGGACTCGTCCGAGAAAAATTCATCAGTGAGGAGGGACAAGTAATGAAGTCGGATCCAATGAAGAGCCCGGGTTATGAAATTTGCATTTAAATGACTAGATGCATTTATATGATTAGTTGGAGATATATTTAGTAGCTTCCATATTACATTGATTAATATGTTAGTTGTTAAAATGCTAGTTTAGTATAGCAAATAAGGGCATAAATAAAAATGATTTATAATTAGTAGGTACGTTAGCAACTTCACAAAATATTTGGGACCACATGGGAACCCATACGGGACTTAGACAAACACCCATTTAATAATTGGGTAGTTAATGGAATGTTAGGGGGATTTCATAACAAGAACTTAAGAGTTTCGGGGGTGTAAATGAAAAGTGGGAAAAATGAGGGGTTGACACCTCAATGCATGTATGTGTATATGTTAAGAGGTTAAGGGAGTCTCGCATTTACAGAAAATTAAACAAAAAAAGAGAGAGCTCACTGAGAGAGAAAGACGAGCACGTCGCCGACGCCGTAAAATTGTCATTCCGTTGTCGTTCGTCATCCAAGTCGGGAACCGAAACTGTATTTCGACTCATGGACGTAAGACGGTCGTTTCTATACCATTTATTTATGTTTTAATCGTCGGATTTTGGTAGCTCATTCTAATCGGTGACACGCGGTTGTCGAAAACTTGTAAGAATTACTCCGGAGTAGGATTTGGGCAAGGATCATTAAGGAATTCACTTGTTTGGGTAAATCTGTAAGATGTGAGTGACTTTAATCCATGGGCTGCATGTAAATTCATATTTAATGTGTTAATTTTATGCTAGTATGTTGAATTCTTGTAGATTAATGCATGGATACAGAATTATGAATATTAGCATGTGAATCTATGTGGGTTTTGATTAATTTAATCAAAATTAGAAGTTGTTATGCCTAGTATTCCATGTTGAGATGATTATGTGAATATGTGTTGTGGGTTGGAGAAAGCCTTCTGTTGGTTCATCGTGGATTTACTCCATAATAAGGAGACGTGGAAAGCCCAATCTGTGTAAGGGTACTCACCACTTAACTGTGTAAAGATGTGTGGGTGATGACCCAGCAGTGGAAGGGTATGTGAGATGGTGTGAATAAGAGGTACTATATGCACATAAGCGCAAAAGGCAAAAGCGACGTCACGGTGAATTGATATTTGGTCTTTTGGAGACTAAATGATATGTTGATTGTTAACTTGTGCATTGAATATGACATTACACTCATACATGTGATTAGCTTTATTCACTAAGCGAAAGCTCAAACAAATATTATTTTCTGTGTGGTTATTGAATAACCATCACAGGTACGGAACGAGAAGCGGAGAGAAAATGACCGACATGTCGGGTTTGAACTTGGGAGTTGTAAATATAGGTGGTTATGTCCATATGCTTAGATGGTTTTAATTGCAAATGTAACTTTTGTAATAGGAATGTTTGAACAACTTGTGTTTTGAAGTTTTTGTAATATGTCAAGCTCAATTAAGTTTGGTGTTGAATGTACCTTTAAGTGTGAGTTGCACTTGCAAGGCACTAGTTAAGCATGGTTGGATAGATTTGAGCAAAATGGTAGAGTTTTGGGTTGAAAATGATTCTTAAAAACTCTTATGATGGTTAGTTTTGTGAAGGTTGTGGTGTGAGACCATTCCGGTTAGTTCGAATTGGTGTCGCAATCATTTTGGGTGGGTTTTGGTTATAAACAAGTTGTTTATAGAGCTTTTGAATTTATCTTTGCAAAATTTCCATCTCTTTACTACTTTACTAAAATTAGAGTTTCTATGACTTGTTTTCATTTATATGTGGCTTGGATCATGTTTAAAAATGTGTGAGAATGTTTAAATATGTTTGTGGACATGTTGTGGAAGTTTTGGAAGTGTTTCCAAGTGTTTGGGCATGTTTTGGTGAAGTTTAAACTTGCAAAACAGGTTGGGAGATGTTGCTGTAGAATTTTCTGCATCAGGGCTGTAATACCTCTATTTCGGTTATTAATAAAACCTGGTATTTCATTTCTATACTTGTATAACCTTTCTTTTTCTTTTGGTAAGATTTGGTTACCAATCGATTGCCATTCATCCCAATCGATTGACACTTTTTGGTTACCAATCGATTGACATGTTCCCAATCGATTGCCATTCTACCGACGAAAATTGATTACGTGTCAACTACCAATCGATTGACATTCTTTCCAATCGATTGCCTTCAAATATCTGTTGTCAATTGATTGACTTGTGTCCCGATCGATTGACATAAGCTGAGATAAGTTTTCTTCTTTTCTTGAGATTTAAACGTGTGGCACTCTCTCTCTCTCTATATATATATATGTCTTCATTTAAGGCCTTGGGCCTGTTTTACACAGCTAAAGAGAGAGAGAGAGACATATCTTGTGTTATATCTATATCTATATCTCTTACACACACACACTACTTGGTAGCAGGGAAGAAAAAAAAGAATAAGAGAAGGAGAAGAACGAGAGAAAGAAAAAAGAGAAAGAGAGAGAGAGCTGGATAAAGAAAGAAGGAGAAAGATAAGGAGGAGAGAGAGAGTTTGGAGGTTTTCAAACTCACACACAACCAAACACACCTTGGTGAGTTCCTAACTCACTTGGTCCCTATATTTGAAGTTTATGCAAGTTATTATGATGATTAGATGTGTCAATGCATGATTTTGACGTTTACATATGCAATTTTTGAAATCTGCTGGTGAAGACGAAGTTCCAATCGATTGGTATAAATCCCAATCGATTGACATCAGTGGAGTCCCAATCGATTGGATAGAATTTTAATCTATTGATATCCCAATCGATTGCCAATGTTAGCAATCGATTGACATTAATTTTATCCCAATTGATTGCCTTTTCCCTCAATCGATTATTATAACTTTTATCCCAATCGATTGGACCTTATACCAATTGATTGGTATTGGCAGAACATGGATTCCCTTGCCTATTTATTATATAAGAGGTTTGATTGTTCGATTTTCGATTCAAACTTCTGTTATGCGATTCTGGGTCAATCAGGGATAATGTGACACCAAAGAAAAGTATAGTTAAGAATAATGGATTAATATAATGACGTTGGATACTATGCAGTTCTTGTATGAGTTCGATTTCCATTCTTTTAATCAGAGTAGTCAGGCCACATGGGAATTGTCATGTATCGATAGAAGTACTGAGTTTAAGTAAGTTTGATATGTTCTGGGAATGGTTCGTGGGAAGACGCCTGGTCATGATATGCGTTCACATGCGGTGGATGATTTATATCCTTAACGAGTGGTGGATGGTTTGTATCCTTAACGAGTGGTGGATGGGTGATCACTGGTATACAGTGAGAAGTCGTGGCAATCGATTTGATGTGGTATTGTTTTAAGTGTTATATCCCTGACATGCGGTGGATGGTTTATACCTTAACGAGCAATGGACAGAATGATGGTATGTCCAAATATATGAAACGATTGAGTCTATTCTTTCTAGAGTGTGTTGTTGATCTTTGGTCATCGGATAACAAGACGATAAGGTTGGGTTAACGATGTTGAATAAAGGAACACGATATTATTATAGTAGAACTTATCTCATATCTTTCATAAGCTTGTTTTACTTTAGATAACTAATACATTGTTAGTTTATACTCACTCAGCTCTCAGTAAGCTGACGGCCTTTTATTGCCTGGACTTTCCCCCATCCAGAGTATCATGTATCTCATTTTACAGGTGACAGAGTCTACGATGATAGTCCCTATCTGGGAGGAGAATACATTAAGGGTGGTCCCCGTAAGAGTTGAGTCAAAATGAACATCTTGATAGTGTCTTAGGTTCTACGAGCTTTGAAATTAAAATTTTTTATTTTGGTTGTCCATTTACGCACGCACATGAAGATAACAGGTATGGAACATTCTAAAGATTTTGATAGTAAATTAACTATGATGACGGCTATGCCAGGGAGGATTATAATGCTGATGTTTATGCCAGCTGAAGACCTGGAGATAGTTATTAGTTTATTTTGTTGCTGTTTAGACTGTTTTGTTATATTTGGTACTTGGGCATATGTTGCTTCCAAACCTTATATACTTCTACTGTAGCTTTTCGGTTGTAATAACTCTGATGCTGGTAATATAATAAGTTTCCTTTGTATTATTGTGGGTTTGTGTTTCTGTTGTCTAGAACTGCGTGGTGTGGAAAGTTAGTGACATTCACCAGTCATTCCCTATGGACCCATAAACGAAATTTTTTTTTCTCTATTTATGCTGCTCTGGGGCGTGACAGGATTTTTGGTATCAGAGCCCCAGGTTGTGATACTTTTGTTTACTGACAATTCCACACCATCTGGTCCTAGTATGTTAAGACTTCCTTGAGATAAGATATGAGTTTGAGATAAGTTCATCTTTCTGACGATGGATAGTCTCTTTGCAAGATAGCATGGATCCAGAGTTTCATCAGTTTGTTACCGATGCTTATAGAGGACACGTGATCCATGGGGATACTGTGGAGCCAGCTGACCTGGAGTATTATCATGAGCGAGTGTGCCAGATAGCTAGTCGACATTTGGAAGAAAACATGTGGAGGGCGCTTTATGTGACCGGGAGTATTCACCCGACACAGATGTGTATGAATGCTTACAATTCTGCGAGAGTTGGTAGAGACATTTGTCAGGAGATATTATGGTTAGTTCAGAGTAAGCCAGAGATGGATGAGATTGAGCTGAGAGCTATTTTAGCAGTCCCACCAGAGCCTGTAACTGCCATCACCAGTACTAGTTCTGGAGCCTGAGCCAATTCAAGATGAGGAGGATCCAGAGCCAGAGGATGAGCATCCCGACGAGGATATTGACGGGGATGGAGAGGAGGAGCCGATAGACGACGAGGACCCAGCGGAGGATAAGCATGTGGATGACGTGGATGATGTTGAGCCGGAGGATGATCAAGAGGAGCCAGAGTTTGAGCCAGAGGATCCAGCACAAGACCCAGAGGCCATGGAGGCAGACATAGGGGTGGAGGTCGATGTAGTAGTTGAGGACGTGGCAGATGAGGAGATTTTTGTACCAGAGGCACCCATTATGCTTTAGATACCAGCCGTGTAATAACCTGCATTTTTATTTAATTTATTTGTAATTGCACTGGCATATTTAAATTCAATTAACATTGTCTGCTTTTATTTTAATTCCAGTCACTTGTTTGGAATATTAATGTCTTATCTAATTCACATTTAAATTCTATTGGGGGCCAAACTGCAATTTTACAAAAGTTAGTAATACCTGTGGGGATTTCAGAATCTGTATTTCAACACGGTGAAAGTAACTTCTTTTGACTCAATCAGTATTTTTATAAAACCAGTAAAACAATTCTTTAGTTAAAATGAATTTTCTGTATTTTTGTGGTGACCACCGCGCCCCGAAAATACCAGTTTGTGTCCAAAACTGTCCGCGCTGTGCTAAATTTCCCCAGATATTGGAAGTGACCGATTTGGAGACTTACTTTATTTCCATTTATGGCAACTAATGATTGCCTTGCACTTGTTTGGGAATGTCTAGCTTGTGTATGTTATTTTTGTGCCAAAAGCTAGATTCCCAAACAACTCTAGTGAACCCCTATACATCTACACTTGAATCTTGGAAAATTGGGGAGTTATATACATCAGTGTATATACGTAAGTATAATTCAGTTTGGATTAACCTCTTAATCTGCAATTGCTTAGGAATTAGAATGGTTAATCAATGTTAATTGGTTGAGTAAGTATCACAACTCACAACTTGGAGCCCAAGTTCTTAAGCTCTATATAACTAAGCTCTTCATCACACACACACATTTTCATTCTGCTCTTCACAAACACTAAACACAGAGAGTAGAGAGAGTTACACAGAGAGTTATAACAGAAATTTATAGAGAAAGCTCTTAATCCCCATAGCCAAAGCTTGGGTTTGAATTTCTCCATTTGATTTTCTTTCTCAACAATTCCTTTGTTCTCAATATCTGTGAGTATTCTAAACTCACTAAGACTGTAATTTCATAATTATTTACTGTGTGTTTGTTTAATTTTGTAATACACCATTGTTGATCCTACGTATGAAGTTCATAGCTTGAAATCAAGATTTTCAAACCTTAATCTAAATCCGTTTTCAGAGATGAATATCAAAGATTACTGTATGTATTGACTATGGTGAAAGTTTTAGAGCCTAATTGATTCACATGAGAAAGTATATTAGAAATTAAATTTTGACATGTTTTAGTTTATCATAAAATTGGAGAGTTATAGTTAGAATCATGTTAAATTAACCATAGATTCTTAATCCTTGTTGAAAAACAAAGAGATCCATATATAATAGGACATATACACTAACCGAACTGAAATGGGTCAAAAAGACCCCTGTTTTACTGAACCAGAGCAGTTCCTGCAGAGAAGATGAAGCCTCAGCTTCATCTCGCGCCACGATCGCGCGCGCGAGAATCGCGCGAGCGGCCCGCGCGAGCGACCCCTCGCGCGAGCGACCCGCGCGCGCGAGGTAGCCTTCCCCAGGCAGACGCAAGAGTTCATATATATATAATGGAAAATTGGCTGGTCGCGCGAGCGAGGGTCGCGCGAGGACCCCTTCGCGCGAGCGATCCGCGCGCGCGACCCTGCTTTCCTCAGGCAGACAGAAAAGGTTATAAATAAAGGAAAAATGGGCTTATCGCGCGAGCGGCCCGCGCGAGCGACCTTTCGCGCGAGCGGCCCGTGCGCGCGAGGTAGTGCAGTTTCTGTTTTTGTCTGTCTTTCTGTTAAGGGACTGTTTGGATGAAATTTATATACTGTTAAGGCTCTGTTTGGGAATTTAGTTGATCAGAACTCTAATTGGTTATGTTTAAGTGATTTAAACCTTGTAGTATAACTCATTAATCCCCGTACGCGTGTTGTTTCTTGATTCTGCATTTTTGTTTAAGTGCATACCATTCATGTGAGTCAGTGGTACATGCATTGGGGTGTCAGTCTGTGTGGAAAAGAGTAATGGTAGTGTGGAAAGGGTATGAGATTGTGTTTGTAGTTGTGGTCGTGGTTGTGGTTGAGTATGAGTTTGTGGTCGTGGTTGTGGTTGTGGTTGTGGTAGAGTTTGTGGAAGAGGGTATCTTTGAAATGCGACGGTGGCAAATAAGGACACTCCCTGACGCCCATGGAAGCGTTAAAGTGTGTGAAGCCGAACTCGGACATTCCCTGGCACCCATGGTAGTGCTAAAGTGTGGCCTACGGACACTCCCTGATAACTCAAGTCTGGATACTGTGTGAGGGGTCGCCCCGGTATTTGCATGGCGGTTAGGGTATTCAAAGTGTGAGGCATTGGACACTCCCTGGTACCCCGGACCAAAGTGTGAGGCAAACTGGACACTCCCTGGCGCCCCGTTGCTAAAGTGTGGCTATCTGAGTGTTTTAAAGATACCAGGAGTAGGATAGTGGGTTGTTGTGGATGTCGAGAGAAAAGAGTCGGCGAGATGAGTGTGGTGCATTGTCTCATTTCACGAGTATCTGTATTTATGAATGCAAGACTTTTATTATATTCCTTGTTGTTTTATAAAATAAATTCTTTCAGTATTTTAATAATGGAAAAAGGTAAATGGGTATGATTTACATTCAAAGTCATGTTTTTAATACTCACCAGCTTCTTGAAGCTGACGACGTTGATGCGTCCTGGACATTCGTGTTCAGGCTTTTCAGGTTACAATCAGGAGGAATCATACGACTATGCTAATTGAGAATGGCTGCATCTGGAATAAAGAAACTGTTTATTTTATGCATTAAGTTTAGTTGTTTGAGTTTTAAACTGTTTTGCTGTTAAGGATGACTGTAATAGACTTTAAGATATTATTTTATTTTCAAGGCGGTCTGTGCCTTAGTTGACCCCGGTTTATAAGATGTAATAAGATAGAAAATTTTTGTAAGCCTTGATTGCTTTACTCTGATTATTATGTTTTATTGTTTGACGTTTGGGACGGAATCGATCCTTCAAACTGTCGCGACCTACGGGTCCATAAAGGAAATTAAACGCTTTCCTTATTTATGCTACGTCGGGGCGTGACAGGATTTAGTGGTATCAGAGCCAGGTTATTATTTATCACAAGATAGTTTAGCCAGGTTAGGGTTTACCAGTATAGACCCGATTCCACATTCCATTAAGTGTTACACACCCGATGATACGACAGGGAGGATAGACTCAGAACCCAAACGCCTAAGATTATTCTGTTCTGACTTTAAGTAGTACCCTTTTCAGGTATGGATCCAGCTCCCCCACTTTATGTACCAGACAGGTTCGGAGGACACTTCGTATTACCTGGGGCAGTAATCCCAGCTTTTATTGACTTATATCAGACGGCCGTAGAGCAGCTAGCCGTGACGACGGTTGTATCTGAGGTTTGGCACCAGGTCCACGTGGTAGGCCTAGTTGACCTGACCCGTATCCGTTTCGAGCTTCGATATTTCGCAGAGACTCAGCGTCTAGTGTTGGTCGAGGTTCTGCGATTGGTCGATAGCGATGCTTTCTACCTACCCCTTGAGATCCAGGTCGTGCATGCCCACCTGGCTCAGTTGGAGATGCCTCCGCCGGTTGTACCCATTGCTGAGGACGATGCAGAGGTTGTCCACGTGGTCCCAGTAGGTGGGGAGATCTTGGAGGACGGCATAGGTCTGGACGATCTTGCCGCTGAGCTCGAGGCGGAGCTAGCACTTGAGCTAGCCCTGCCTGAGGAGATGGTAGATGAGGCGGATGCTCCTGTACCCGCTTCATCGTCCACCTCTCACAGCTATGATGGGGTTGGACCATTCGTTGTTCAGCGTTATCGCCCTGTCGATTCGCTAGATCTCCTGATGGCCGCTTATGGAGATGATTGACGTCTTCGTTACAACTTGTACATATTAACTACTTTTAACTATTAGCTCTGTCTCTTTTTGCAACTGTAATTACATGCATTAGAGTGTAGGGCAATGACCCCATTTTTGTAACATTAACTCTTGCATGCGTCCTAACCCATGCAGATAGGGTAGGCATTGATCTGACCATACGTGCCTTTTTGTATCTACTTGACAGAAGTTATATATATAAGATATACTCTTTTGAATGTTGTTGTCATTTAAATTACTTCATATCACTATTGCATGCATGTTTCTCATTCTACTACCACTATCATGCATAGAATGGCTGGAGGAGTCAGGAGAAACAGGAACCTGATCGAGGGAGCACCCGAAGCTGCTGATCCTACCGGGATGTTTGAAGCGTTTATCAGACGGTTAGAAAGGATCGGTAATACGAACGACAATCGGAGAGACCGTCAAACGGGAGACAAGTTGCTAGAAAGATTCCGTGCTCTAAGGCCCGAACAATTTGCGGGTACCGCGGAACCCTGGAAAGCGGAACAGTGGTTGAGACAGATGGACCGGATGTTTGAAGCTGTCCAATGTAACGAGATAGACAAGAGAAGATTGGCTACGTTTCAGCTGACCGATGCTGCCGCAGATTGGTGGGATTCGGTCATAGCTACTATCGGGAATGGAGCTGCAACGGGGATGACGTGGACTGCATTTAAGGGGAGATTTTTGGAGAAGTATTTCCCGGCTATGGAAAGGCACCGAAGAGAAAAGGAATTTATGGACTTGACACAAGGAACCAAGTCGGTGCAGGAGTACACCACACAGTTTGAAAGGCTGTCTCGATTTGCTCCACACCTAGTTGATACTGAAGAGAAGAAGATCCGCAAGTATAATCAAGGGCTGACACCGCAGATTCGCCGCTTGACCCTCGGCCACTTGGATAAATCGTTTGAAGGACTTGTTGGTTTGGCTACGGATCTGGAAGAAGATGCTCGAGTGAGCCGAAAACAATTTGAATTCCGACCGCCTCAAAGGGGTAATTTTGGGAATAGACCACCAATGAACCGTACCCAAGGGCAGAAGAGGAATTTCGACGGAAGCAAGAAGACCCAGGCTACTACCTATCCAACTCAACCCCGAGTAGGAGAAGGAAGTAGTAGTGGAAAGTGTTTCAACTGTGGCAACCCTGGTCATGTGGCTCGTGATTGTAAGGCACCAAGGCGTACTACTCAGCAAGGGATAGTCTGCTTCAACTGTGGTGAACCAGGTCACATCAGCAGGTTCTGTACTGCTCCTAAGCAGGTGACTTATGGTCAACAGGGTCAGACTCGCTTGAATGCCGTTATCCCTGATGCCGCTGGATATGATGGAACTGCGTATGAAGAAGGGAATTACGGAGAAGCTCAACCTGATCAGCAAGCAGTGGAAGGTACATTAACTCTGTTTAACTCCCATGTTAAAGTGTTATTTGATACGGGTGCTGCTCTTTCGTTCATATCTGTTAATACAATTCGAAGATTGGGTATTTTACCTCATCGTTTAGAGAAAGCTTTGAAGGCTACTTCGCCATTAGGAGCTGCGGTCAGATTAGGACACGTGTGCAAGGATTGTCCCTTACGGTTAGGAGACCGTGAAATCCCTGCTAGATTGATTGTCCTATCAATGAAGGAGTTTGACATAATCCTAGGAATGGATTGGCTCTCTCAGAATCAAGTGAAACTGGATTGTGCGAGGAAGAGAATTACATTCCCCGACAATGAGAATCAACCCTTTGATTTTCAATGTAACCCTACGGGAGATATGTTCCTCACGAGATGCTTAGCCAACCTCGAAGTCGTCAGTACAGAGGTGACAGCGTCATCTATACCTGTAGTCAAGGACTTCGAAGAAGTGTTTGAAGATGTTTCTGGTTTACCGCCCGAGAGAAGTATAGAGTTCTGTATCGAGCTTATACCGGGTACCGTACCGATCACCAAGGTTCCCTACAGAATGGCCCCCACAGAACTGTTGGAATTGAAGGAACAAGTTCAAGAGCTCGAGAACCTAGGTTTTGTACGCCCAAGTACATCGCCTTGGGGAGCACCGGTGTTATTTGTAAAGAAGAAGGACGGGACACTCAGATTGTGTATCGACTACAGAGAACTGAACCGTGTGACTATCAAGAACAAGTATCCCTTGCCTCGGATTGATGATTTGTTTGATCAACTACAAGGAGCTACGACATTTTCCAAGATAGACCTTAGGTCGGGATATCATCAGTTGAGGGTACGAAAAGAAGACATACCTAAGACTGCTTTCAGAACCCGATATGGTCATTATGAATTTCTGGTGATGCCGTTTGGAATGACGAATGCCCCGGCAGTATTCATGGATTTGATGAACAGAGTGTTCAAGCCTTATTTAGATCAGTTTGTCATTGTCTTTATTGATGATATTTTGATCTATTCTAAGTCAGGAGAAGAACACGAGCAACATCTACGGATTGCGATGCAGACGCTCAAGGACCATCAGTTGTATGCCAAGTTCAGTAAGTGTGAGTTCTGGTTGCAAGAAGTGAAATTTCTGGGACACAAGGTATCATCTCAAGGAATTTCAGTGGATTCATCCAAGACCGATGCTGTATCAAACTGGGTTAGACCGAGCAACCCTACAGAAGTTCGGAGCTTTCTTGGACTCGCAGGCTATTACAGGAGATTCGTTGAGGGATTCTCAAAAATAGCAGCACCTTTAACTGGGTTGACGAAGAAGAATTTGAAGTTCGAATGGACAGAGAAGCATGAGCGAGCCTTTCTAGAGTTGAAGGAGAGACTCACTACCGCACCGGTACTGGCAATACCCAAGCCCGATGAGAAGTTCACTATCTTTAGTGACGCATCATACCAAGGGTTAGGGTGTGTACTTATGCAAGATGGCAGGGTGATCGCCTATGGATCCAGACAGCTGAAGCGAATGAGTTGAACTATCCCATTCATGATTTGGAATTGGCAGCAGTAGTTTTCGCACTCAAGATTTGGAGACACTATCTCTACGGTGAGAAGTTTGATTTATTCTCCGATCACAAGAGCCTAAAGTACTTGTTCACACAGAAAGAGTTGAACATGAGGCAGCGCAGATGGATGGAGCTGATTAAAGATTATGACTTCACGTTAGAATACCACCCGGGTAAAGCTAATGTGGTTGCTGATGCTCTGAGTCGACAGACTCGTGAGACGATCGCCTCCTTAATGGTTAGAGAGTGGCGAGCGTTGGAGACTTTGGCGGAATTCGATGTACAGAGTGCTGAAGAAGGAGAAGGACAATTGTTCGGATGTCTTACCCTACAGCCTGTTCTTATCGACCGCATCATTGGAGCTCAGAAAGAAGATGAGAAGTTTCAGGCATGGTTCGTAAAAATGTCAGAAAAAGACCCGACAGAATGGAAAGTGGGAGTCGATGGAGGATACCGGTGCAAGAATAGATTATGTGTGCCAGGTAATGAAGAGTTAAGGAAGGATGTCCTGGAAGAAGCACATAAGTCGAGATATACCGTTCACCCGGGAGGAACGAAGATGTACAAGGATCTAAAGAGAAATTTCTGGTGGGAAGGTATGAAGAAAGACGTGGCCGAATTTGTATCCAAGTGTTTGACGTGTCAGCAAGTCAAAGCTGAACATCAGAGACCGTCAGGATTGTTGCAACCGCTACCTATTCCTGGTTGGAAGTGGGAGCACATTTCGATGGATTTTGTAGTAGGATTACCCCGGTCGCAGCAGAATCATGACGCTATTTGGGTAATCGTGGATCGATTGACGAAGTCAGCTCATTTCATTGCTTATAGTATGACGTACCCGGTAGAGAAGATGAGCCGGATGTACATACAACAAGTTGTGCGACTTCACGGTGCACCGGTGTCGATTGTGTCAGACCGTGACGCACGTTTTACCTCTGGATTTTGGGAAAGTCTGCAAGAAGCTATGGGAACTTCGCTCAAGATGAGCACTGCTTTTCACCCTCAGACAGATGGGCAGACTGAGCGTGTTAATCAGATCATGGAAGATATGCTCAGGGCTTGTGTGATCGATTTCGAAGAATCTTGGGAGACACACTTGCCATTGGTTGAATTCGCCTATAACAACAGTTATCACACGAGTATCGGTATGGCTCCGTTCGAAGCACTGTACGGACGACCATGTCGTTCCCCTTTGTGTTGGGCTGAAGTTGGGGATACAGAGTTGCTGGGACCAGATTTGGTAAGAGAAACCAATGAGAAGATTACTTTGGTCAAGGAGAGGATGAGAACCGCTCAGAGCCGGTATAAGAGTTATGCTGATCGACGCCGGAAGGATTTGGAGTTTAGTGTTGGAGATCACGTACTCCTTAAGGTTTCACCAACCCGAGGAGTGGTACGTTTTGGTCTCAAGAGAGGAAAGTTAGCTCCGCGTTTCATCGGACCGTTTGAGATTTTGGAACGTGTCGGGAAAGTAGCTTATCGACTGGCGCTACCACCGAAGATGTCTGGGGTTCACAACGTATTTCACGTAAGTATGTTGAGGAAATACATACGAGACCCCTCACATGTGGTTAGTTATGACGATATTGAGACAAGTCATAACGTTTCTTACAAGGAGAGACCTGTGAAAATTTTGGATCAAAGTATCAAGAAGTTGAGGAATAAGGATATCCCGTTAGTGAAGGTTCAGTGGAATCACCATGACGAGAACGAAGCCTCGTGGGAAGTTGAAGCTGATATGAGGAAGAAGTACCCGGAGTTGTTTCAGGACTAGTTAGTCTTGATTTCGGGGACGAAATCCTGTTTAAGGGAGGAAGGGTGTAATAACCTGCATTTTTATTTAATTTATTTGTAATTGCACTGGCATATTTAAATTCAATTAACATTGTCTGCTTTTATTTTAATTCCAGTCACTTGTTTGGAATATTAATGTCTTATCTAATTCACATTTAAATTCTATTGGGGGCCAAACTGCAATTTTACAAAAGTTAGTAATACCTGTGGGGATTTCAGAATCTGTATTTCAACACGGTGAAAGTAACTTCTTTTGACTCAATCAGTATTTTTATAAAACCAGTAAAACAATTCTTTAGTTAAAATGAATTTTCTGTATTTTTGTGGTGACCACCGCGCCCCGAAAATACCAGTTTGTGTCCAAAACTGTCCGCGCTGTGCTAAATTTCCCCAGATATTGGAAGTGACCGATTTGGAGACTTACTTTATTTCCATTTATGGCAACTAATGATTGCCTTGCACTTGTTTGGGAATGTCTAGCTTGTGTATGTTATTTTTGTGCCAAAAGCTAGATTCCCAAACAACTCTAGTGAACCCCTATACATCTACACTTGAATCTTGGAAAATTGGGGAGTTATATACATCAGTGTATATACGTAAGTATAATTCAGTTTGGATTAACCTCTTAATCTGCAATTGCTTAGGAATTAGAATGGTTAATCAATGTTAATTGGTTGAGTAAGTATCACAACTCACAACTTGGAGCCCAAGTTCTTAAGCTCTATATAACTAAGCTCTTCATCACACACACACATTTTCATTCTGCTCTTCACAAACACTAAACACAGAGAGTAGAGAGAGTTACACAGAGAGTTATAACAGAAATTTATAGAGAAAGCTCTTAATCCCCATAGCCAAAGCTTGGGTTTGAATTTCTCCATTTGATTTTCTTTCTCAACAATTCCTTTGTTCTCAATATCTGTGAGTATTCTAAACTCACTAAGACTGTAATTTCATAATTATTTACTGTGTGTTTGTTTAATTTTGTAATACACCATTGTTGATCCTACGTATGAAGTTCATAGCTTGAAATCAAGATTTTCAAACCTTAATCTAAATCCGTTTTCAGAGATGAATATCAAAGATTACTGTATGTATTGACTATGGTGAAAGTTTTAGAGCCTAATTGATTCACATGAGAAAGTATATTAGAAATTAAATTTTGACATGTTTTAGTTTATCATAAAATTGGAGAGTTATAGTTAGAATCATGTTAAATTAACCATAGATTCTTAATCCTTGTTGAAAAACAAAGAGATCCATATATAATAGGACATATACACTAACCGAACTGAAATGGGTCAAAAAGACCCCTGTTTTACTGAACCAGAGCAGTTCCTGCGGAGAAGATGAAGCCTCAGCTTCATCTCGCGCCACGATCGCGCGCGCGAGAATCGCGCGAGCGGCCCGCGCGAGCGACCCCTCGCGCGAGCGACCCGCGCGCGCGAGGTAGCCTTCCCCAGGCAGACGCAAGAGTTCATATATATATAATGGAAAATTGGCTGGTCGCGCGAGCGAGGGTCGCGCGAGGACCCCTTCGCGCGAGCGATCCGCGCGCGCGACCCTGCTTTCCTCAGGCAGACAGAAAAGGTTATAAATAAAGGAAAAATGGGCTTATCGCGCGAGCGGCCCGCGCGAGCGACCTTTCGCGCGAGCGGCCCGCGCGCGCGAGGTAGTGCAGTTTCTGTTTTTGTCTGTCTTTCTGTTAAGGGACTGTTTGGATGAAATTTATATACTGTTAAGGCTCTGTTTGGGAATTTAGTTGATCAGAACTCTAATTGGTTATGTTTAAGTGATTTAAACCTTGTAGTATAACTCATTAATCCCCGTACGCGTGTTGTTTCTTGATTCTGCATTTTTGTTTAAGTGCATACCATTCATGTGAGTCAGTGGTACATGCATTGGGGTGTCAGTCTGTGTGGAAAAGAGTAATGGTAGTGTGGAAAGGGTATGAGATTGTGTTTGTAGTTGTGGTCGTGGTTGTGGTTGAGTATGAGTTTGTGGTCGTGGTTGTGGTTGTGGTTGTGGTAGAGTTTGTGGAAGAGGGTATCTTTGAAATGCGACGGTGGCAAATAAGGACACTCCCTGACGCCCATGGAAGCGTTAAAGTGTGTGAAGCCGAACTCGGACATTCCCTGGCACCCATGGTAGTGCTAAAGTGTGGCCTACGGACACTCCCTGATAACTCAAGTCTGGATACTGTGTGAGGGGTCGCCCCGGTATTTGCATGGCGGTTAGGGTATTCAAAGTGTGAGGCATTGGACACTCCCTGGTACCCCGGACCAAAGTGTGAGGCAAACTGGACACTCCCTGGCGCCCCGTTGCTAAAGTGTGGCTATCTGAGTGTTTTAAAGATACCAGGAGTAGGATAGTGGGTTGTTGTGGATGTCGAGAGAAAAGAGTCGGCGAGATGAGTGTGGTGCATTGTCTCATTTCACGAGTATCTGTATTTATGAATGCAAGACTTTTATTATATTCCTTGTTGTTTTATAAAATAAATTCTTTCAGTATTTTAATAATGGAAAAAGGTAAATGGGTATGATTTACATTCAAAGTCATGTTTTTAATACTCACCAGCTTCTTGAAGCTGACGACGTTGATGCGTCCTGGACATTCGTGTTCAGGCTTTTCAGGTTACAATCAGGAGGAATCATACGACTATGCTAATTGAGAATGGCTGCATCTGGAATAAAGAAACTGTTTATTTTATGCATTAAGTTTAGTTGTTTGAGTTTTAAACTGTTTTGCTGTTAAGGATGACTGTAATAGACTTTAAGATATTATTTTATTTTCAAGGCGGTCTGTGCCTTAGTTGACCCCGGTTTATAAGATGTAATAAGATAGAAAATTTTTGTAAGCCTTGATTGCTTTACTCTGATTATTATGTTTTATTGTTTGACGTTTGGGACGGAATCGATCCTTCAAACTGTCGCGACCTACGGGTCCATAAAGGAAATTAAACGCTTTCCTTATTTATGCTACGTCGGGGCGTGACAAGCCGGACCTATTATGTATATGGCAGCCATGGCCGATGTGGCAGTAGGATGGATAGCCGGGATGGTAGCCCAACCAGCAGGTTTTGCTATGGGAGAGGCTGCGATAGAAGGAGCTCTTGATATAGCTGATGGATTCACCGCAGTAGCAGTCGAGGTTGCTAACCAGGCCATAGCAGATGCGATGGAGGATGCTGATGCAGAGGTAATAGAGGATTGGGATATTGGAGTAATAGCCAGAGATCTTGTCGCACCAGTTCAGGACGATCCACTCGAGGAGATGGATTTCAATTTGGAGGATGAGGCACCACCAGCAGGATCAGATGCTGACGACCTTTGAGTCAGGATCTGCAAGGGTTTATGTTTTTGTTAGATTATATCAGGACATGTTGTCCACCAGATTTTTGGGAGCTTGAGAGATAGCTATTTGACCATAGCTTTGTATAGATATTAGCAGTAGTAGTCGTAGCATTGTACTAGCTGACCTTAGTGCTGTTTTCTCTTTGTCCCATGTGTTACACAGTTTGACTAATGTGTACTATGCAGTACATCTTTTGTTATACGAGCAGTACTTTGTTATTGATCGTGTGGTTGCTTTGATGTGTTGTTTGGTAGAACTGTTAATTCTTGTTGTTTCTCGCCCTATCTTGTTTCGTTTCTGCGAGAATATTTTTAGCTAATCGATGTCTCTTGTAGGTAATACTCGTTATCATTATGGTAGGACCCTTAAGAAATCACCAAGCATGAATTGGAGCACCTATCCCAGAAGGAATGGACTTGTTCAGAGTTTTTGAAGCATTCATGCAAAGAATGGAGCATATAGGCGATACCTACAACAACGCTACAAATCAACGACCGGTCCAAACCCCAGTTGCACCATTCCAGCAGAGGCAAACAAGAGACAAGTTTTTGGCAAATTTTTGTGGGTTACGTCCCGAGAAGTTCGATGGACTAACAGAACCGTGGAAAGCCAAACAATGGATAAGAGAAATGGAGTTAATCTTTGAAGCATTGGAATGCAGCGAGCAAGAGAAGTGTCGCCTTGCTACGTTCCAGCTCACCTATGCCGCTGCAGATTGGTGGAAGGCTGAACGAGCCACTATAGGAATAAACGCTGCTAGAGCAATGCCTTGGGAGACGTTCAAGGGAAAATTTTTGGAGAAGTACTTTTCAGAGGATGAAAAGGATGAACAGTAGAAGAATTTCCTTAGCTTAGTTCAAGGAGATTGGACGGTAAGGGAATATACTACACAGGGATTAAATCCCCATCTTCGCCATATGACGATTGGTCACCTAAACCAGAATTTTGAAGGACTGGTCAAACTTGCTGTAAGTCTAGAAAAGGATGCATATCCAGTAAAGTGACCACAAATGAATCGACCTCAATCGTCAAGAGGGTTTTAGCAGAGGAATTTCCGGACACAACCACCGAGGAATACCCAAGGTTGGAGACCCCAGGGGAATTTCCAAAGTAACAAGAGAACCTGGGAGGGAACCAGGAAACCTCAGCAGGGTTATAATCGACCCCAGTAGTATCAACAGCGGGGATCACAACCTCAAGCACTGCTAACAGCCCCGCCAAGCAATAGTGGAGGATGTTTTAATTATGGAAAGCCAGGGCACATTGCCAAGTTCTGTACGGTTTCCAAGGTTAACCACAGTATGGGTATTAATTGTTAAAATTGCAACAAACCAGGGCACTTGAGTAGGGATTGCCGTGCACCACGAGGAGGATACTATGGAGCACCAGTTCAAGGAATTCAAGGACCCTTGGATCAGATTAGGATGAATGTTATTATCCCAGGAGAAGCAGGTTTTAATGCTGATGAATAACAATATTTGGAAAGTACGCTTGTACTCTTTCATAGTCTAGTTAAAGTTTTATTTGATACTAGAGCTGCACGTTCTTTTATTGCTGTTAAGATTGTGCGTCAGTTGGGTTTAGAACCCAGACACTTGAGCCAGTACTGAATGCTGTGTCACCTTTGGGAGTGACTGTTAAGTTGGGTAAATATGTAAAGATTTCCCATTTACTTTGGGAGATAGAAATCTTCCAGCTGACTTGGTAGTTCTATCGATGTCAAAATTCGACATTAACCTAGGGATGGATTGGTTGACTAAGTACAATGCCAACCTGGATTACCCTACTAGGACGATTGTGTTTCCGATACTAGGGTGTCCGACGATTAGATTTCAATGTCAACCGCGAGTGACATGTTTCTTGCGAGTAGTTTGGCTACGATCGAAAGTGCGAGTATGGAACTCAAGATGGATTAGATTCCTACTATACAAGACTTTTAGGATGTATTTCAGGATATTAAGGGGCTTCCACCGAAAAGAGAAATAGACTTCTGTGTGGAACTAGTACCTGGAACATTGTCAATTTCCAAGACTCCATATAGGATGGCGCCAACTGAGATGTTGGAATTGAAGAAGCAAGTCCAGGAACTTAAAGATTTAGGATTTATTCGTCCAAGTACGTCACCTTGGGGAGCACCAGTTCTATTTGTGAAGAAGAAGGAAGGGACACTTCGACTCTGTATGAACTACAGGGGGTTAAACAAGGTCACAATCAAGAATAGACATCCACTACCCCAGATAGACGACCTATTCGACCAGTTGCAAGGATCAAGGATTTTCTCTAAGATCGATCTACGTTCGGGATATCACCAGTTGTTAGTTCGATCAGAGGATGTATCGAAAACTGCGTTCAGGACGAGGTACGGGCATTATGAGTTTCTAGTTATGCATTTCGGGTTAACGAACGTGCCAGCAGTATTTATAGACTTAATGAATAGAGTATTCAGACCATATTTGGATAAATTCATTATAGTGTTCATCGAGGACATACTGATCTACTCAAAGATGGAAGAAGATCACAAAGACCCCTTGTAGATTGCTTTATAGACACTTCGAGATAATAAGTTGTATGCAAAGTTCAGCAAGTGTGAATTTTGGCTGCAGGAAGTCAAATTCTTGGGATATGTCATATCTCAGGATGGTATTTCAGTGGACTCATCTAAGATCGATGCAGTCTTAAGCTGGAACAGATCAACCAATGCTACAGAAGTTAGAAGTTTCCTCGGCCTAGCAGGATATTACAGAAGATTTGTAGAAGGATTCACCAAGTTAGCAGGACCCTTGAAGAATTTGACGAGGAAGGAAATAAAGTACGAATGGACAAATAAGCATAAGGGTGCATTCTAGGAGTTAAAGGAAAGATTGACTTCAGTACCAGTACTTGCCATACCTTAGAATGGAGAAAGGTATGTGATCTATAGTGATGCATTGCACCAAGGACTTGGTTGTGTGCTTATGCAAGACGGGAATGTCATTACATATGGATCAAGACAGTTAAAAGTACATGAGAAGAATTATCTGACGCATGGTCTGGAATTAGCAGCAATAGTATTTCCATTAAAGATCTGGAGACACTATTTCTATGGAAAGAAGTTTGATCTGTTTTCCGATCATAAGAGTTTGAAGTATTTATTCTCTCAGAAGGAGCTAAACATGCGACAATGAAGATGGATGGAGTTAATCAAAGACTATGACTTTTCGTTACAATACCATTCAGGTAAAGCGAATCTCGTAGCGGATGCTTTGAGCCATAAACCTCGACTAGTAATCGCTGCATTACTAATTCGAGAATGGAAAGCATTAGAAGTATTAACTGAATTCGAGCTTCAGCCAGTGGAACCAATGGAAAGACAACATTTTGGATGCCTTATAATACAGCCAACATTGATCAGCCGCATCTTCGAAGCTCAACAAACAGCTGAGGATTTGAAGTTATGGTTCGCAAAAATGTCAGCTAAGGAACCAGAGATCTGGAGTATTAGTACAGGCGGAGCCTTGCGATGTAAAGGTAGACTCTGTGTACCTGACGAAGAAAATCTCCGAAAAAAAATATTAGATGAAGCACATAAGTCACAAATGACTATCCATCTAAGATGTACAAGGATCTGAATAGGAATTTCTGGTGGGAAAGAATGAAGAGAGAAATAGTTGAGTATGTATCTCAATGTCTTACTTGTAAACAAGTAAAGGCAGAACATCAAAATCCACCTGGATTACTGCAACCGTTATCGATTCCTCAATGGAAATGGGAACACATCACTATGGATTTCTTGGTAGGATTTCCGAAGTCACAGCAGAACCACGACGCTATTTGGGTAATCGTGGATCGACTTACAAAGACGGCACATTTTATTGCCTACAGTATGACGTATCCAGTAGAACGTCTGAGCCAGACGTATCTGCAACATATAGTATGGTTACACGGAGACCTGTTTCAATAGTGTCAGATCGAGATTCACGTTTTACTGCAGAATTTTGGAAGAGTCTCCAAATAGCGATGGGAACAACACTAAACTTGAGTTTAACTTTTCATCCGCAGACCGATGGTCAGACTGAACAAGTTAATCAAGTAATGGAGGACATGTTACGTGCTTGTGTCATTGATTTTGAGAGTGTTTGGGAGACACACTTACCTTTGATTGAGTTCGCCTATAACAACAGTTATCATTCGAGCATAGGAATGGCGCCGTTTAAAGCTCTGTACGGAAGACCTTGTCGATCGCCGCTTTGTTGGACCAAAGTCGGAGATACTGAACTTCTTGGACCAGAGATGGTACGAGAAACCAGTGAGAAGATTCAGATTGTATGTGAGAAGATGAAGACAGCCTAGACCTGATATAAGAGTTATGCTAACAAGCGATGCAAAGTCTTGGATTTTGCAATCGGAGATCATGTGCTACTCAAGGTTTCACCTGTTCGAGGGATTGTTCATTTTGGCTAGAAGAGGGGCAAGCTATCGCCGCGATTCATCGGACCATTCAAGATTCTGGAGCGTGTTGGAAAAGTTGCCTATCAACTTGCATTGACACCGAAGATGTCAGGAGTGCATAACGTTTTCCACATCAGTATGCTGAGATAGTGTGCCCACAACCCAGCGCATGAGATCAACTTCAAATATATTGAAGTCAATGATAATATTACATTCAACGAAGGACAGGTTTGCATTCTAGATTGTGGAATCAAGAAGCTCAGGAACAAGGAGATTCCACTAGTCAAGGTTCAGTGGAAGCATCATGATGAAGGAGAAGCTTCGTGGGAGCTAGAGTCAGAGATGCGAGAGAAGTTTCAGTTTTTATTTTAGACCTCGTTTGTTTTCGATTTCGAGGACGAAATCTTTTGTTGAGTGATGGATGATGTAATACCCTGTATTTTGGTTATTAATAAAACCTGGTATTTCATTTCTGTACTTGTATAACCTTTCTTTTTCTTTTGGTAAGATTTGGTTACCAATCAATTGCCATTCATCCCAATCGATTGACACTTTTTGGTTACCAATCGATTGACATGTTCCCAATCGATTACCATTCTACCGACTAAAATTGATTATGTGTCAATGTACCAATCGATTTACATTCTTTCCAATCGATTGCCTTCAAATATCAGTTGTCAATCGATTGACTTGTGTCCCAATCGATTGACATAAGCTGAGTCACGTTTTCTTCTTTTCTTGAGATTTAAACGTGTGGCACTCTCTCAACTCTATATATATGTCTTCATTTATGGCATTGGGCCTGTTCTACACAGCTTAAGAGAGAGAGACACATATCTTGTGTTATATCTATATCTATATCTATATATATATATCTCCATACACACACATACATACACTACTTGGCAGCAGGGAAGGAAAGAAAGAAGAAGAGAAGGAGAAGAATGAGAGAAAGAAAGAAGAGAGAGAGAGAGAGATGGACAAAGAAAGAAGGAGAAAGAGAAGGAGGAGAGAGAGAGAGAGTTTGGAGGTTTTCAAACTCACACACAACCAAACACACCCTTGGTGAGTTCCTAACTCACTTGGTCCCTATATTTGAAGTTTATGCAAGTTATTATAATGATTAGATGTGTACATGCATGATTTTGACGTTTATATATACTGTTTTTAGAATCTGCTAGTGAAGACAAAGTTCTAATGGATTAGTATAAATCCCAATCGATTGACATCAGTGGAGTCCCAATTGATTTGATAGAATTTCAATCGATTGATATCCCAATTGATTGCCAATGTTAGCAATCAATTAACATTACTTTTATCCCAATCGATTGCCTTTTCCCTCAATCGATTGTTATAACTTTTATCCCAATCGATTGGACCTTATACCAATTGATTGGTATTGGCAGAACATGGATTCCTTTGCCTATTTATTATATAAGAGGTTTGATTGTTCGATTTTCAATTCGGACTTCTGTTATGCGATTCTGGGTCAATCAGGGATAATGTGACACCAAAGATAAGTATGGTTAAGAATAATGGATTAACATAATGACGTTGGATACTATGCGATTCTTGTATGAGTTCGATATCCGTTCTTTTAATTAGAGTAGTCAGGCCACATGGGAATTGTCATGTATCTATAGAAGTACTGAGTTTAAGTAAGTTTGATATGTTCTGGGAATGGTACGTGGGAAGACGCCTGGTCATGATATGTGTTCACATGTGGTGGATGGTTTATATCCTTAATAAGCAGTGAGCAGGACCATGTAGTCCTAAGGTATCCAGATGATCAACGTTATATCCTTAACGAGCGGTGGATGGTTTATATGCTTAACGTGCGGTGGATGGGTGATCACTGGTATACAGCGAGATGTCGTGGCAATAGATTTGATGTACTGGTGTTTCAAGCCTTATATCCCTGACATGCGGTGGATGGTTTATATCCTTAACGAGCAGGGGGATGACGTGGTGTCCATAATGCGGTGGATGGTTTATATCCTTAACAAGCAATGGACAGAATGATGGTATGTCTATATATGTGAAACGAATGAGTCTGTTCTTTCTAGAGAGTATTATTGATCTTCGGTCATCGGATAACAAGACGATAAGGTTGGATTAACAATGTTGAATAAAGGAACAAGATATTAATATAGTAGAACTTATCTCGTGTCATTCATAAGCTTGTTTTACTTCAGATAACTGATACCTTGTTAGTTTATACTCACTCAACTCTCAGTAAGCTGACGGCCTTTTATTGCCTGGACTTTCCCCCGTCCAGACTATCCTATATCTCATTTTACAGGTGACGGAGTCTACGATGATAGTCCCTATCCGCGAGGAGAATACACGAGGGTGGTCCCACTGATGACGGCTATGCCAGGGAGGATTACAATGCTGATGTTTATGCCAGCTGAAGACCTGGAGATAGTTATTAGTTTATTTGTTGTTGTTTAGACTGTTTTGATATATTTGGTACTTGGGCATATGTTGCTTCCAAACCTTATATACTTCCGATGTAGCTTTTCAGTTGTAATAACTCTGATGTGGTAATATAATAAGTTTCCTTTATATTACTGTGGGTTTGTTTTTCTGTTGTTTAGAACTGCGTGGTGTGGAAAGTTAGTGACATTCATCAGTCATTCCCTATAGACCCATAAAGGAAATTTATTTTTTCTCTATTTATGCTGCTCCGGGGTATGACAAGGGCTCTCTGTCCGGTCAAACGGATATTTTAAAGTCTCTGTCCGGTCAGCCAGACTGGTATGTTTTGCTAAATAACCATGCTTTGTTGTCACAGCTTGGGCTAGGAAGCTCGGATTCGCGAGCCATTCTCACCGTTGGTTTTAAAATGGAGAATATTATATTTTGACATTATGTTTGACAAAAATTTCAAAACGACCATTTTACCATTGGGGTTAATTATTTACAAATGAGCTTTATATAGAGTTTAGAAGAGAATTTAAAACGTGTTTTATGTTATATATGTTGGGGACGTGCCTTGGTGACATTGTTATACATATCCTAATCCTCCCGAGGCGGATTAGGGTGTGACACAAAGAAACCATATAGAATGGCACCAGTTGAACTCAAGGAACTGAAGATTCAACCACAGGAGTTACTAGACAAGGGGTTCATCCGACCTAGCGTATCGTCATGGGGTGCACCGGTCTTATTTGTTAAATAGAAAGATGGAACCATGATAATGTGTATTGACTACCGCGAATTAAACAAGCTAACCATCAAGAACAAGTATCTATTGCCCAGAATTGATGATCTATTCGATTAACTTCAAGGAGCTCAGGTATTCTCTAAAATTGACTTACGATCAGCAACTATCAGTTGAAAGTAAAGGAGGAGGATATAGAAAAGACTGCATTTTGGGACCCACTATGGTCACTATGAGTTTCTTGTCATGCCATTTGGGGTTACTAATGCACCGACAACATTTATAGATTTGATGAATCGGGTATTCAAAGATTACTTGGACGAGTTTATAATTGTCTTCATTGATGACATTTTTGATATATTCCAAGAGTGTAGAAGACCATGAAAGGCATCTTCGACTAATTCTGCAATGACTCCGAGGGAAGAAGCTATTCGGAAAGTTGAAGAAATGTGAGTTCTGGTTAACTGAGATTGCATTTTTAGGTCTTGTAATATCAAAGAAAGGTGTATCAATGGACCCACAGAAATTGAAGCTATAGCTAATTGGAATCCGCCGACAAACGTGTTAGAAGTAAGAAGTTTTATTGGATTGGCGGGTTACTACCAAATATTCGTGGAGAATTTCTCGAGAATTGCGACCCCTATGACTCGATTAATGAGAAAAGATGTGCCATTTGTGTGGAGTTCTGAGTGTGAAGAAAGCTTATGGAGTTGAAACTTTGACTAATGTCAGCACTAATCTTGACTATTCCATCGGGGATAGAAAGGTTTAATATTTACAGTGATGTTTTGCATCGAGGATTGGGATGTGTCTTGACGCAAAACAATAAAGTTATCGCATATGCTTCATGACAACTGAGGCCACATGAAGTTAACTATCTGACACATGATTTAGAGCTATCGGCCATAATATTTGCCTTGAAAATTTGGCGACATTACTTATACGGGGAGAAGTGTGAAATCTACACTGACCACAAGAATTTTGAAGTACGTTTTCACCTTAACATGCGACAAAGGCGTTGATTGGAATTGATGAAAGGCTACGATGTAACAATTCACTATCACCGAGGAAAGGCCAATGTAGTGACCGATGCGTTAAGTCAGAAATCAACAAGTAATTTTGTTGGCCCAGATATGGAAACCTTAGAAGGGGTGAATAAGGTTTTAGCGAAATTTAACCTTTAAAAACAAAATTGCAAATTAAACACAATCACAAACAATTAACTAAAGAGATAAGGGAAGAGCTACTTGCAAACCAATTTTTCAAGTGGTTCGACAATCGTACCCCGCGGCCTATGTCCACCCCTCAAGAACACCTCTTGAGGATTCCTTTAATCCGATCTACTTCACGAGTGTAGACTAAGCCGCTCCCGGAGCACTTACGGGTGTGCACCAAACCGTTACAAGAGCCTTCAATCTCTCCCAAAGAAGAACACCTCTTCTTTGCACACAAGGGTTACTAATCCTCAACCTTTACAAATTGATTTGAATACAAATTGAAACTCTCTATATAGAGTAGATAGTACAAATAAAGCTCACTACAATTTTGCTCTCTCAAGAAATACAAATGAAAGATTTTGAGCAAATTGATAAACTCACACAACTAGGGCTCAAATGATAATGTTTAAAGATCAAAGAGATGTGTGATCAATACTATATTTTCCAATCAAAATCTCAGCAACAAATAGCTAGGAAAAACATGTATTTATAGGCCTTGGAATATTATAACCGTTAGTGGCAAGTTTGGTAATTAAAAACCCTTCAAAACACTAGCCGTTATTGCCTTCCAAGTCACTTCAGTCGACTGGACCTTCAAGCAGTCGACTGGGCTTTGAAGCAGTTGACTGAGATGTGTTTACAGAGGGTTCTATTTGAATTCTGCTCACTTCGATCGACTGCATCGGGCCCTTAGTCGACTGCCCCTCCTTGTTTGACAGTCTGACACATCTCCACTAAAATGACCATAACTCCCTCTACAAATCTCAGATTTGCGATCCGTTTGATGTTTTGGAAACTAGATTCAAATGCATTTCCAACCATATAAGATTCAACATTTAATTATTTTCCAATTGGTTGGGGCATTGCTTTAAAGATGACCTACTTAAAATTTATTTCCAAAACTTTAACTTTTAGAGTTTGTTTGAGCCCCGATGAGTGTGAGATCAAGATGCCCTACAATGATGGTCCTAGACTTCAACCAAGGATGAAATATCTTCATGTCTTCAAGCTTGATCCTTGTTGAGCTCCTTGTAATCTTGATCTACATCAATTAAATCTCATGCACACAAAGATGTTAAAAACATTGATACAAAATTAATACATGAGATTATATATGAGCATAAAAATGACTATGATAATAACAAAGAATGAATCAATATGAATCATGTAATTATCATAGCATATTTGACATCATCAAAACATAATTAAATATGCCTTAATATACCTTAAGGCTAACAATCTCCCCCTTTTTGATGATGGCAAACAACCAATGAAGGATATGCCAATATAAGCACATTATGTCATTTTCATATTATCATTCATAATAGATATCATAAGTTAAAGAACATGAATGATAACTACCCAAATACTTCTCCCCAATACTTCTCATATTTCTCCCCCTTTGACATTATCAAAAAGATTTGAGCATAAAACACAAAGCTCCCCCTCACAATAGGCATACAAATCAAAAGGCCAAAATGATACCAAAAATAAACAAATATAACCACATGTGAGAAAATGAATAATGAAAGTGCTCCCCCTAAGCATGTGCAATGATAAAAGATACCAAAATATATGAATAGAGAGCATATTCTCCCAAAAGATACCAATAATAAAGTTGGAGAACTCAAAATATAAGATAAACAAAAATTCAGTCGGATCAGTCGACTCCTCAGTCGACTTAACAATGCAGAATCAAAAAGTTCAAAGCCTCACACTTGAATCAGTCGACTGTGTCGGGGTACCAGTCGACTGCTTTGTTCATCAGTCCATAAATTTGAATGATTCACAAAACATCAATTGGTCTAACCATTATTAAAACTTTGTCTAATCAAACAAAAACATATCATCATTTTTTAATTAAGCAATATCAAGAGCGTGATGATTTATGTAAAGACATATCCAAATCGCAAGTGGATGAAACAAGATTATGCATAAAAAATCAAGAGAAATATCAAAACAAGTTAATCTAGCCTACTCCTACTAGGCGTAAGATGAGAGATTTAACCATTGTCCAAGTGCCTCTTGGATGCAACATTTGCCGAGTAGGTAGGAGAGGATCCCTTCACAACCCAAACCATGTTAACTTTCTTTCGAAATAAACATTTATAATTAACATGCCTCTTTTTCATGCAATAATGACAAGTTACATGGGGGAGGGTCTCATTTGAGATTGATTCCTTAACAAAGAATTTCTTGTGAGGAATTTGAGAATTTGAAGTAGAGGATGTGGACTTTACAAAGAAGCTTTTGTACTTCTTTTCCTTCTATGTGGGATTATGTCATGACCCATCCCACTACGCGTGGAAATAGGACATGTGGCACGCCACCAAGGCTCATCCAGTTCCAAAAGAATTTAGCTTTGAAAACAGAGGTCCAGTCGACTGATCGAGGATCCGGTCGACTGGTGATCTCAAACAGAAAGGTTTCAAAATATAACAGCCCATCCGGTCGACTGTGTCGGGGACCCAGTCGACTGATGCCTAAAATTATCAGTCGACTGAAAATGTCCAGTCGACTAGTACCCTAATCCAGCAGAATATCATGGCCTGGGGCCCCATCCAGTCGATTTTTTTCTCAACCCAATCGACTGAATCTCAGACGAAACAAAGCAGTACCTAATTCAACACAGTGATCCAGTCGACTGGATCAAAAACCAGTCGACTAGTTTCTGTCAGTAAAACCCAAAACTACAGTTTTTCCCAATCAAGGTTCTCCCAAATCCAAACCAACATATATCCACTCCATTCCATCATTCAAAAACATAAATACAAGAGCGTTTACTAGGGATTACAAGTACTAAATCTAAGTTCAGATTATACTACAACATGCTACGAATTCAAGGTTATTATTACAAGTTCGGAGTAGAACAAAAGTATAGACAATTGATTCCCCGGCATTCCACGGCCTCACTCCTCATGCTTTTTCTTGTCTTTCTTCCTACCTGCAATGGAGTACATCTCCACTGCTCAGCTATATGCTGAGTGCACAATTCCAAATGTATGGTATATGACAATATTCATGGTTTAAGCATCTAAAACACATAGAAATAGTCTCTAGGGTGAGTGGTACGCATTCATCCGGTCGATGCCGTAGGAGGCCCACCTCTCCCACACATCTCGTACACTGGTTGGGCCTTCTTCCATACCAGGTACTGTGTCCTGGTTAGGCCCACCTCAAATCCAGACACCACCACAATTACAAATTACCATCTCAATCAAATCCTCAAGGTTCGAGGAGCTTACTCCGGATGAATTTGCACCAAACTCCCCTTTGACCCAAGTAGACACATAGCATGCTCACATAAACAGTTTTATACATGCTTTTCTAATAATTTCGCGTGCATAATTAACGGGCCTAATTAACACATGAATTTCGCTCGGATCCAAAATCTCAAAATCGACATTCAAAACATGAAAATTTCATAAAATCATAGATCTAGAATTCATACCTTTTGCGATCTCTCTGAAACTTTGAAGGATTGACTAGGGGCCCGAATAAATGTCGGATTCTAAATTATATGCGATTCCTACGAGTTTTACCTGATTTTCCCCAATTTCTAGAAATTAGATTTTTCAAAAAAATTTGCCAAACGTGGCCTAATTACTATCAAAACGTAGGTCTTACCTCCACGAGTTCAAATATGAAATCTGGAGAAAAATCTGACGGACGAACGGTCGTTGATCGGCGTCGCAAAGCCTGTGGCAACAATCTCCCTTTCTCTCTCCTCTCTCTAGATATTTTAGAAGGATTTGGATGAAATGAAATCTCATCCACCACTATTTATAGAAAAACTTCTAGGAAATCGTGTTTACCTCCCCGCAAGTTTCTCAATCATCTAATAAATTCCTGAAACTTCATCCACGTCCATTTTATGCCTTTACGAGTGAGAATTATAAATTTCAAAAGTTTTCGACTAAGTCTCGTTTGGGTTCAAAACAACGTCCGAAAACTAAATTACGTGGAATCTCTACACAACCTACCTTTTATTTAGTGTGACACTCACGTTCTCACCACAGTTCTCAAAATGATATATAACAATATTGAGATTACCAGAAATTATGCTACACAGGTATAATTCACTATTCACGAAATACCAGATATATCAAATAACAAATGTCATTTAATCGTGCCAATGCAACATGAAATTCCATGTTCTCGTGTCCTCACTGACACCTTACCGTTGACTTACAGTCAACCTCAACTCAATATTAATAAACATTAATATTTCCACGTGTTACCACAATGTCATATTTTAAAAGCAGCAAATTCTGGAACGGGTGTGACAACTCTCCCCCTCCAAAAAGGAAGTTTGTCCCCAAACTTATACCATCTTCTCAAGTTGCCAAGACTTCCCACAAGTATTTCCAATATTTACCCCATACACAGAGACCAATCACTTTACTGAGGAATCACAGTCTCATGAGGAAAATAAATCCTCAAGCTCTGAAGGAAAATAAATCCTCAGAGTCCTAATCTCAATATGATAGAAGATTCAAATAGAATCCTAGCAATACGCCGAAGCATCTCGATAAATGAGAGCATCGATACCTGAGTAGAACATACTCCATAGTCAAACCTGACATTCAATCCCATCACGATGTCACAACGTCAACTCCCATATATCTTCATTTTACTTGTCACATTTCATTTTCGAAACTCAAAAGTTTCATCACATTACTCAAACCCAATACAACCATTCATCTTTCATTCACCTATCTTGCTTTTCGACTAAAAGTCGTTGACAACACGTCTTAGCTGGTGCACAATCATACACGATTCTTCATCTCGAAGTGAACCAAAATCAAGCACTAACATATACGTATACCTCGTCGATAAGCCAACGCTTCAATCAACTGTTTCGCACTATAAATTCGATCCCTCATCCTGTTAACCACAGAATACTTGTAGAACGATAATGTGTTTTCTAACGACTTCCCATTTCTTATCGAATTACACTCTTTCTTCCCCAGAACGCCATATCACAATAACATCAGTTCAATGAATAGCACTTAGTCGGTAGTGCGTCGCACTAATATCCTCTCTAGTTTTCATAATACTTATCATTTCGTCTCAATTTAACCAATCCCGTACTATTCTTTCAATCACACTTGCCTCATCAGATACCATTCAAATTACGAGCTTACATAACGTTCCAAATCACCCACAATGAGGTCAAACATATTCATCATTTAGCTCTCCAAGTTTGCACTCGAACTACCGTCAATTAACATAGAAGGTTACCCCTAACATTTTCACTTTAACATGTTGGACAAAGTCCAGTACATTTCTCATTCAGGTTTTAAAATAACTATTTTGAAATCTCACATAATACCTCATCTCTTTCTCAACACCACTACCCCAAAATCCATCGTAATGAATAACATTGTTAATCAAATTTTGACTTAGAATCATGCACGTACTACAGAGTATATCAAAACATATCCTCTTATTCAGAACATACCCTGTTCTTGTCCCAAACCGTTGATCATTCACAATCCATCATGTTCACCTAGTATACTCACACTCTTGAGCCAATCACTTTTCTTTCGAAGATCTCAACTGCAATGTAGCCCATTCTCATATCAGTCCAAGTAGATCCACTACCACACGTCTCTGGTGTTTCACTTTCACCTTTGCACAAGTCCATATCGATCACACTTCTGTATTTTAACTCTCACCGAGTTCCTGACAACCGTTCACACTAAGCGTCTATTCTTCGTATAACATCTTAAAGCACCATACCTTATTCCGACATTCAATGTTTCATAACCGCAGTTGAATCTGACTCAATTTCCCATTTAACTTTCTAGTCCTTTATTGATACTATCCGGGTCTTCAATCCATTATTCCTGAATAACCTATTGCTCACAACATTAATACAATCCCCACATACAATCTGAGGATAAGCCGGTAATTAAATCTTTCCACAAAGTACTATAGCCTCACTGTGTTCAATAAATTCCATATCGACTTCCAATTTACATACCTTTCACGACAATACCACAAGGTAAATTTCTCACTCCGGTCACCAATGCCAACTGATTCCTAACTGTCATCTTTCAAGTTCTTCACACTTTATGGATCTCATCAAGTTCTTGATTGATCAAAGCCTCAAATCATTCATTACCTCAGGTTACTCCAATACTTAAATCGAAGTTGAGCCCCATTTGGAACAATACTCACGACCACTCCTTTAAAGTCATAACTTCCAATTAGCCAAATTTAGGTACACGACATTTCACTAACTCCTTTAGAATTCCTAAGTTCAGAATCTGCCTACATAGAACTCATTCGTTTGACAACTATCGTTATGTCCCAAGCACTAAGCATACCATATCCTTCCACGATACCCATCTTCCAAGGTCTACTTGATACCTAATCACAAGTATTTAAAACAAATTTTCTTACTCAACGAAAGTTTTATTTTAAAACATTTTAAACACTTTAAAATTTTCTTAGGGTGAAATTCGACATTCTCAAAACTCTCCAACCTTGTTAGAATCCAGGACACTGAGATCGTATTTCATTGTATCCACCATTGTCCTCACCATTTTACATTTATACTATTATATCCGATAATGTACTCAACGTAATACCATGTCTTCCTCCTATTCTTACCGGTTCTGTTCACTTACTCATTAAAGCTTCATCTTTCCAATTTAGATTCACTCCTCTCAATCTATATTGATTTACCCAAAGTCTAGTACGCAAAGTCTAAGCATGTCTTCCAATGTCTGAATAACCCGTTCTGACTGTCCGTCGACCTGAGGATGAAATGTAGTACTGAAACTCAGTTTAGTATATGTGGCTTCCTGTAGACTTCCCAAAACCTCAATGTAAAACAACTATCACGATCCGATATAATCACTGTTGGAACTCCGTGTAGTCTTACAACCCCTTTCACATACAATTCCGCCAACCTTGAAAGTTTAGTCGTATTGATCGGTAGATAACGCGCTGATTTTGTCAATCTATCAACCATAACACAAATCTTATCATTCTGATTAAACGATCGTGGAAATCCCGAAACAAAATCCATTGTGATCCCATCCCACTTCACTTTGACAGTGGTAATGGTTGTAATAGCCCCGCAGGTACTTGTCTCTCTGCCTTCACTTGCTAACATGTTGAACACTCAGACACAAACTTGGCAACTTCTCGCTTCATACCTCTCCACCAAAAGTTTTCTTGCAAATTCTAGTACATCTTGTCACTCCTCGGATGAATTGAATATTTAGTACTGTGAGCCTCCTCTAAAAGTCGCTCTTGGATTAGCTTTACCTTCTCCGTAGTCAACTGTATCACCTTAGGTCTTAACAACTTTCTTTTCCCAACCTCGATCCCACAAATCAACGATTGACACTTTTGCCCATACAACGCTTCATACCATGCCATTTTTGATACTTGACTGAAACCCATTACTTCTACTAACTGTAATCTCAAACCGTCAAAGCGTACTCTATCATTTCCATTTTTAATCCTTCATCCTAGGTTATTCCTTAAATACCACTTCCCACTTATACAATCAATCTGGTAGCTTTCCTTACTAACCTTTATACTACATCTGAATCCACCATGATACCACGAATATTCAAAACCAGGTTCAGTTGAGAGATTCCTCAACAGATTCCTCAACAACCACAATACTCATAACTCGTTGAGATATTTCTCAATTCTGATACATACCACAAGATAGGTTGAGAGATTCCTCAACCGTCCAACACATACCGTAAGATAGGTTGAGAGATTCCTCAACCATCCAATCGTCTCAATGCCGTACAATAAGTTGAAAAATTCTTCAACTACCTGACATACACCGTATATACCGTAAGATACATCTTAAGATAACCTCGTACGATTGTATCGTAGGTTAACATCGTAAGATAAGGTGAGAGATTCCTCACCAACCCCATACGCTAGCAATACATATTGCTGGACTATCTTTCTATCACAAAACCCAACTGTTCATTCTTATTCTCTTACGTCACAATGATTAACCAATGTCTAAAACAGAACTCTTATCAATCAATCTCAATCCCAAAACTTCACTACGAACAATTTCCTTCATTTTCTATGTGGACTATGTAGAAATCTCCTCTGACGTTCACTATTCAACCTCCGCTCTCGGTTAGATCCTTCAAAGGACACTCGCCACTATCGTTGAAAACATCCACAGATTCAATCAAAACCATTTTCTTTTTGCTTAGAAATTTCACTGTTCATTAATACGAAAATATCATCTTTCCCTCGTGCCACAACACGCGGTCTATTATAACTCATGATAACGCCATCTCATCATACAGCTCCACATCAATATGATTCAACCGATTCACGAATGCATAAATACTATACATGTATGACAATAACATAATCATGTATGTATAACAACATACCATATGCATCAAACACCTCTACAATATGTGGATGCAATCTAGAACATGTGACAATTCACTCAACACTCCACTCGTCGTCGAACGTTCCCAAAGTTTTGTTACCTATTGATTTGATAACACTAAATGTCACGACCCATCCCACTACGCGTGGAAATAGGACACGTGGCACGCCACCAAGGCTCATCTAGTTATAAAAGAATTCAGTTTTGAAAACAGAGGTCCAGTCGACTGATCGAGGATCCGGTCGACTGGTGATCTCAAATAGAAAGGTTTCAAAATATAACAGCCCATCCAGTCGACTGTGTCGGGGACCCAGTCGACTAAAAATGTCCAGTCGACTGGTACCCTAATCCAACAGAATGTCATGGCCTGGGGCCCCATCCAGTCGACTGTTTTCTCAACCCAGTCGACTGAATCTCAGACGAAACAAAGCAGTAACCAATTCAACACAGTGATCCAATCGACTGGATCAAAAACCAGTCGACTGGTTTCTGTCAGTAAAACCCAAAACTGCAGTTTTTCCCAATCAAGGTTCTCCCAAATCCAAACCAACATATATCCACTCCATTCCATCATTCAAAAACATAAATACAAGAGCGTTTACTAGGGATTACAAGTACTAAATCTAAGTTCAGATTATACTACAACATGCTACGAATTCAAGGTTATTATTACAAGTTCGGAGTAGAACAAAAGTATAGACAATTGATTCCCCGGCATTCCACGGCCTCACTCCTCATGCTTTTTCTTGTCTTTCTTCCTACCTGCAATGGAGTACATCTCCACTGCTCAGCTATAGGCTGAGTGCACAATTCCAAATGTATGGTATATGACAATATTCATGGTTTAAGCATCTGAAACACATAGAAATAGTCTCTAGGGTGAGTGGTACGCATTCATCCGGTCGATGCCATAGGAGGCCCACCTCTCCCACGCATCTCGTACACTGGTTGGGCCTTCCTCCATACCAGGTACCGTGTCCTGGTTGGGCCTACCTCCAATTCAGACACCACCACAATTACAAATTACCATCTCAATCAAATCCTCAAGGTTCGAGGAGCTTACTCCGGATGAATTTGCACCAAACTCCCCTTTAACCCAAATAGACACATAGCATGCTCACATAAACAGTTTTATACATCATTTTCTAATAATTTTGTGTACAAAATTAACGGGCCTAATTAACACATGAATTTTTCCCGGATCCAAAATCTCAAAATCGACATTCAAAACATGAAAATTTCATAAAATCATAGATCTAGAATTCATACCTCGTGCGATCTCTCCGAAACTTTGAAGGATCGATTAGGGCCCGAATAAACATCGGATTCCAAATTATACACGATTCCTACGAGTTTTACCTAATTATCCCCAATTTCTAGAAATTAGATTTTTCAGAAAAATTTGCCAAACGTGGCCTAATTACTATCAAAACGTAGGTCTTACCTCCACGAGTTCAAATATGAAATCTGGAGAAAAATCTGACGGACGAACGGTCGTTGATCGGCGTCGCAAAGCCTGTGGCAACAATCTCCCTTTCTCTCTCCTCTCTCTAGATATTTTAGAAGGATTTGGATGAAATGAAATCTCATCCACCACTATTTATAGAAAAACTTCTAGGAAATCGTGTTTACCTCCCCACAAGTTTCTCAACCATCTAATAAATTCCTGAAACTTCATCCACGTCCATTTAATGCCTTTACGAGTGAAAATTATAAATTTCAAAAGTTTTTGACTAAGTCTCGTTTGGGTCCAAAACAAAGTCCGAAAACTAAATTACGTGGAATCTCTACACAACCTACCTTTTATTTAGCGTGACACTCACGTTCTAACCACAGTTCTCAAAATGATATATAACAATATCAAGATTACCAGAAATTATACTACACAGGTATAATTCACTATTCACGAAATACCAGATATATCAAATGACATTTAAATCATATAAATGTCATTTAATCGTGCCAATGCAACATGAAATTCCATGTTCTCATGTCCTCACTGACACCTTACTGTTGACTTACAGTCAACCTCAACTCAATATTAATAAACATTAATATTTTCACGTGTTACCACAATGTCATATTTTAAAAGCAGCAAATTCTGGTACGGATGTGACAGATTAAATCCCAAACTGGCTTTATCAAAAACACATTTTTGTTTTCCTAAAAGCATATTCAAATTTTGTTCACCTTGGGTAAACTTGGCCAAAGTTTTTGTCAAATCATCCACCTCCTTTCTCAATTCAACCTTTTCCTTTTCAATAAATTCACTTGAAGGTTGATTGGTTGAAACAAGCTTTTCTTTTCTCAAAATTTCATTTTGAGATTCTAAATCATCCAATTGCTTTTTCAACTCCAAATTTTCTTTTTCAATCTTATTTGAAGATTGTGCTCTTAATACAAGTTTCTCATTTTCGATCTTCAAAGATTCATTTTGGGATTTCAAAATATTTAACTCATTTGAAAGTTTGGAAAAATTCTTTTTAAGAGTTATATATTTGATTCCCAAATTTTCCAACTCCTCGTGTGATTCTTCAAATGCACTTTGAAGTTCATCATAATCATGAGATTGAATAATTGAGGTTGGTTTAGAATTTACCTCATTTTCTAGAACTATCTCATTATTGCTTGAGTCGTCATCGGATGAGTCACTATCCGAGTCATCCCAAATGGCCCTGATTTCCTTTTTCTTCTTTTCCTCATCTTCCTTATTGGCAAATAGGCACACATAGCTATCTTCGAGACAAAGATTATCTTCTCGAATTTCTCTCACTTGTGACTCTTTCTTTCTTTGTTGATGATCTTGACAAACAATATCTTCTACAACTTCATCAACATTGTTTTCTTCAAAAATTTGGTTAGTACCATTTTGCATTGTTTCAAGAGATAACCAAATTTCATTAGCATTAGAGCATGAACGAATTCTATTATATGTGGCATTATCTAAAGCATCATATAGAATTTTCATGGCTCTAAGATTCAATAGAAAGTTATTTTGATCATTTTTATTCGATTCAATCTTTGGTTTAGGAGAAAAACCATTTTTGACAATACTCCAAAGATTGTAGTCAAGTGAAAGAAAATAAATTTCTATTCTCCTCTTCCAATGATCATACTTATGATCACTCAATGATGGAGGAGTACTAATACAATATCCATCTTCAAAGAATGTAGTTTCCATGGATCTTAACTCAAAAATTTTCAAAGACTTTTGAAAAAAGAAGAGCCGAAGCTCTGATACCAATTGTTGGCCCAAATATGAAAACCTTAGAGGGGGGTGAATAAGGTTTTAGCGGAATTTAACCTTTTAAAAACAAAATTGCAAATTAAACACAATCACAATCAATTAACTAAAGAGATAAGGGAAGAGATACTTGCAAACCAATTTTTTAAGTGGTTCGGCAATCGCACCCCACGGCCTACGTCCACCCCTCAAGAACACCTCTTGAGGATTCCTTTAATCCGATCTAATTCACGGGTGTAGACCAAACCATTCCCGAAGCACTTACGGGTGTGCACCAAACCGTTACAAGAGCCTTCAATCTCTCCCAAAGAAGAACACCTCTTCTTTGCACACAAAGGTCACTAACCCTCAACCTTTACAAATTGATTTGAATACAAATTGAAACTCTCTATATAGAGTGGATAGTACAAATAAAGCTCACTACAATTTTGCTCTCTCAAGAAATACAAATGAAAGATTTTGAGCAAATTGATAAACTCACACAACTAGGGCTCAAATGATAATGTTTAAAGATCAAAGAGATGTGTGATCAATACTATGTTTTCCAATCAAAATCTCAACAACAAATAGCTCGGGAAAACATGTATTAATAGGCCTTGGAAGATTATAGCCGTTAGTGGCAAGTTTGGTAATTAAAAACCCTTCAAAAAACTAGTCGTTATTGCCTTCCAGGTCGCTTCAGTCGATTGGACCTTCAAGCAGTCGACTGGGCTTTGAAGCAGTCGACTGAGATGTGTTTGCAGAGGGTTCTATTTGAATTCTGCTCACTTCGGTCGACTGCATCGGGCCCTCAGTCGACTGCCCCTCCCTGTTTGACAGCCTGACACATCTCCACTAAAATGACCATAACTCCCTCTACAAAACTCGGATTTGTGATCCGTTTGATGTTTTGGAAACTAGATTCAAATACCTTTCCAACCATATAAGATTCAACATTTAATTATTTTCTAATTTGTTGGGGAATTTCTTTAAAGATGACCTTCTTAAAATTTATTTCCAAAACTTTAACTTTTAGAGTTTGTTTGAGCCCCTATGAGTGTGAGATCAAGGTGCCTTACAATGATGGTCCTAGACTTCAACCAAGGATGAAACATCTTCAAGTCTTCAAGCTTGATCCTTGTTGAGCTCCTTGTAATCTTGATCTACATCAATTAAATCTCATGCACACAAAGATGTTAAAAATATTGATACAAAATTAATACATGAGATTATATATGAGCATAAAAATGACTATGATAATAACAAAGAATGAATCAATATGAATCCTGTAATTATCATAGCATATTTGACATCATCAAAACATAATTAAATATGCCTTAATATACCTTAAGGCTAACAAATTTGATATATGCCTTGACTACTCAGGAGAAACTAATACGGGAAGTGGAAAAGCTGAAATTGGAAGTAATCCCAGAGACTAGAAATGCCTTGTTGTCAGCTATCATTACACAACCATCCTTAGTAGATGAGATTCAAAGCAAGCAACTTCAGGATCCAGAGTTGAAGAAAATTTGTGATGGTATACCCGAGGGTAAGCAACCAGAGTTCATTATTGATAATGGAATATTGAAGTTCAGAAATCGGGTTTGTGTACCCAACGTAGATCGGATTAAGGATCAGTTTTGGAAGATGTACATAATACTAAGTATTCAATTCATCCGGGAAGCAAAAAAATGTACCATGACTTATGGAAAAACTATTGATGGTCTGAAATGAAACGAGAGGTAGCGAAACATGTGGATAAATGTGTGATATATTAGCAAGTCAAAGTAGAACATCAGAGACCTGTAGGATAATTAATGTCATTACCTATACCGGAATAGAAATGGGAGAACATTACGATAGATTTTGTGTCAGGGTTGCCAAGATCAAGAAAGTCAAATGATACCGTTTGGGTAATTGTGGATCGATTGACCAAGTCAGCGCACTTCTTGCTAATCAATGCCAATGACCCAATGAAACTAGCGGAGTTATATATTGAAGAGATAGTACGGCTACATGAAGCTCCAGTATCAATTATTTCTGACAGATATAGTAAGTTCACATTGCGATTTTGGCAAGCATTTCAGCGGGTTATAGGTACTAAACTGAGTTTTAGCTAGTACGGCATTTCACCCCAGATCGATGGTCAGTCAGAGCATGTAATTAAGATATTAGAGGATATGCTACGATTGTGTGTATTATATTTCAAGGGCGATTGGGAGTAACGTTTGCCTCTAGCCGAGTTTGCCTATAATAACAGTTTCCAAGATAGCATTGGAATGGCACCTTTTAAGGCTTTATACAGGCGAAAGTGTCGTTCGCCAGTTTGTTGGACTGAAGTGGGAGAAAGAAAATTGATAGGACCAAAAATCGTTCAACAAACTACGAAAAAGATTAAAGTAATACAACAATAGCTACAAACAACCCAAAGTCATTACAAGAGTTATGCGGATTTAAAGAGAAGATCGATAGAATTCGAGGTGGGAGACTATGCATTCTTGAAGGTATCACCTTCAAAGGGAGTTGTATGATTTGGGAAATGAGGAAAGTTGAATCCGAGATATGTTGGACCATTTGAGGTTATAGGAAGAGTTGGACCGGTGACGTATCGATTAGACTTGCTGCAAGAGTTAGCCAATGTGCATAATGTTTTCCATGTATCGATGTTACAGAAATGTGTATCAGATTCGAGTCAAGTGATTGAACCAGAGCCGTTGGAAATCCGAGAAGACTTGATATATATTGAATATCCAGTCATAATTCTTGATCGAAAAGAGCAAGTATTAAGGACAAAGACAACTCCATTAGTCATGCTATTGTGGCGGAATCACTTAGTTGATGAAGCTACATGGGAAACCGAGAAAGAAATGCGAGAGCAATATCCAGACATGTTTTAGACTTGAGGTACAGTGAGTTTGGGGACAAACTCCTCTTTAAGGAGGGGAGAGATGTAACACTCGCTCCTGCGGGTAAAATTTAATTGCATTTAGCATGCATATTAATATTTAATTAACGATGTGATTACTTGTGTTCAGTGAGTTTTAACACACTAAGATGATTTGGAGGTGTCCAATTTGGAACCCGGAGATAGGCCAAGTGTTAGTCCCAGTTTAGGACAGTTATGATAGGTCCCTGTGTGATGAGACAAATATGAAAAATAAACCTTATGTGCTTAATTGTTTATTAAGGCATATGTGAATATTTTAATATGTTGATTTTATAACATGTAAACGGTTAGAGACCATTTCTATGGTCCGTTAGGGATACCTTTGTGAGGACGAATTGGACACGTTGCATAATTAATACATTAATTAGCAACTTCATAATATTATGTGGGACCACTTATGGGACCCATACATGACATAGACAAACACCCATTTAAGTTTGGGATAGTTGCAATAAGTTACATTAACTACTAGGGGTATAAATGTAAAATTGAAGAAACCTGGGGAGGCAAACATAAAAATAGTAACACATGGTTCGCATGCCACGCGAACGTGGCATGGTGACTCATCACCATTAGCCTTTTCAATGTAAATAAAATATGTACAGAAAAGATTCATGCAAGAATCTCAATGACGGTTTCGACGGTGACGTCTTTGACGTCGATTGACACGCGGTTTGACGATCAATTTCAAAACAAGCTACATATTCGAACTCCTAGAGGTGAGTCTAACGCAGTGGTATAAATATTATTGCATTTTGAGACAGTTTTTCTGCGCCCCAATTTGGGAGCTTATCTCATAACTTGTAATTTGTATATAGGAATTGCACCTGGGAATTACTAGGCTTGTAATTCTGCTATTAGGAGCGAAATCCTTGAGGTGAGTGACAAAAATTTTAGAATCTGGATAATTGGATGTTTGGAAATATCTTTGCAATGATATACATGTCCATTTGTATAAATTAGTATGTTTAGTTATTATTGGGCAAACCCACGTGGTTAATGAGACCCATGTGCTTGGCAATAGCATGGTGTGATGATTTATTTGAGCATGTTGAGTTGCATATGTGGGTCAAAGGGAAACTTGTACTTTCCATCGAAGTGATGAGACCAGGTGCCAAAATTGGCCATGAGGCTGCACGCCTGAAATAAAAAGGTATGGATCTCGGTTAGTCGTGGGAACTAATAGAGTAGCTGCGGGCTAACGTGAAAGGGTGGTTGGTACTTGTGTTCCCAGAGACCATAGTGACGTGTAGACAAGATGAGTTTGAGCATGTCTATTATTTATGTTTATAATTATTGGCATTCACCAGCATATAATTGATATATTGTAGTGGTTATTGAATAACAATTGTAGGAGATAAAGGCAAGGCCTCAAAAGAATGAACAAATGAATCCGGTAATGAATTGGCAAGAAACGTGGGTTTTGGGAGTAATTGTAAATGTGTAGTTAATTTATAATGTTTCCTATGAACTTGTAATATGTTAGTTCTAGTTGGTTTTGAAGAAGACTTGTGGATGCTCACTTTTAACTTATGTTTTGACAAGTTAAGTTGTAGAGTGAATTCTAGGCTTTGTAATTTTCTGGTTTTGTAAAATGGAACTTGTTTTGTGTTACACCGGTTTCCTATCCGGGTTTAAACTCTATAATAACTTTGATCGAGTAACTTGTGGGTGTTGTAAAATGATTGTATTATATTTCCACAAGTTGTAGGTGTTGGATTTCGGTTGTTTTTACCAAGTGTTAAATATGTTGGTTTGATTTTAGCTTATAACCAGAGATGCTGCAGTTTTGTATTCTGCTACACGAATCAGTCGACCAGACACGCGACCCAGTCAACTGGATCATACAATAGAATACCAAATTCTGGAGTTGGAGGTGTTCAGTCGACTGGACCCATTGTCCAGTCGACCGAGCCTTAAAAATCTCAATCGACCGAATTATCCGGTCGATCGGACCCAAGGATCGTCAGAAATATGCTCTCTGTAATTTGCATTTCTAGTCAATCGGGTCCCCAATCAGTCGACTGGATACCCTATTTCAAAAGAAGAAATGTTTTTAAAAGTGTTTAAAATGGAAACTGCGGTTTGTAACTCTGATTTATATGGAGATTTAGGAGTATAATGGGAGCCTTGGTGGCGTGTCACGTGTCCTAAAATCGTATGTGCGATTCCAGAGCATGACAAATTGTTGCGTCCCGACCGAGCCTACGCATGGCTCCGCCGTTGTGAACACATTTCTTTGGATACAATTTTTACTATTTTGAAATGTTCTTGTTAATACACGTGTATCAAATTTAGCAATGTGACACATACGTGTGGATATATATGAAATCTTGGAATAATCCAAAATGACCCTAAAGTAATGAACTCAATACTATGTTTTCTTATTTTGTAAATTATTATTTAAAGTCAATCCTATTTGATCAAATTATACATCAAAATTTGCAGGCAGAGAAAGCAAGCATTCGGTTGAGGAAATGGGGAGATGGGAATTTGCACTAATCAACTTTTAGGACATGTATTATTGGATAATTCTTAGGGCATATAAGAAACTCACATAAACAAGATATATAAACTTTATGTCTCTATGTCTCTCCTCTGTGGACCCCATCAAGAAAGAGATAGACACATTACGGTTTATGTATCTTGTTTATATGAGATTCTTATGTACCCCAAGTATTATCCTACATTATTACTCCAGCGATGGTTTTAGGTGCGACAATTACAATTCATTGATACCAAATTTGTAGCATGCTAGCTTTAGGGTGAGACTAAATACACCACATTTTCTGCTAAATACACCACCCTATAGTATAAAAAAATAAAAAAATAAATAAATAAATAAAATAAGAAAAATAAGAAAAAAAAAAAATTGTGAATGAATGTTGTGTATTTAGCAACAAAAAAAAATGATGTATTTAGCCCTACCCCATGCTTTAAGGCATCTTTGTTAGAAAAGTTACATTAGTATCTTCAAGCATGCAAAACCATCATTTCAACTTAAAAAAGAAAAAGAAAAGGCAAATTAAGAAAAACCTATTGGTTTAGCCGACATATGTTTATTGGATATTTAATTTGGTTTAGTTAATATGGACTGTACAACAAGTTGAGGAAGTTGTATATCCATGTGATGGTGCTTGAATTAATTTTCTGGAAATTAGAGCTAAGAGGAAGTTGATATCATGTGATAGTGCATGAAATAATTTCTAGAAATTAGAACTAACTCATTCCAAAGTTAAAGGCAAAATTTACAATAAATTCTTTTGGAGAAGGGAAGGAGTGGTGTGACTGCATTGATAGAGAATAAAAATACCCCCAAATGTAGTCAACCCCAATATTTTGCATCTTACGCTATAACCTTTTGATTTTTATTTTTGGGTAAATTATATGAACACCTCTCATGTATTTCACTTTTTCAATAACACCCTTTAAACTAAAAAAAAAAAATCAACAAACTGATCCGACCCCTCAACTATTAGTGGGGGGTATTTTTAGGGGGTCAATTTGAAAAGAAAAATAATGGTTGAGGGCCGGGTCAGTTTGTTGAATTTTTAGTTTAAGGGGTGTTATAACTTCTAAGTGAAATATAGTGCAATTAATACATGAGGGGGTGTCTATATGATTTACCCTAAACCTCACGTTACTAGTAACTTGTGTAGATAGATATGATGTGAAATTATCAAATAACCAAATTAGAAATCTAAAATGACCATCGATGAAGCACGGACATGACAGGACACCGCCACGCCGACACGCCAAATCCTAAAAAAGGAAGACACGACACGATGGAGATACGTTTATTTATTTTAGTCTATAAGTCAAAATATCCAAAGATAAAAGCACATACATTAATATTAGTCTTGCACTCTTTCAAATTAAACCACATAAGTCAAAACAATTTACACATTACATAACCCATAGAACTACAAACTATAGTCTATAAGTCAAAATATCCAAAAAATACATTAATATTAGTCTTGCACTCTTGCAATCTAAACCACATTAGTCAAGTCAAAACAAAAACACATTGAGTCATTGACATTCGTGATTAGTCTTTCTAATTAAACAACTTCCTCATCATCATCTCCATCTACAAACAATCCGACCTCTAAGCCCGGTTCATCAAGCGAGAGGTCCGCAATTTCAAGTATTCCGACACCATCAAGGGAGCCAAAGGCATCACCACCTACATCCCACATCTTGTTCTCTCCCTCATGGTAGTCTGAACTTCTCCTAGATAGAAGTCGAAGATTGTTATGCACAAATACCAAATCGTCAGCACGTTGTGGAGTCATTTTGTTTCTTTTCACAGAATTTATAAAGGAATAAGTGCTCCAATTCCTTTCAGAACAAGAAGATGAGCAAGGTTGTTCAAGTAACTTCAGTGCTAGACATTGAAGGGTAGGTGCTTCATCTCCATGCACAACCCACCATAACTTTGGCTCGATGATCCCTCTATCTCTCATCGAATCAGGTTCAGTAAATCCATCCATTTCATTTGCGAATTTACCGAATTCAATGTTTACCAACCGACGCTTCTCCACGTTTGGAAAGAATCTTTGTATGCATTATTTTCTCTCTTTTGCAATCTCTGGATCATTATGTGGAGCAACACGATTTGGAGCACCTTCAAGTCATTCACGACTATAGTACCTATTAAAGTAACATTATCATGAGATTCTTATAAATCTAAAAGAGTAACCAAAAAATCTTAAACCATAAAATTTAATTTCTTACTTAGGATTCAAAGAATGCACCATGCAATGAAGTGGTGTATTGCTGTTGGTCCACCTAGCAATCAAAATGTTGTACACCACATCATAGAAGATTGACCCTTTATGTGCCTCCTTCTTCTCTTCTCGATAAATAACATGCTTGACTTTCTCAATCATAGAACCCCACATATCATACACAAGGTGTGTTAGGTTTGTGAATTCTGATCCACTCCAATACCGGGGGTTCGGGGGACGGGCCAAGGGTATTATAGTAATTTTCAATGTAACCCTAGTGGGATATATTATCCCTTCTATGTGCAGTCGCAGTGTGTTGAGTGTCATTTTTTAGAGAGAAAATTTGTAATCCTTTTTGATCTTTGAATATAGTGAATTGATGTGAGAGGCTGTGGATGTAGGCAAATTTGGCCGAACCACAGGGTATATCTTGTGTCGTGGTTTCTTTGTTTCTCGTTTCTGTGTGTGTTTGCATTGTGTGTTATAGATCATATTTGCAACAAGGTATAGGAAGGGTTTATCGGTGTCTGCAACTCTCAACAGCTCATAAATAGGATGGGTGAATGAGATGATGTAGTTAATTTTATCCCACCACACATCATTAAGAATTTTTTCTTTCACAAACTGTGCTTTCCCCACATCATCCTCTCTATATAATGACCATTGATCACTAATGACCATTTTTTGGAGGCCTTTTTTAATAAGCTTGAATCTTTTAAGCATTACAATTACCGAGGCAAAGTGAGTATCTGCAATTGCAAGCATCTTCAGCTTCACATGCTTGTTAAAAATTGAAAGTCTCATTGAATGGTTCATGATGAAATTTCTTATCATGTTAGCATCCCCGGTAATATTGTTATCCAATGGCACTCCTCAAATGCTATCTCATTTGCCTCTGTATGCTTGGCAACACAAATATTTTTAAGAGCAAGATTGAGGGTGTGAACAACACATGTTGTCCACAAATTTTGGGGGTATTAGGCTTCAACAAGTAAACCGTCTGCTCGACAAACTGGAGCATTATCGGTAATAACTTGAATGACATTTGAGGGTCTAACCTCTACAATAGTCTTGACGATCAAATTTGCAATAAAATGCTTATCCTTATATTCCCCTTCGCAATTGGCCTCCTTTAAGAACATTGGCCCGCCTTCTGACATTACAATGAAGTTTATAAGTGGCCTCCTTTGGGCATCCGTCCATCCATCCGTGACAAGACTTATTCCTTTGGTCTTCCATGTGTTTCTAACCAGTTCCAACAACTTGCCAATGTTTGCCCTTTCTTTCTCTAGCAAAGTTGTCCTCAACAAGTTGTATCCCGGAGGCACAAAACTTTTCATCTTGCTTTTGCAAGCACTAGTAAATGCCTTCTCATAATAATGATTTTTGCCAAGTGAAATGAAGGCCACCTGTGAAAAACATCCTAGCAATTTCCCCTTGCAAGTCTTCTCTAGCCGCAGCACTAAAAGCCCTTTCAATTGCCGAATTGCCTATGGCCTTCCTTTTGTTAGGCGACTCATAACTCTCTTGCCTGAAGGAACCAACCAAAGAACTTGTACCCAAAGTGGGTTGTGAGTTGCTCCGGGTAGTTGGCAAAAGGACTTCCTTGGGCATAGATTGTTTCATCCTTAACTCCACTTCATCCTGCAATCTCTTCAAATCTTGGAATTGTTGATCGGTGATTTTAGTACATTTACCAATTCCTTGATGCGGTATTTTTAGCAAATGCGCCTTTACTCTAGAATAGGAACCTTTAAATTTACTCCCACAGAAAGTACACTCGAATATGATATTTCCCCCAACCCCCAATGACCTTAGCAAGTTTTACTACATACTTCCAAAGAGGTTTCTTTGGATCATCATCACCTTGGTTATCACCACGATTAACCGTAGATGAACCAGACAGAGGCCTTGAATTGGACAAATGAGAACTCATACCTACACAATATCCATTATCAAATTTAAAACATACTCACTAGGCCACTACCACTTCTTGGCACTATTATATATATTTTTGAAATTGTACCTAAAATTTAATCAATTAAAAAATGAAATTAATTACTCATTTAGTCATTTACTTATCACTTTCAGAGAAAAATCAACAATATCAAGTGAGTCAGTGACTCAACAGTCAACAACCAAGTCAAGTGACTCAAGTCATTGTCTCCAATGGACAATATGTCAACATTAGCAGTGAAGCCATTATCAACAAAGAAAAAGCAACATCTACATGAATCAACAAGTCATTCTCTCAAAAAAAAAATCAACATCTACATGAATCAACAAGTCATTAAGACTACCAACAAAGAAAAATCACCTAGTAAAAAAAATAAAAATAAATAGGGCTCGGTTCCACTTTCCATGAATCAAAAAGGCATTCTCTCAAAAATCAACAATAGAGACAGTGTGACATCTACCAACAAAGAAAACCACAAAGAAATTTCTAAGGTTTGTGACTGTCGGCAAAAACATACCTGAGCCAGGTCCAGAGGGCTGCGAGTGCGACATGGTCGATTAAGAGAGGAATGGGCTTCGCCGGAGGGAAAGCAACGCCGGAGGGAGCCTCGAGCAGTCGCCTGAGCCTCGCGCTCCAGTCACCGACTCGCCTGAGCCTTCTGTCTTCTTTATTGTTTCTTTTTTTTTTCTTTTTTTCTTTCTTAGGTTTGTGCGGGTGAGGGCTTGACTGGGTTTATATCGATGAAAAAAAAACTTAAGTGACCCGTGTTTTTAGACCAAAATAAAAAGTGTCCCGCGTGTGTCCTAGAGTGTCCAGGGGTCAAAACTCAATTTCACAAACTAGGACATACTTTTGAAGTGTCAGACACGTGTCGTGAGCGTGTCGGACAGGTGTCCGCGTCTGACACTAGTACGCTTCTATTTTTGAAGTATCGGTGCTTCATAGATGACCATTAAGCCCAAATTAATTTAAAATCTTTGAAGAATATTCTTTTGAAGACTCTTTTATATAAAGGTATTAGATGGTATATATATAGATATAATCTTGACTTATATCCATGATGATGGATAGTAATAAAGAAGGGGGTTTAGTAGACTACCCTTTTTTTGAAGGGGACAGTCGAAAAGTTGATTAGATTCACCATGGATTATATGTTCCTTCTTTGTGATGTATTGCGAATTGTGATGTGAGGCACCACGGTAATCAGCATGTAATCCGAGCTGAGAAAGACATAGAGAAAGCCAGCAATCGAGTTTTAATGAAGTATGTGAGAAACGTGGCAATCATGCGTCGTTCCCAGAGACGGCGACAGATATTACCCAGAAATGTCTCATTTTTTGTAGATATCAGTTAAGATGGGTTGAATAGATGGATTGATCATCCTCTCCAAATGATCGTTTCCTGCAAGACGAGCTTTGTAGGGTGCCACCATTTTCCCTCTAACGGCTAAGAGAGAGCAGGGGCGGGGCCAGGACTTTTGGTCAGGGGGGCCTGGTCGAGGCGAATTTTTTTTAGGTCTATTTAAACATATTTTCAGGTAGATTTTCTTATCATTTTTAGAGTTGAGAGGGTTGGTTAATGATTTATTATGCTTTTGGTCTAATTATACATATTATTTGTCCAAAGTTGGGATAGACCGATTGGAATTGAGTTAAAGTATTACATGTAAAAAAAATAAAAAATAAAAAAATTTCGGTCTATTTGATACAATTTGGGTAAATTTGTGTTGTTCTCAACACAAATTTGGGGTGAGCTAATTAGAATTGGACCAAAATATTTCAAGTAATTCTATATTTTGGGTCTATTTTATATAATTGGGCCACGTTTGAATTGAGCTAAAGTTAAAATTGAAATTGACTGATTAGAATTGAGCCACAATATTAGATCTAATAAACATTTTTGGTCTATTTTATACAATTGAGCCAAGTTTGATTTGGGCTAAATTCAAAATTGAGGAGCCAAATAAGAAATACATTTAAACTTTAAAAGTTGAGGGAGGGCCTAAATAAAATTTTTAAATTTTTACAAATCTAAAATGTAATTTCTAAAAGTTGAGTGGGCCTTGCCCACCTGAGACCCTACATGGCTCCGCCCCAGAGAGAGAGAGAGACAGTCATATACACGTTTGATACAATATTTATATCCATGGAGGTGTAATCGTTACTCATTGTTTTGGGCTGTGATCGTGGGATCATGCTTTTTATTTAAAAAAATGTTATACACACAACTTATTTTATAACAGTACATTTTGGCCATTGATTTTAGTAGGTTCTGTGCAGACCCATGCGAGACCCTCATAAAGTCCATCAAAATCAATGACCAGAATGTGCAATTGTAGAATAGGTTATGCGCATAACATTACTCTTTTATTTTCTCCCTTCTTAAAAACTGATGATTGGTCATGGGCTTGGATCATAGGGCTGACCCATTCCTTAGTCCCGAGGTGATTTTTTTTAAGGGCTTATCATAATCTCTACACTCTCATCTCAAAACAAAAAATATATATATAATTAAATAAAATAAAATTCAAATGTTTTATTTCATTTAAATATTTGAAATTAATTAAGTAAATAAGATGTTACTTGCATGAAAGTTAGAAAATTTATTTAAATCAAAGTGACATTTCTGAGTTGAAAATGAGTAGTTTAAAATTGAGTAATACTTGGACACAACCAAAAGACACAATCTTGGGACACAACCTCTATTTTGTGTCTATCTCTCTCCTGACGGGCCCCACAGTGTTAGTGGAACCCACAGTACCCACTAGGACCACTAGGAGAGAGATAGACACAAAATGGAGATTGTGTCCTAAAGTTGTGTCTTTTGATTGTATCCCAAGTATTACTCTTTAAAATTTCATAGGTAGCACAAATGCATATAATATAAAATATGTAAGCTAAAAATGTAGATTCGAAAACTGGTGTCCCTCTACTCCTCCTTTCATTTTAGGATTGTGCTTAAGCCTGAGCCTGAGCCCGACCAACCCATCTTCGAGACTGAATTGCAATTGATAAATAATATATAGAGTATCAAATTAAATTTGTTGGCTTAAATTTGTGAAAAAAATCTTCCATCTATCAAATTAGTTTTTTTTTTTTTTTTTTTTCCATAATATCTAATTGCATGTATTGTTGTAACTATAGAACATTATATTAATCTCATGTTTAAAAATAAAACATAGATATAATATAATCTATTTATAATATATAAACATTTATAAATAAATTATATATATGTGTGTGTGTGTGTTTAAGTACAAGCACGGATTACTCGAGTTGATAATCTCTTTGTTCAAATCCAATCCAAATTAAATTCGAGCTTTACTTATTAGCCCAGACCCACCCAAGATACCTAAAAAAAAGTTACTGATGCTTGAATAAATTACGGGTTGGGCTTGGGTCGAGCTCAAGTTGGCCCGTTCAAGTTGCAGTCCTAGTCAAATGTAGTAACTTTAACACCACATTATTTCTAAAAATCACTTTTTACAAATAGTACTCTACTTTGTCACCATAGTTACAATATTTTAACACCAAAATCATTATAATGTATGTTATTTCCAAAATCTTTAGGGTTTAATATTTTAGCACCAAAATTACACTTAAATATTTTGGCTTTGCTATTATGTTAAGTAATATTTCACTTAACACATAATGAAATTTCATTTAACAATTTTGTTTTCATGAGTGAGTTGGTGCAATTTCACAAAACATATCTGGATTTCACTAAACATTCGATTTGTTAGCTTGGATTTGTCCTTTTTTTTTCATCCTTTAGTCTGATCCCTCTCTCATATATGGGTGTTAGTCCTATAAGTTAGGTGGCTAAATTGCACTAAATATTTTAGGTTTGATCATATATTAAGTGAAATTTCATTAAACCTATTTGAAATTTCACAATCTTTGAATTTCACTTATTACATGATCGTTTAGTCTCAACTTTTTTCAAATTAGTCTCATGATTTTCTCATGCCATCATCATCATTAAATACAAATATTTTGGAATTAACGAGTAAACATGAGTGCAATGTTGGAAACTCATAACATTGTACAACCCGACATTTTTGCTTACATCAAGTCTAATACCAATTCTAACATCAAATGAATGCTATGCATCAACATCATGAAAATAGTTCTCAAGTCTAAACATCATGTATACCACCAAAAAGGGGGGCAGGGGGAGGGGGAAATCATATGTTCCTTACAATAAACATAATATAAAAACTATTTAAGACTCAACATTTTTGAAAAAAAAAAATTCATTTCTTTTTGGCTTCAACCTAAACTACCACCAAAGAAATATAAAAATTAAATTACCTTCAACAACCTAACCAAACCAATCATATGCACCAAATATAATGTACATGTATATATATATATATATATATATATATTCAGCACAATTAAATAAGATCTAGTATTTCTTATATCTACTAAGGCTTAGTTTGGCCCCCATGTGGCTTTTTAAAAGAAGCTTATGAAATTTATTACTAAGTTCTTTGATAATTTTATACAAGTGACACACTACTCTTCAAAAAGACATCATGAAACTAAAAAGCAACCTTGGGCTTTTAAAAGCTCCATTCTAGAGCTTTTAAAAGCTCCCTCTAAAAAAGCCCTAAGTTCAATTTTTGCAAAGCTCATAAACTAGTTACCAAATGAATTAACATTAAATTGTGCTTTAAAAAAAGAGAAGCACCACGTGGGGGCCAAACTAAGCCTAAGTCTGTCCATGTCATTCTGGGAAAATGTTGGTCGGTGGTCCAAAAGGGTAATGCTATAATTCTTAAATTTTTATCATAAAAGTGATTTTCAAATTATGTGACAATTGGGCCAAGTCTAATAGAAAGAAATCAGTTGAATTTTAATTGGATGTTTTTTACCTGACTCTACTGCCACATCATTTGAGAAGCGCTTTTAAAATAAAAATTTAAAAAGCATAATATAGAATTACTCGATCGCAATAATTAGTTAAGAAAAACCCAAAATTATCCCATGTAAACTTAGCCCCCAATAAATGCCACGTTCATACTCTACCCTTGTCAAGTTTCCCAATGTCAAATTTCTGCGTCCACGCCCTGCACTCAGGTCATGGTTTCTGTATGTAACCCTTCAATTATTATGATTCTCGATTTGTTGCTTTAATTCTCTCTTTATTTTTTGTTAAAAAAAAATAGTGGGCTGCGTAAGTTAATTAGGCTTAGTTTGACCCCCATGTGGCTTTTTAAAAGGAGCTTATGAAATTTACTACTAAGTTGATTGATAATTTTGTACTAGTGACACACTACTCTTCAAAAATATATCATGAAACCAAAAAGCCACATTGAGCTTTTAAAAGCTCCATTCTAGAGCTTTTAAAAGCTCCTCCAAAAAAGCCCTAAGTTCAATTTTTACAAAGCGCATAAACTAGTTACCAAATGAATTAACATTAAATTGTGCTTTAAAAAAGGAGAAGCACCAAAAGGGGGGCCAAACTAAGCCTTAGAAGTGTCGGCTGGTAATTAGAAGTGCGGCTACTATTGTAATTTTTGTCGAACTTAAGGTTTAGTTTGGCCTCCATGTGACTTTTTAAAAGTAGTTTATGAAATTATTATTAAAGGGAATTGTTATTACCACTCCATCTTTGAACTAAGGCACTCTATGGTACTATTCTTAGAGCATGTGGTACCATGTATGCAATGCATGACACACATGGTACCACATGCTCTAAGAGTGGTACCATAGAGTGACTTAGTTCAATGATGGAGTGGAAATAGCATCACCTTATTAAATTGTTTGATAATTTTGTATAAGTGATATATTACTTTTCAAAAAAATATCATGAAATCAAAAAGCAATCTTGAGATTTTAAAAACTCTATTTTAGAGTTTTCAAAAACTCTCCCAAAAAAACCCTAGGTCCAATTTTTGTAAAACTTATAAACTAATTACTACATGAATTAACATAAAATTGTACTTTAAAAAATAAGCACCACCAAAAAAAGGCCAAACTAAGCCTAATTACTATTTGAAAGTAAATTTTGGGCTTCGATAAGCGGAACCAAATGGCTATGAAATCATGCTGACAACTTCTTTTTTGGATAACAGATTACAAAATGAATCACTACAGGCATTCAGCAAAAAAGAAAATACTCCCTCCGTCCCATAATAAGTGTTTACATTTCCTTTTTTGGATGTTCCATAATAAGTGTTTACTTTCCTAAATTGGCATATAGCATTTACTTATTTTCCAAAACTACCCTTATAATAAATACAAAGTAGCATTTATTTGTGGACTCAAAACAAGCAAAAAGTCAAACACCCATCACATCTAAGGGCAAAATTGGAAAGTGACCATTTAATGAACCAAAAAAAACTAAAATAATACAACTTTCTTAAATAATATGCAAAATAAAAGTGAACACTTATTATGGGACGGAGGGAGTATATGAAAATGAGAAACACAAAATTCTCAACTATAGTGCAAACTTCGCCAAATCTAGATGAAACGGTCTATGATGTGACTAATTAATGGAGCAGCTAAAGAGACTTGCAATAGATCTGAGAAAAAAAAAAACTACAAAAATACCCCACAACACACTGGATTTGGCGAAAGAATGCAAAATTTGATAGAGTCAACACTAAGTCTAAAAGGACAGTGATATATTTGCAAAGATGAATAATTAGATGTGACCGCAAAACGAAGAGAGCAAAGAGAAAACCAAACGAAATAAAGTAATATATATATATATATATATACAGTCCACTTCTAGTGCGGGATCTCGCACCATAAGAAGGTGCGGACTTCTTTCCTGGTCTTTGGATCATCATTAAAGATGGTGAAATGACAAAAATATTCTTAATGAAACGATGATTCAACGGCCACGAAAGAAGTCCACTCCTTTATCTGGTACAAGATCCCGCATCAGATGTTCCCCGTATATATATATATATATATATTCATAGTGAAGGAAAAAACCTTCATAAAGAGGGACAATACACTCTTAAAGAATGACTAAGGCTTAGTTTGGCCTCCAGATGATGCTTCTCCTTTTTTAAAACACAATTTCATATTAATTCATTTGGTAATTAGTTTATGACCTTTGTAAAAATTGAACTTGGAACTTTTTTGTAGGGAGCTTTTAAAAAAAGCTCTAGAATGGAGCTTTTAAAAGCTCAAGTTTGCCTTTTGGTTTCATGATGTCTTTTTAAAGAATAGTGTGTTACTTGTATAAAATTGTCAAAGAACTTAGTAATAAATTTCATAAGCTCTTTTTAAAAAGCCACATGGGGACCAAACTAAGCCTAAATCATCCTAAAGAGGGACACAATCACACAAGCAAACGAGAGGGCGAAGGGAGAGTCCCTAGAGGAAGAACTTGCTGAGTGTGTGTTTTAGAAAGTTAGCGGCCAAAGTGCTACACTAAATGTTTTTTCTGGTTTTATGCTGGCAACAACTTTTGCCAAATACGTACTACAAAAAGTTGAAATGCAAATGAAAGTCCACTAAAATTTCAAACAAATTCATATCTACAAGAGGATTGCCGGTGGGCCATGTATAGATGTGACAGGTGAAGATTAAAGATTTCCTCACCCCACTTGGCCGGACTTCGCCGCCAAAAGTGGTGGTCGGAGTTTGTACTTGTGGAGGTGGGGAAGAGAGGAGGGAACTGAGGGAGGTGTAAGATAAGGTTTGTGTGGACCACCCCAAAAATGTTGTCCTGTTGTTTTGAGTTTCGTGGTTATAGGCAAAAGCGCTGCCCAAGGTTGAAAGGTTTTGGTCAGTTGGTCAAGTGTTGTCCAGGGTGTCCGTGAGTGTGCATAGTACGGATGTACACAACAGATTAGGTCCCACACTATATTGAAGAAAGAGTATCCTAATCCTAATTGGACTCTACTTTCTGATTGTGCGACGGCGAATTTTGGTGTGATGGAGTGTTGTGGACCGTTGAATTAATATGAGGTCTATAAAATTAGCGATTCACGATAATCCGTCACGCTAAAATTCATCACAAGAAATAATTTCGCCTTTTCCACCCACCTCTCTTTCTCTCTCTCTTGTTGTTTTAGTAATTAATTCATTTGGCTGAATCTCATAAATAGGGACTCCTTAGTGATGCTTGTTTGGAACAGTTAATGTTTGAATTGCAAAATACTGCTTTTTTTTTTTTTTTTTAATAACCAAAAACTGCCTATAGTAGTTTTGGCACCTCTCAAATTTCTGCGTTAAACGAATTTTTGCATTAAAACTTTGAAGCTAATTTGTGGGATAGTTTAAGTTTTAACTTTTAGAATTTTATAAACACTACTTATCTCGAGAGGCCATGGCGAAATGGAGCCCGATGAGCGGAGAAAGTTTTAAGTCAATTCAGGTACATGTGAAATATTGAAATTGTATCTGTCAATGAGAATGTATTATTTGTATGAGACCCATGCTCTTAGAGCAACTGCAATGGAGTACTGAATATAGGACAACTTAAGGTAGATACTATACAGATCATTGCAATGATATTGCTTAAATAGCAACTTAATTAGTTAGGTATATAGTAGGTAAACTTAAGTTTACCATTTCACTAAATTCACTACTATACAGACCAGACGACACTAGCATAGCCGGCCAAAGAGACAACCGGCTTTGGCAATGCTAGACCCTTCTCGACTGGCTTTCCCTTAGCTAGCCCACACACAACCGGCTATGTACGTCTTTGCTAGCCGACTTTCTCAGTGCTAGCCCTCCCTTAGCCGGCTTACTATGTCGGCCCAATCAAGCCGACTGTCCTAGTGCCGGCCTATCGAAAAAACCGTTAACGGCTTCTTCTTTTTTTTTTTCTAGCTGTTGGAGGAACGATAAAAAAAATTTCTAACTGCTATATGTGTCATGCAGTATATATACTAATGCTATGTAAAAACAATATAACATCTTACATATCAATCCCCCCCCCCCCCCCTCTCCCATTCATTTTGCATTTACTAAACATATAGTTCACAAACATGTCCAGATGCAGTCGACAGCTGAGCAAGCAACTGTTTGAGGATGAAATTTTATGTCATACATATGTGCGGGTGAGCACAAATCCTATCGTCTGCAATAATCAACTTGTAGCAAAGTTTTGGCACACTATCGAGAACGAGTACAATGCGTAGGCAGGAATTGAAATTAAACGAAATGGTAGAAATCTGCAATCACGTTTGTCCACGTTTTCACAAGATGTGATGTTGTATGCATCAAAGCTTGCATATGCTTATCAAACACCTCACGACAGTGAAACAAATGAACTTGACTGGGTAAGACTTTTGTTGTTTGTTTAACCCACAATTTTAGTTATTTCATACAAATGTTTATTTATTAGCAATGTATTTGTGATGGTAAAATTTAGCACTTGCAGATTAATCGGGCTCATCAAGAATACCAACAACATACCAATAAACCGTTTGCATTCGACAATTGTTACCTAATATTAAAGGATATGCCAAAATTTGATCCAACTACCACTAGGATCAACATGGAAAGATACACGTCAGATGGCAATGAAACATCCTCGCCAGCAACTCCAGCAGATTGATTTGCCAACATTAACCTAAGCGATGATTCTCCTGTTGACATTGATGAATCACCATTCGACATACCACCTAGGTAGAATGGAGGAAAACAAGACCAAAAAAGAACGTGTAGGGCTAATAGTGTTGCTGCCAACACTATGGTTGTGGAAAGTATTGAAAAATTTATTGAGCAGTATGCTAAGAGTGTGGAAGAAATCTTCAGTTAAGAAAACGTTTTGAGTCACAAATGTAGCAGCTATTAAAAATGAGGCAAGAGGAGATGGAACTGAATACCATAAAAGACGAGGAGAAGGAAAATACGAGAAAGCGAGATAGAAATTAAGCTACGAAAAGAGGAGGACCGAATAATAATGGGTACTGATACCCATAATATGTCTCCAAGTTAACTACAGTTTTTCAATATGAGATTTAAAGAGATAATGGAATGGCGACGTCAACAACAACATAACACAGACGGATTTTACGATTTTAATTAGTTATTTTAAAGACCAACTTGTGCTTCTACTTTGATTGAATCGACAAAAAATAAAACTTGAAAATATTACAAATTCTGAAATCATGGTTCTTGTTCAGTGTGCATTTCCCAAATATGTTCCACTAAATTAGCACGTAACTGTTTGTATTTCTGTTTGTCTCGCATTCGATTGTTGCGAGCCAAGTATTCGTAAAATACTCTTGATTCATCACTTCCAACTATTTCTGGCAACAGTTCACTGCAATCATATTCAGCATGCCAGGTACAGTCACGACTTTTGTCCTCGATAATCATGTTGTGCAAAACTATGCATGATTTCATTATGACGAAAAGTGCATCTTTGTTCCAAAGCTTCGCTGGCTCACATTCAAAAGCAAAGCGAGCCTGAAGAATACCAAATGCTCGTTCAACGTCTTTCCTTGCAGCCTCCTGATACTCAACACTTGTTCTTTTTGTGTTAGTTTACAATTATCAGTTTTGACAATTGTAGCATATTGTAGGTAGATTTTGTCAGCAAGATAGTACCCTACATCATAAGTCTTGCCATTAATTGTCAATTCAACGGGTGGTGAACGACCATGTAACATATCTTCAAAAATATTTAAACAGGTCAACACGTTAGGATCGTTACTACTGCCAACATACCAAAGAAAGATCTCCATATCCATGTGTCGTACGATGCAACGACTTTGAGTATCAAGGTGGGAACATGTTTGTGGCCCGTATACTAACCTTGCCAAGCAGTAGGACCTTTTTTCCATACCCAATGCATGCAATCAATGCTACCAAGCATCCCTGGAAAACCACGTGTAGTGTTCTCTGTAGTAATATGAGCGACGTCTGCTGCTGTGAGTGATCATACAAATTCTGGGCCAAAACTGCAACACCAGCAAAACATAATTTTTTTTCAGTTAGACCCATACAAAAGTATTCCCCCCATATGTCTGTTGATGCACCGTACGCCAAGCAAGGCAGAGCAGCTACCACTTCTGATGAGAACTTAGTCCCACCTTATTTACAATGTCAGTGCTTTGAACAAAATACTCATCATACTCAGTGAGGGCACCTTTAGAATGGGGGAGTTCCGTATTCTAAACCGTCGACAATTGGAAATCTGTGTAGGTTGGCTCCTCTATAAAGTAATCTTTCCATAGCCTCAAGTCACCTTCAATTCTTTATCGGTTTATAAATCTCCGACCTCTAAGTACTGCACTGTCGTGAATTATATTGGATTGGACTAGCCATTTTTGTTGTTCCACAAAAATAAAAGCTTCATCATCATCATCATTAGCAAAAGTCGCCTGGTATTGAGTAGTAATAAACTCTTCGAGATTGAGATCTATGTACAAAAAGTTGAAGTTTTAGAGTTTTGTAAAGACACAAAATATTATTGATGGCAACATAGAACCTTGTATGTAATCTATATATAGCCAAATACTTCCTTGTATTATATCCGTTGTGACTTGAATGGCAACAGATATATTTATAGTCGTTGGGATATCATTCCAACGGTTGGAATTATAGTCATTATATAAATAACTAGGAATATATGTATATATATACATTTATATTCATGACATATATATAAATAAATGTAAATATATATATATATATAAGTAGGGAAATGCTCTTTGGTGCACTAGTGTCACACCCCTGAATGGCAAAAATAGAGAAAAATAATTTTCTTTTTGGGTGCATAGGGAATGACTGGTGAAGTCACTGAATTGTCCACACCATACAGTACTAAACAGTAATTGCTAAAGACAACAAACTGGATTTTATATAACATGATAAGGAGTTCTATAATTATTACATCAAAGTCTACAGTATAATTAAAAAAAAGAACTCTTAAGGCAACAAATGCCCTATTACAAAGCAAGACAGTAAAGTCGTTAACCGACTTGGAACTAATATCTATTCTAATATTTAACTAGCATATACATAATCGCTAGCGTAGTAATCCTCCCTAGTGCCTCCGCCTTCTGCCGGACCAGCCTCAATATATCCTTCCTCTGGATAGTAGCCGTCATCATACGGTACATTACCTGCATTATAAGTAACAAGATAATCTGGACGAGGAATGTCCATGCATGAATCAGCTTGTTTAAAGCTGAGTGAGTAAAAATAAAATAGTATTATAAATGCAGTGTGATTACTAGTTATGAAGATAAGTATAGTTCTACTAATAATATCTTTCTCCTTACTAGTTTCTACTCACGTCTCGTTACACGAAGGTCAACAACAGTACTCTTGATCGAAGAACAGACTTGATAGTTCAATTTTATCAATATGCCATTATTTCATCCACAACCACCCACCACATGTCATGGACACTACGTCAGTCCATCCCCCGCTTTTAAGGACTTAAACCGCCCACCGCATGTCAGGGATACAATGTTTCGAATAATAGCATATCATCTTATTGCCACGACTTAGCGATGTCTACCAGTAATCCTCACCCATCGCTTTTAAGGACTTGAACCGCCTACCACTTTTAAGGACTTCATGGATCATCTGGCTATATTAGGACTACTTGGTCCCATCGACCGCTTTTAAGGATATAACCACCCACCGCTTTTAAGAACCTATGACCAAGTGTCTGCCTATGTACAATTCCCAGAACTTATCAAAACTACCTCAGTTCTAAACTAATATCGCACATGACAATTTCCATTGTGGGCTGACTACTCTGATTGAAATTAATGAAATAGATATCAAATTGAATTCTAACTACCACGTTATCTCACATTACGAACGTTCTCACATTATTCTTAATCATGTCTCATTATCGCGTCGTAGTATTCTTTATTTAACCAATATCGCATCATGGAAGTATACATTGATATATGAACAGCTAAACAATATGTATGTATTATAACTAACAAGAGATAATCATGTTTTAAGATGTTTGATCGATTGAAGCTCTTTTAATCGATTGAAGAAAAAAAAGTTCGATCGATTGAAGAATCTTCAATCGCTTGAGAATAGTTAGGTTCGATCGATTGAAACAAGTTCAAGCGATCAAAACTTGACTTCTCCAGAAACTAGGCAGTGAAAGTCCAAAATCTCTGGGGTGTGTCTGGGTTCAATTCTTCATGTCCAAAACTTGGAAAAACATACACAGAAGCTACTGAATGAGTTTAGAACTCACCAAAGTGTAGAGGGTGTGTTTCGGTATGAGTGTAAAGCTCAAGCTTCAATGGCTTCTCTCTCCCTCCTTCCTTCTCTGTCCTCCTCTTCTATTCTCTTCTCTTCTCCTTCTCTTTTCTTTCTGCTATCTCTCTCTCTCTCTAATAGATTGTATACATATATATATATATATGGATGTGTATGAGTATTTATGTATACATATGTATGGATGCGTATCTATATCAATCACAAGCGCTATCTCTCTCTCTAAGATTTCTCTAGGCAAAACAAACATCACACATACTAACATGGTCGGATATATATCGGGGGTACAAGGTGGCAGCTTCGTGTGAACTGAGGATAAGATTTCTAAAAAATTTCGAACAATCAATACAAGTTCGATCGATTAAGAAAATGTCATTTGAAAAAGGGCTCAATTGATTAGGAAAGAGGTACCACATCATAAATTATGTCGGCAGAGTTTCGAGCGATCGAAAAGTGTTCGATCAATTGAAACCCCACAACTTCGATCGATTGAGAATAGTTTGATTGATCGAAAGCTAAATTACAAGTTTAGCAAAAGTATTCATGCAGAATCTTATTTATCATATGTACATACCAAAAATACAAGGCATTACATCATCCACCACTTATTGACATATTTCATCCTCGAAATCTAAAGTAGTGGGGTCAAAACAAAATGGAAACTTCTCGCGCATCTCTGACTCTAATTCCTACGAAGCTTCTCCTTCATCATGGTGTTTCCACTGGATCTTCACCAACAGAATCTCCTTGTTTATGAGTTTCTTGATTTCGCGATCCAAGATTCTCACTGGTCCTTATGTGGTGTTGTCATTAACTTCTATGTCTTCGAAGTTAATCTTGTGTGCTGGGTTATGGTCACACTTCCGCAATATACTGATATGGAAGACGCTATGCACGCTCGACACCTTAGGCGGTAATGCCAGTCTATAGGCAACTTTTCTACGCATTCCAGGATCTCAAAGGGTCTGATAAATTGAGGCAATAGCTTGCCTCTTTACTGTCTAAATCTAACAATTTCCAAAATGGGTGAAATCTTAATCAATACATGATCTCCAACTTCAAATTCTAAATCCTTACAACGTTTGTCAGCATAACTCGTGTGTCTGGTTTGCACTATTTTCATCTTTTTATATACTACTTGAATCTTTTGACTGGTTTCGCATACCATTTCTGACCCAAGAAGTTAAGTATCTCCAATTTGGGCCCAACACAATGGTGATCGGCAAGGTCGTCTATACATGGATTCAAATGACGTCATCCCTATGCTCATATGACCGCTGTTGTTATAGGCGAACTCTATCAACAACAGGTGCGTCTTTCGAGAATTCTCAAAATCTATGACGCAAGCTCGTAACATGTCTTCCATCACTTCTCAAAATCTAAACTATTATCAAGTCATTCTCATTGTGCTAATCTCTTGAATTATGCACTTAAATGTTCTAACTTTGTTTGAGTTCATGAGATAACAAATGGTGAAGCCCAAGAGTGATGGAGCTCAACAAGGATCAAACTTGAAGACTTGAAGATTTTTCATCCTTGGTTGAAGACTAGGATTTACTTGTAAAACATTTTGATCAATCACTCATAGGGGCTCAAGTAACATTAGTTGGACTTTAGGATCCTTGCTTTCATACTTTAAAATACTTTCAAGGACCTAAACATACTTAGACCAGTCACTTAAATTCATTTCACAAAAATTTTCAAGTAGCTAAGTCAAAGTGAACAGCTCTTTGCAAATGGGTCATCCTTAAAGAAAAATCTGGTCTAATGGGTAAGGAACTAGATGTTGAATTTTATATGGTTGGAAAAGTATTTGAATCTAGTTTCTGAATCTTCAAACGGATCATAAATCCGAGTTTTGTAGAGGGAGTTATTGCCATTTTAGGAAAGTGGTATCAGTCTGCCAAAACAGTGGACTGAACTGTATATACTTCAGTTGACTGGATTATAAATTCAGTCGACTAGATTGTAAAAAAGTCAACTGTTTTGTGTTTTTGAAAGGTAGCTACTACTATACTTTTTCCAGTTGACTATCGACTGGATTGCTCAAAACTGCATAACGACTAGTTTTTTAAACATTTTGAAATTACTTTTATACCCCCCAAACACCCCCAATGGTCATGTATGTTTAAAAGCTATATATAGGGTTGATTTTAAGGGTTGGGTAATCAAGAAAAATCATTCAAACAACTTGGTTAATAATCATTTTTAATTGAGCCCTAGTTTGAGTGAAAAATCAATTTGCTTTAGAGTTCAATTGTAATTCTTGAGAGAGCAAATTGTAGTAAGCTTTCATTTGTATTATCCGCTCACTAAGGAGTTGTTGTGTGAGCTATCATTGTACTATCCACTCAACATAGAGAGAGTTCATTTGTATTCAAATCATTTGTAAAAGTGAGGGTTAGTAACCCTTTTGTGCAAAGAAGATGTGTTCTTCTTTGAGAGAGATTGAAGGCTCTTGTAAAGGTTTGATCTACACCCGTAAGTAGGTTGATAAAGAAACCCTCGAGAGGTGTTCTTGATGGGTGGACGTAGGCCGCGGTGTGTGGATTGTCGAATCACTTGAAACTCAGTTTGCAAGTATCTCTTCCCTTCTCTGTTTACTTTATTATTTGTTATTGTGTTTAATTTGCAATTAAATTTTTAAAAAGATAATTTTCCGCTAAAACCTTATTCTCTAAGGTTTCCATTTCGGGCCAACAGGTCTCTTCCAACTCAAGACTGCATCAATCTTAGATGAGTCTACATGTCCCAAAAATTTGACTTCATGTAGCCAAAATTCGCATTTACTGAACTTATTTATTATATATATACATACCAAAAATATAGGGTATTAAACTGGGTAAGTGAATTGACCCATTACACTGGCCTTTTAAGCCTAAAAAATCCATGGACTACCCTACTGATCAACTGGTTTTTTAGGCTTAGAAACCCAGTGCACTGGGTCAATGCACTTATCCAGTGCACCTAAGAGCCTCTTCCTATATACGTATATATATATATATATATCATGTTGTAACTTTTGTTGCAACAATTATAAATATAGCCGTTGTGAATATATTCCAATGGTTAGAATTGTAGCCGTTATATATTAAGCTCAATGTATATATATAGATGCATAACCATTTTATTTCATACTATACAACTACCTATCTTTAAATGAGTTCATTAGATAGCCTTATTGATGCCAAATTGAAAGAAATCATTTCTATGTATGATCGTGGTAATGTTCTATTATCTCCACATGTTTATGAAATGAAAGTTCTTTGGGAGCATGAACTATGTAGATGGATTGGAAACAACGAACAATGTTAAGCTTGGTATTAAAATAGACACAAAGTCGCGTAAATTTTGGAGGAATGTACCAAATGAGCTCTTTTCAACATTATTGGCAAATCCGTCGTTTGATCCACTTCAACAATATTTACCATCCTTATATGGAGTTGCAGAAAAGAAAATCAAGTCAATAGGCTGATAAGGAGGTACTTCGACGCATAGCCGTGTAGTTATACCTAAGCAACAAAATGACGATGATTCTGATTTTTGCTGAAACTATTATTTGTAAAATTATTCCTACAAGTTGAATAAAGTTGTGTAAAGAAAGTACTGAATTTCTTTGAACACATGAGTATTCATTAATTCAAATATTCATTACAACATAAACATAATCAAACTTTATACATTAATTCAAATTTTCATTACAACCTAAACATACTCAGACTACATACATTAGAATAACAAACTAGTCACAATAGGCATTTCGTAAAGTATTATAAAATCATCATCACATCTTTGTTAGAAGTGTTGAACATTGTCGGATCCCCAAGGTCTACTATGGGAAAGGTGGGTCGGTAAACATTTGAGGTGGATAGGCTGCCTAACCTTTCAAGCCTTATAATTTGTGCATTCTTATCGGCTAACATATATTCTTGGATACGAGTCTCACGTAAAAGTTTCTCCTGTAGAGTACGTGCATAATCGCTCGCATCTATATACAAGTCCCTACACTGCTTGACTGATTATGTATCAATTCCTGGACAAAACAAGATAGGTGGCTTTTCAAGATCCACTTCCGTCACATTACCACCAGATGCGACAATCTCTGTCGTCCAATCAAACCCACCATATCTCTGTGATGATAACTTAGAAGTTGACTGTGATGCATAAACTCCAGGACTATATGTTGCAGTAGGTGGCAAGGGCAAGCGAATGTATGGAGGACAAATAGATGCATAACCAATCCCATTTGTATTGACATACCATTTCCATGGATGTACAACTGTAACTCGTAAAACCTTGCTCCAATATGCATCGTAATCCCCTTGACTGACCGGAGTGACATATGCTAAAACAGATGGCCAACCAGATGCTCGAAGTTGTTCAAAATCTGACTTGTTTATCCAGGACATCAGTGTTGGTGGGTGCCGAGGAATGGCAACTGTGCTTGTCAACTGTCGGTAACAATGATCGCCTAAATACCATACACCCCCAAGAGTCGTGTCCGACAAAACAAGCCTTTGCAAGGACATAACATATGCGTGTTGTATTACCGGTTCAGTATTACAATTAGAGTCCATGAAAGGCCTCCAACATATCGCTTCTGATGAGCACATTTCTAACTGTTGCTGATGGGAAGCGAATTTGAATCTCATGCTGTCGCTAGATGTCGTTGCATGAACCACACAACCCCATTTATGTATCCTTGGTCATAGGTCAATGTTAGGTTCACGTAGTACCGACATCGAGGTGCGAGTATATTCATACAAGAATACTGCAAAAAAAAAAGAGTATATATACAATTAATTGGAATATATACGTTTAAATGTTATTTAAATGAACTATGGAAAATTTTTAAGTTTACAAAATTGTACCTCAATGAATTGCCAAAAACAATCCAAGCTCTTTATTTTATGTCTACAACACATGTCAAGTGTGAAATAAATTCGTGCCAATACGGGAGAACCCCAATCATAATCACCAATTGTAGTGACATCTTCCACCAATGCTAACCATGCAACGAGAATCGTAGAATTCGAATTTGGAAAGAACTCTATCGATAGTGTATAACCAAAATGCTCTAGTAAGTGCATCTACGTCAACCGGTGCCTTTTGCTCAAGTGATGCAATGAGACCTTCAACATATTGTAATACATCTTTAGTTTTTATACCACCAGCTTTGAACTTGTTGAATGTCGCCCCAGGAAATAAGCATCCAATATATAGTGGCCTCTGTAGTGTCTATGTATGCAATATCACTTTAATCGGGCAACGGAAGACCAACGCCAATTGAAATGCCTACAATTAGAACCATGCCATTATTAGAACACTAGCATATAGCAGCATTTACAAGTTATTCACAAACACAAGAAATACGTAGTGGTGATAAAAGTGAAGTCGTACGGAATTAAGCCTAATTCGAGAAAAGGTAGGTGAAATGTGTGTGTGGTGTCCAACCACTGCTCGATCGACTGATTCCACAAATTTTTTATTTGAATTTGCCATTTCCACCGAAAGTAACGAGACCATCCGACACGGTCTATGATCTCTCTTATATATTTGTGGCCAACGGCAAAGTTGGGAATACAACACCCGTGGACTCCTCCAATTCCCTTGCATTCTGAACATTATACCTTGCACACTGCAAGTCGTTTTACCATCGAACACGTGTTCGACATCATCGATAACGCGCAAATATTCTTCATTTTGTTCTTCATCAAGTGTGGCGATGCTAGTAGATCGATGCCTAACACTATTTTTTTCAAAAAAAAAAAAATCGGATCACGCTTGTGGATCTAAATATTATGGGCTGGAGAACAAGATAATAAAAAATAAAAAATAATAATAAAATAATTAATAAAAAAAAAAAAAACCCTATTCTTAAGATTGAGAGAACACGGTTTTTTTTTTTTTTTAATAAACAACCAAACACTACACAAACTAATACTACCTCATTCCTGCAAATTAAAGCAATCTTCAAACTCTAAACTTTGACACTCTTATAGCATTCCAAAAATAGCCGTTGTGTGCAAACTAGCTGTTACATATATAATATAGCCGTTCCATTTCAGCCGGCCTTCCCAACAGCCCACATCCTACCGAATTTGTCTTAGCCGCCACCTCAATCGGCACTTTGTTGGCTCACACACGGGCCGACTTTCCTAATGACGGCTCTTAGTTACACACTCTGTGATCATTTAGTTCTGTTTACTAATCTAATCTAAATTCACACTACGTCCAAATACCCTGCTGCATTTGCTCTAACATTCTAGCTACATAATTTATAAGTCCAGAGAAGTGAATCGCACCCAAATAATTCATTTTTATTGGCCACATGATACATTTTGGTGTAAGGTAGCCAAAAATACTAAGCACATAATACATTTTATAATATATTCTATAATATGGTTTTAAATGCATGTACTCTGTGCTATATAAGATGTGCATAGAAAAGTATAAAAAATTCAAACAACACATCGTGCAACACATTTAAAACCCTATTATGAAATGTGTTGTGTGCCTAATATTTTTCATAAGGTGGGGATTTGCTATAATTTTATGTGATAAGCGTGTATAATTGTCTTTTTAAATTTAAAATGTGCTCATTAATTCCTATTTAGAGCACTACTACACCTATACACTTTTCTATACACTTGTTGACACACAGCTTTAAATGCACGTACTCGGTGTTGTGTGAGTGGTGCAGAGAAAAGTGTGAAAAATTCAAACAGTATAAGGTACATGCATTTAAAATATAGTGTGTAAAAAAATATGTATACCAAATATTACTCCCTCCGTCTCATTTTATGTGTCCTTTTTTGGGAATCCAATTATTTAAGGGGACAAAAAGAATCTACACCTACTTTCCACAATTGCCCATAATCAATGCACTTTCTTTTTTGTTTTGTTTTGGTATTGGTTGTAAGGAAGGGTAATTTGGAAAACTAAATAAAATTTACATACTAATTTAAGAAAGTGGACAATAATTTTGGGACAAACTAAAATAGAAAGGGAGACACATAAAATGGGACGAGAGAGTATTATTCTAGTTTTTAGCCGGCACCGACCGGAGTCAAAAACGCGGAGACGAAACGTAACAATATGATTAGTTGATTATCATATTTCGCACATGTGCTTTATGTATATTATATGTGTGTCTCTCTCTATATATATATATAGTAACAATAATATTAGGTGCAAAAACAAATCTCACAAATACTCTTATAGATTGTGGGTGTAAGTATTTGTGAGATTTGTTTGTACCCCTAATATTACTCATAGAGTAATACTACGTACACCTAAACTATTCATACATGTTAATATGTCGTGACAACATTGAAATTAATTCAAACTTTGTTTGATAACTGATGAATAATTTTGCAAATACACATCAACAGATGAATAGTTTAAGTGTCTCATTTAAGTGTAGTTAGCTTTACTCGTATATATATATATATATATATATCACAAAGTAATGTAATGTTCTTGCGCCTTAGATCTCTTCACATCTCATTTTCTCTCTCTCTCGCTCTGTCTCTCTCTCTCTCTCTCTCTTGTCTTCACTATCATTAATCCAAGAGAAGCTTAGGCAAGAGAGGCCTCTGGAAAAAATGGCTTGTACTAAGGGCGAGGTAGAAGTAGAAGTAGATGAAACTAACGTACCATTACTATTGCGGTATCCATCCTCGACCCTCTCCAAATACGATGATGATGATGATGAGGATCTAGATCTTAAACGGAGGGTCTGGATCGAGTCAAAGAAGCTATGGCACATAGTGGGCCCCGCAATCTTCAGCCGCATAGCCTCCTATTCCATGCTTGTTATCACTCAAGCCTTTGCTGGTCATCTGGGTGATCTTGAGCTAGCCGCTATCTCAATTGCCAATAATGTCATCGTTGGCTTCGACTTTGGCCTCTTGGTGAGTAATGCTACACACTCGTAACTTTTTTTCACAACATTTTTCATATCTATACATCAAGATCTTTGATTTTTGTGGACCCTATAAGGGTCCTACATGGATCCCACATAAGACCCACTAACACTAAAATTAAGGGACATGATGTGTTAGTAACTTAGTTGTGAAACAAGGTTGTAAATGCAATTATGCAAGTGTTTAAAAATATTGAATTTGAGTTTCAATGTCATAAATTGACTAGCTAATATTTAAAAAGTGAAAACGTTTAGCTTTAATAGCTAACCCAAAGGTCCCAAAGAATAATTTTATGGATCCCAAAATTTTCATTTAGTTTTCAAACACATAATTGTGGGATGACCGCTATCACATGTTGGGCTATAACCAAATTTGAAATAAAAATTTAAAGTCCCACCATTAATTCAATTAAAATAGCTAGTATTTCTACTAGAGATGTGGTAACCCATGACCCAAATATATTATATAGGTATGTATACTATATTTTGCTGATCAATTAATTTTTTTTTTTTGTGTGTGTGTTATGAATCAGTTGGGGATGGCAAGTGCTCTAGAAACACTATGTGGACAAGCCTTTGGAGCAAAAAAGTACCACATGTTAGGCATATATATGCAACGTTCATGGATTGTCCTATTTGGTTGTTGTATATTATTATTGCCTCTATATGTATTTGCATCTCCAATTTTGAAGGTATTGGGTCAGCCTTCAGACATAGCAGAGCTATCTGGAGTAGTTGCCTTTGCAATGGTCCCACTTCACTTTAGCTTTGCTTTTCAATTTCCACTACAGAGGTTCTTTCAGAGCCAGCTCAAGACCGGTGTGATCGCTTGGGTGTCTCTGGTGGCTCTATTGGTTCATGTGTTTGTGAGCTGGTTGTTCGTTTATGGGCTTAAGCTTGGTGTGGTTGGGACTGCACTTACTCTCAACTTTTCTTGGTGGGTTTTAGTTTTTGGGATGTTTGGTTATTGTGCTTGTGGTGGGTGTCCTCTAACTTGGACTGGGTTCTCCATGGAAGCATTTTCTGGGCTTTGGGAGTTTGTCAAACTCTCTAGTGGGTCTGGTGTCATGCTATGGTGAGTGCCCCCCCTCCTCTCTCTCTCTCTCTCTCTCTCTCTCTAGATCACTCACTTTCTTTCTATAAAGTAGAGACGTGGATCTTGTTTAGATGCAAAATTATTGTAATTCACTTTTTAACTTACAGTTTCATGTGATCTTCATTTTAGCTAGCTATTTTACTTTGGAGTAAAGATTGGGACACACACAAAGACACAATTTTTAGGATACAACTCAAAAGATGTGTCTATCTCTCTTATGTGATATTATTAGACCTCACAGTAACACAGGAAAGAGATAGACACATCTCTTAGTTTGTGTCCCAAAAATTGTGTCTTTCGGGTGTGTCCCAAGTATTACCCTTTACTTTATTATATTTTTTTGGGGAAATTACTTTTTACCCTTGTGGTTACACACATTTTCTCATAACCCCATGTGGTTCATTTTGTAACACTTAACCCCCTGTTCTAATAACTAAAGTGAGACTGTTAATTTTTCTAACGGCAGTTCCATTTCAGTCATTAGTATATGTGGGTTAAGTGTTACAAAAATGAACCATAAGAGGGTTATGAGAAAATATGTGTAACCACAGGAGGTAAAATGTATTTTTCCCTAAAGATTATGTATAGAGGCTTGGGGGTATTAACGTCATTTCCTTTTCTCCGTTAGAAAAGTTAACAGTCTCACTTTAGTCATTAGTACAGGGGTTAAGTGTTACAAAATGAACCATTATGAGAAAATGTGTGCAATCACAGGGGTAAAAGGTATTTTCCCCTTCTTTTTTTTTACCTGGTAATTAAGTGATATTAATTTTTTTTTCTAAATTTAGATAATAAAAATTCAAAATTTTGGTTAGCTATTCAAATATTTCGAACAAAAAGTCAAAATAATTAGGCTACTCATGAGGTCACCTTAGATCTGGCACCTAGGCCAAAATTTTAAATTATATAAATGTTTTACAAATATTCAGTCTGATGAGCTATATTATATCGTTTGATTGATTTTTGTATATTTTATCAAACAGTCTGGAGAATTGGTATTATAGAATACTGATATTGATGGTTGGAAACGTGAAGAATGCAGAAGTTGCTGTGAATGCTCTGTCCATATGGTAAACAAACTTATTTAATCATAATTTTTTAGATTTATTTATTTATTTATTTTTGGTCAACGAAAATTGTTTTATTTTTAGATTCTTAAATCACAATTTGTCATGTCTTTATAAGTGTGTGAGTGCATAATAGATATCCTTCCGTCTCATTTTATGTGTTTGTCTTTCTTCTTTTTTTTTGCCATCTCAAAACTATTGTCTGCAAAGAATGTTTCATAACTTTTAAGTACTTTATAAAATTATCCTTATTGATTTTGAAATTACCCAATAAAAAGTAAAAGAAAGAAAAAAATAAAGTAATACTGTAGTATTTTGGAGCTTTAATTTGTTCTAATTCTATGTCACGTGAATGACAATTATCGTGTCCCCTTAAAATGTTAAACTCCTTAATTAATGTTAACTCATAAATTGGGATGAAAGGTGTATATATACTGTTCTTGCTGAGGCACAAGAAGTGGTAATACATAATTTGGTTCAATTTTAAATTGAAAAAGAAGAGTTTTTTCATCTTATCATATTGAGCGACATAAAAGTTCTACAATCAATATGTTAAAATAATTTGATTTTGGTATTACATCCACTAAAGTTTTCTCTACCCCAACAATAGACAGTGAAAAGGAGTACGGTGAGCATCTCATTTTGTACATTTGAGTGCAGAGAGAAAATTGTAACTGTAAAAATCTACTCCATTACCTGAATACTTTTAAGAAGAAAAATGTACTTTTCCTTGGGTCTTTTTTTTTATATATATTGTTTTGAAGTGTGAATAGTCTGTGTGTACAAGTTCGTCCATAAAGTATTTTTAGTGTTTTATAAAATAATAAAAAAATGAAGAATAGAAAATAAATGTACTGTCCATGCTCCCACAAAATACACTATATAGGAGTATATAATATGGTCTACTTAATAATTAGCTTTGATGTGTCTCTCTTGTTGTTAATTTGCAGCATGACTATCAATGGGTGGGAGATGATGATTCCTCTCTCTTTCTTTGTTGGGACCGGGTAACTTTAATTCCATTCATATTTACTGTATTTCTTTGTTTGTTGGTAAATTATGATAGATCTGATTCATCTGAATTAGGTTTCAATTTTCTGGTCATTGAATGTGGACCACATGGTCCACTGTAGGATGACAACAACTTGTTCTTTTTCTACTGAATTGATATGGTTATTATGAGTAATGATACACCCACACTCTCATTCACACCCCCAACCACATTCAGCACATCCTAACCCTTGATTGTCTTTAATTTTGGTGGGTTCCACATGAGTTCCACATAGGACCCACTAGAATTAAGGGACAGGATGTGCTGAATGTGGTTGGGGGTGTGGTTGAGGGAGTGGGTATATCATTATTGGGTTATTATTATTATATGCATCATGACTCACCTTGTCATTGCTGTCAATTCCATAGTCCTTTCCTTTTTTTTCTTTTCTTTTTTTTTTTACCACATACGAGTATGTGTTTTTTTTTTATTATTATTTATTTATGGAAAAGGGTATGATAGGAGTACATTTTGATGCTAAAATATGCGAAGATTCTTCCTTATCTATTTTTGGTTTATTATTTTTCATTCAGGCATTCATTAAGTAATATGTAAAAAGCATTTGATAAGGACAAATTTAATCAAAGCTTTGATACTTCTTGTAAGGTCTAGTTTATTTAATTTCTTAAAATTCAAGTGGTAAGGAGAGGGAAACAAAACTTTATAAACCGCACAGGTAGAGATGTAAACGAGCTGAGCCGCTCAATAAGGGCTCGAAGCTCGGCTCGATAAAGGCTAGGCTCGGCTCGGCTCGGCTCGGCTCGCTCATTTTAGCTCGTGAACACGATCGATTAAGACTCGTGAGCAGACTCGTGAAAACGATCGTTAATAAATTTGATAAAGAGCTTATATAGTGACTTATATATATATATTTATTATAAAACTATATAATTTTAGAGAAAATATGTCATATCTCGTAAATAGGCTTGATAAATGATCTTTTATATACATATTTATTATAAAATTATATAATTTTAGAGAAAATATGTCATATCTCGTAAATAGGCTTGATAAATGATTGTTTTATTATCAAATTATATAGTTTAAAAGGACGCGCGAAAAAGCTCGTTAAAAAATTCTCGAGAAAGCTCGCAAACACTTGAAAACTCGGCTCGTTTGAGCTCGCGAGCAGGCTCAACTTGACTCGTATACACCCCTACGCACAAGCAATAACACATCTAAGCGATGTGAGACGACAATAACTTCTAATGAAATTTAGTTAATCCTCTCACAATTAAATGTGATCCTACTCACAAAAATTTGAGATCCTTAGTACTAGGCCATGGAATGATGGAACTAATGCCAAATATATTCATACAAGCCCCACTTTCTTTTTAGGAGATAAAAATGCGAAAGAAAAAACGTTTTGATAAGCAAACTTTAATTTTGTATGTGAACTTTGAAGACGTGATGATAAGTTTTATTAAATTATTTTTAATAATAGTGAGATGTTCAAAACTGATGTTGGAAAATCTTGAAATTAAATGTTTGCAGAGTGAGAGTTGCAAATGAACTTGGAGCTGGTAATGGAAAAGGAGCCAAGTTTGCCACATTGGTCTCAGTGGTCACATCCACCATAGTTGGACTCTTCTTCTGGCTATTAATTATGATATTACACAATGAATTTGCCTTAATTTTCTCATCTAGCAAACCTGTGCTTGAAACTGTGAACGATCTCTACATTCTCTTAGCTTTCACTATTCTCCTCAACAGTGTTCAACCAGTTCTTTCTGGTAATTCCTCCATCATTTCATGGAACAGTACTTCAGTACAATTGGTGTTGTTCCTCTCACAAAAGTGAGACCTGAAAATAAAATAAAATAAATTATTTTTTACAAAAATAATTTTTAAACACTGAAATCTACTACGAGAGGGAACATCACCAACTAGACAATGTCAACTGCACTGAAGTGCCATCTCATTTCATGTACACTACTGCTATTTATTCATATATATATATATATATATGGATATGCAACTAACTTTGGTAATGTTTTGTATTCACTATTCTTAAAAAAAAAAAAAAAAAAAGGGGTAGCTGTTGGATCAGGCTGGCAATCATACGTTGCTTACATTAACCTAGGGTGCTACTATCTCATTGGGATACCACTTGGATTTGCAATGGAATGGATTTTCCACCTTGGAGTAATGGTATGTATATATACATATATTATTTGAATTATTATCTTTTTGAGTGAATGATACTATCCTCCTCCCTTGAGATTTAGATTTATAACATGAAGTTCCTCACATTGCTATAATAAATTTTCATTGTATTACTTACTAGGGGTGTGTTTAGGTCGGAACGGATCACTCACCTTCTTTCGGAAAAAATTCCGAAAATTTCAAAAATTAAATAGGTGTTCCAATTTCCGTTATGATTTTTTGAAATTTTATTTTCCTTTCCGATTTCGGAATTTCAGAATTTTCGGAATCAAAGTTCTTCGAAATTTTTTGGAATTGGAATCGAAAAATTTTCCTAGTTTTCGGAATTTTCAGAATACAAATACTATTGAAAGGGTAAGTCATGCTTTTATAAAGAGTCTACTACTTTCTCCTTTCTCTTCTTATTCGATATGTCCACATTCTTCCAAATTTTCGGAAAATATTCGGGATTTTTTGGAAATATTTTCGGAATTTTCAAAATTCTCAAAACAGTTCCGATTCTGTTCCGATTTTTTTCGGAATTCAGAATTTCGGAATTTGAAATTTAATTTTTGGTGCCAAAATTAGAATTTTTCGGATCGGAATCAAAATTTTCATTCCAAATGACACCCCTATTACTTACAAATTAAACAAAGGAACCCATTTAATTTCAAAATTGCTATTAATACATTGGCAGGTGAACTGTTTAGGTAAACAAAACTGTTGTATTTAACATTTTCTTTATAAATATATATATATATATAATATTATACTTACCTAGATTAGGACTAAGATACACACATCCCACACACACACGCACACCCCAGCCCGCCCCCAACCCAGCTCCAAAGCACCCACTTTGGCCTACAGCAAGGCCTAACAAGAGTCACTCATTCCGATTGAAGAACAACAAAAATCCCCTATGTGGATTCGAATCCTCTCTCTCCCCACTGCCCACTAAAAAAAGAGAAACTATACCAATTAGGCTACAGTCCACTCGACCTTATAAATATGTTACAGTTTGCCATTTCATACCAAAATTGCCATTTAAAAAATGTGTAAATTAGGTATTATATATGCTCCCGTGTACTATTTCTCTTTTCATACCTTTACACACCCTTAGAAGGGCAATTTTGACACTACAGAAAACATAGGTCACACAAAGTTTAGTTATAGTTGGTCAAATTCACATCCCTAGGAATACTTTACCCTATATGTTATAATTGTGGTTTGAACAGATGGAAAGTTTTGGTACTAACTTTTTGACCTTTGCAAATGAAAATTGATACACTTTAGGGAATATGGGCTGGAATGATATTTGGTGGAACAGTAATTCAGACTTTGATATTAACCATCATTACTATTCGATGCGACTGGGAAAAAGAGGTAAATGGAAATAATTTTAAATTTTCATTATTATGTAATGGTTGTATGTACATAGTCCTTCAATTTAATCAATTTTTCATTTTAATTACAGGCAGAAAAAGCAAGCATGCAAGTACGGAAATGGGATGACTTTGTACATTAGTTCGTTCTTTGATCAAGAACAGAGTAATTAATGAAATATTCATTTGTAAAAGTGATCCAAATGGTTATGGATCTACTACAAATTTTGACATAAGCATCAATGTTTTTTGTAGTATTAAACAAAAACTATTAAGTTCCTTTTAGATGTTGCGAATGGCAAGGATGAATTTTGAGAATAATAGTCACACACTTAACTTCGTTTGGATTGAGAGAAACGGAGAGAAGAGAAGAGACAGAATGCCACTTTCTTTCAAGTTATTTCATTTGGTAATTTAAGTGAAGAGAGAAGAGAAGAGAAAGTGGGGAGAAAGTAGAGAGAAAAGAGCTTACTTTTGTTTCTTTTCAAATCGGAGAGATCTCGGAGAGAAAAGAAGAGATATACAATTAAATGTGTAAAAGATCAATACACCCCAACATATTATTATTTCATCAAATATTTATCCCTAATAGAGAATAAAAGAATAAATTGGTTATAAGCATTTTCTTTTCTTTTTTCTTATGAAAGTTAACCAAACAAGAATAAGTTATATTTCTCTTCTTTTCTCTTCTGTCATCTATTATTCAAACATTATGGAGAAAATTCAACTTTCTTTTCTATTTTCTTGACAAGTTTCTCTTCTGTTCCCTCCACTTCTCTCAATTCAAACGGAGTTTAGTCCTTTTGATAAAACTAAAAAATTAGTACTGAAAATTAATTATTGAATTTTAAGTACTGAAAATTTTAAACAATTGAATTTGCAATACTGAAAATCGTTTTTCAAGTACTGAATAGACTGCATTCAATAAATATTTTCAGGATAAAGTTTTCATGTTGGTGTAATGGTGTGATATATATCCCCTTAGTGGATGGTTTTTTTTTTTTTGGATGAATTTTATTGATAATAACGCAATACAAAACTGAGAATTCGAACATTCTCGGAATTCCCTATTGCAAACCAAGTTAAAGAAAATGAACATAATCTCTTAAGGCACTAAAGGCCCTTAGTTGATGGTTAGACAACCAGATGTGTTTTGTTTTTTCTAACATGGTGCATTTATTTGCAAATAACGGAAGTTAAGCAATATAATCCTAAATCCTAATGATGATTAGAAGAAAAAACAAAAATGCAACTTCCAAATCGTTAATGTCGATTATGGAGTGCTTGGAATGAGACTATAGGACCAATTTTTTAATGGTAAATTACATTTTCACCTAGAGTGTCAAACGGGGCGGTCCGATCGAACTGAACGGCGCCACACTGCTACTGAGCTGGCAGTGCTGCACTGTTTTGAGATCAAAGATTGCAAATGTGAAATGTCACAAAACCCATCTCACTGAGTCACTGATCAAAGAAATCACAGAGGCAGATTGGGAAAATCAATTACTCCACAGTGAAATCAGATAAAAAGAAGCAATTCTCAAACTGTGCAAAAAGCAAAAGCTCTCTCTGTCTCCCCAGTGGAGAGATTGATGATTTGAATTTTCTTAGGGGCATTCTTTTGCTTACCCCTATTGTCCGTTAATTAAAATGAGTAGTCCTTGTTAAGCTTTGTTATAGGGTTTTGGATTTGGATTGGGGTGAAAATGGTGTGTGTATATGTCCTGCCATATTCCAAGTAAGTATTAAAAAAAATGCTCTCTCTTCATATTTACCAGCCTACACAGTCTGCACAGACGTGGTAGTCGACTGGCAACTTACATCAAATGCCCTGGTAGTGGGTTGGATGGGTTTAGGCGAGCGGGTTATCAGGCCGGTGATGGGAACAGAGTTGGGGAAGTGGGTTGGGCGAGTTGGCGGGTTAGACGAGTTAGGTCATGGAACAGGTTGTGGGCTGCAAAAATAGAAGTCGACCCAGACCCATACCCAACAAGTTGAGCCACGAACTGGGCTCATCTACAGGACGGGACGAGTTGTGGCCCGCCAAATGGTAGGACGGAATAGGCCAATTTGTCCCGGTTGACACCCCTACTTTCACCCCCTCAACTTTGGGCCAAGTTTGGATTTGACCCCTTGTACTTTTAATTGTAGCACTTTGATTCGCTTAATTTCACACATCATTCTGATTGACTCTATATATCAATAGACCGCCAATATAGTGTGAGAATTCAAACACGCAGTCTGATGTTTTGATTTATTGACTAGATTACCCTTTACTCCAAAGCATATGTGAATGGATCTGGTTCATCTTTGGGAGAAATTATTCAGTAAGCCTGTCACGCCACGTCAGCATACTGACGTGGTGTGACTATTTAATCTCAGCCATCCACTTGTCCCCTCCTTCTAGGGGGATCATGACAAGTGGTTATCAGATTTGAAATTTAAATTCCACTAACCACTTGTCATGATCTCCCTAGAAGGAAGGGACAAGTGGGTGGTTAGGATTAAATGGTCACACCACGTCAGCATGCTAATATGGCGTGACGGGCTTACTACCCACCAGCGGCTACCAACCTATATTGTCGTTTATATTCCGTAATCCGTAGGCCGTACAAACCAGAGGCTCGAATCTGCTAGGCCCCCGAAACAGCCGAGACTTTTTGCAATTGGGTTTATGTGATTTTTCACACCGGCTGAATTTGGGTAAAATCAAGACTGAAGATTAAACTTTGGGCTCAGTTCGGATTCTCGCGGGTTAGAATTAGGCCAGGCCTAGAATTTTCAGTCTTCTTATCTCTCTCATATACGATAGGGCCTAGGGCTTTCAGTCTTCTTATCTCTCTTATATATGATAGATTAGGAATATCTTTCAAGAGGCGGCTATCTCACAGCCTCTCTCTCTCTCTCTCGTGCAGCGGTAGCACCACAGGCGATTTCGTCAAAGTTCAACAGAGAGTTGAGATTGGGTTCTTGAGTTCTTCAATTGTATGAAGTGAAAAGAGTCAAGTGTCTGTATCAGATTAGAAAGAAAGAAAAAAAACTTTATTTGATTCATACTCTGCAACAATGTTGACTCAAAATTTCTTCAAAACCTTTAAGAAAATTTTCCCCAAAACCAAAGTAACATCAAATCAAAAAAATCGCCCAAAAGATCTCCAAATTCCACATAAGCCCACCTTCAAAACCTTTCCAAATCTCATCATCTCTCATTTCCAATCTCAATTCCGACACAACCCACCTTGTCCTCTTAAACCCACATGTCCAATCTTAATCTTGCTTACACTTCTTCAAATTTCTCCAAACAAACCTATCTCTGAGTTCCCGAAAATCTTCAAGCCTATATGTCACGCACCGGCGTAGCAAAATAGGAAAATTTTAAAATTTTCACATTTGAACCCGTAGATACATGACTGGTTTGAGAATCACGTGCTTGTCCATACAAGAAAAAACCAAGATAAAAGCAATAAACAATAAACGGAAGCAGTAACAATATGCATGGTGGTTCTAGCTTACATAATATTAAACATCATCAAAGTCTTAAATTCATTATTACAACCTACAGAAAAAGAAAATGAAAGGTAATAATATCCCCAGCGTAAGCCCTACAACATAATACTAAGATCAGCAACTATTGCCTCAACTTCTATCAATAGATAGATGAACAAAAGTTTTCACTTCCACTAACTAGCATGCAAACCTGAATCCTTCCTCGACATACTCCTCGCCCAGGTAATCAGCCTCTGCAAGATCTAGACGTTTGATTGTCCAAGACATGAAAGTCGTCAACTTTACCACAAGCTGAGTGAATAAACCTACTATACTGAACAAGCTCAGAAAACACTTGTTAATCCGTTAAAAAAGTAAAATGTTCCCTTTTTTTTTCTTCTTTTATAAAAACATGTCTTTACGTCTCAATTATTATAATCTCAAGGTAGAGCATACGTTTAGGAAATGTTCAATGATAATACTTGAATCTTTGAAACACAACTAACATCGTTTGACTTATCAATTTGGATTATCGGTCCAATCTTTACAAACATAACACTTTACTTTGAACCACAAGTTTAATCTTTATACTAGACTCTTTGGATCACTGATCCAATCTTTGAACCACAGGTCCAATCTCTTAGTGACGCGACTCTTGCATGTATCCAGCACGAGTGCAGTTGGCCTGGACTATCGCCGCTTTTCGATCATGGGTTACCATCTTGTCATCTTTGCCCCAACTGGCCACTTGCTTGACATCTTCCTTATGGCCTCGTTAGTTGGTAATCCCAATCTTATTCCATTCGACCTCGGTTAACTTGTCATCTTGCCTCAATTGGCCACTTGCTTCACATCAGCACACATGGCTATTATCGTCTCAACAACTGAACCAAAACTCTTTACTATTTCTCGAACTGACCATACAAACGAAACACAAGGAATAGACCGACGGATATGATCATCTCATTAACAGTTAACGAGCGTGGTACAATTCATTTAAGCACATTATTCTCGGAGTCGTGAACTTAAGTACATCACATTACTATTCTTGTAGTTATCACGCATTGTCTGCATAAATTCTACCAGTTAATCGCAATATCATGTTAAGAAAACATCTTCCTCTATTCCTTATAAAAGTGGTATATTACTAAAGTACTACTCCTATAACATAATGTACAACTCATAATAAACATAAGCAAGAATCTATAAGAAGTTCAACTCAAGGTACAAGTATTATAACTCATAGTACCACCATACATAACATAGTTCATACTAACTATACACACAACAAACTATTCTTACAAGTACTGTCGAGCTCGAGCGCTTGGGCATCTCGAGCAGTCGCACCTGGCCTGTTCATTAGGCTTGAGCGCTCGCGGCTGGTCTGAGCACTCAGGTTTACCAGTTTCAAATAATGAAAGTTTTAGCAATATGATTTAAGCTCACAAATCTTAATGCATGTTACATGCATGGTCCTTGATCATCACTATAAGTTAAAACAAACATGTTTATGAGTAAGTAAGAGTACTCACCATGATCTAGATGATGAAAAATGAGTAAATGTGTGTATGTATGTGTGTGTGTGTGTACTTGATCCTCCAAGCATAAGCTCCAAACCACCTCAAGGCATGATCAAGGCCTTGATCATCCTCTAAACTGCTTTGAGGCTCAAGCTTTTCAACTCCAAGATTTCATAGTTGCAGCAAGACATGTGAATGTATGTATTGATCATGAAATGGAAGACATGCAAGCATAATTATGTGTGATTGTGTATATGGAAGCATATAACTCATACCATCTCTCTCTCAAATGAACTCTCTGGAAGATAGAGTTTCTACGACCAAAATTGCTGAGAATGCTTGGTATTTATAGACTCTTTGAGACCCAGGGGCAAAATAGTCATTTTACCCCTTTTAAGCTCAAGCGCTCGGGCCTCCTGCTTCAATAATCCTTCTAATGATTCAAGGATTTAAAGGCCCAAGTATTAATATCCATATGAACTATCGCCAAAAGTTTAATCATATACGATCGTAACTTACATAAACGGTTACAGTAATATAGAAATACATCCATATATAGACAAATACAGATAAAATGGCCGATGTTACATCTCTCCACCACCCAACAAAAGATTTCATCCCCATTATTTGAGCTAAGACTCATTAAACAATTCTGGGTACTTCTCTTGCATAACGGACTCCATCTCCCAAGAAGCTTCTTGTTCGTCGTGATGCTTCCATTGAACTTTTACCAATGGGATCTCCGTATTCCTCAGCTTCTTTATTTCTCTTCCCAAGATTCGCACTGGTCTTTCGGTGTACGACACCTTGCTGTCCACCTCAATATCTTTGAAGTCGATCTTGTGCGTAGATCTGTGCACGCACTTCCTCAGTATGCTAATGTGGAACATATTGTGCACTCCGGGCATCTTCAGCAGCAGTGCTAACCTGTAGGCAACTTTACCCACACGTTCCAAAATCTCGAATGGTCCAATGTAGAGAGGAAAAAGCTTTCCTTTTTCTGTCTGAATCTCACCACTCCTCTTACCGGAGAAACCTTCAGCAAAATGTGGTCTCCAACACGAAACTCCAAGTCCTTCTGGCGCTTGTCCGCATAGATCTTCTACTAGCTCTGGACTGCCTTCATCCTTTCTTGCACTATTTTGATCTTTTTATTTGTCTCTCAAATCATATCAGGTCCCAAAAGCTTGCCTTCTTCGGCTTCTGCCCAACAAAGAGGCGAACGACATGGAATTTTGTACAACGCTTTGAACAGTGCCATCCCCGATGCTTGAATGATAACTATTGTTGTAAGTAAACTCGATGAGCGGCAGATGTGTCTCCCAGGTGCTTTCAAAGTTGATCACTCATGCTCGTAGCACATCTTACAATACTTGATTCGTCCGCTCCATCTGTCCATCTGTCTGGGGATGAAATGCAAAACTTAACTTCAGTAAGGTTCCCGTAGCTGCTTGTAAACTCTCCCAAAATCTGGCAATGAAACGCGAATCACGGTCCGAAATAATTAAAATGGGCACGCCATGTAGTCGAACAATCTGTTACAAGTACAATTAGCTTATCTTCTCGACTAGATACATCATATTGTACGCGATGAAGTGCGTTGACTTAGTGAATCGTTCTACGACTACCCAAATAGCATCATAATCCCACGATGAAGTCCATGGAAATGTGCTCCCACTTCTATCTTGGTACCAGCAGTGGTTGCAAAAGTCTAGACGGCTTTTGATGTTCCGCCTTGACTTGCTGGCACGTAAAATACTTCGAAACATGTTCTGCAATGTCCCTCTTCATGTCTTCCCACCAAAAAATTTCTCTTCAAATCCTTATACATCTTCATATTCCCTAGATGGACTACCAATCTTGACCTCTGCACTTCATTCATCACTTCCTCTCTTAAACCTTCATCCTTTAGCGTCTTTCTCGACATCTAAGGCTTCCATCTTGTCCAATTTTCCATTCCTCTAGATCCTTAGCTGCTGCTTTTTCAAACCATTATTGCAATCCTTCATTCTTCTTCTGAGCTTCAATGATTCTACTAATAAGAGTTGGTTCAACGACAAGGCATCCAAAGTGTCTTCCTTCCTCTAAATCAGTGGCTTGAAAATTAAATTCGGCTAAAGTCTCCAATGCTTGCCACTCTATGATCATCAAGGAAACAATCCTAATGCGAGGTTCTTGCTCAATGCGTCAGCAACTACATTTACTTTATGAGTAATATTGCAAAGTGAAGTCTTAATCCTTCAGTAACTCCATCTAGGGTCATTGCGTCATATTCAGCTTCTTTTGAGAGAATAGGTATTTGAGGCTCTTATGGCTAGAGAATAGATCAAACTTCTCTCTATAATGCCTCTAAGTCTTGAGAGCGAAAACAATAGCTGCTAGTTATAAATTGTGCGTTGGGTAGTTTACCTCGTGCGATTTCAGTTACCGTGATCCATAGGCAATCACTTTTTCCTTCCTGCATAAGTACGCATCTAAGTCCTTGGTAAGAGGAGTCACTATAAATAGTAAATCTTTTTCCACTCTTTGGTATGGTAAGCATTGGCGTGGAAGTCAACCTCTCCTTTAACTCCTGAAAAGCGTGTTCATGCTTATCTAACCATTCATACTTCAAATCATTCTTTGTTAAGCTGGTCAATGGCGCTGCTATCTTCGAGAACCTTTCTATGAATCTTCAGTAGTAACCTGCTAATCCCAGAAAACTTTGTACTTTTGAGGCATTAAACAGCCTATTCTAACTTAAGACTGCATCAATCTTAGACGAGTCAACTACGATTCCTTCAGAAGAAACCATATAACCTAAGAACTTAACTTCCTTCTTCTATAATTCAGACTTACCGAGCTTAGCGTACAATTGATGGTCCTTGGGCATTTGCAACACAATCCGAACATGCCTATCATGGTCTTTCTTTTGTCTTCGAGTAGATCAATATATCGTCGATGAATATGATTACAAACTGATCCAAGTATGGTAGAAACACCTGATTCATTAGATCTACGAATACGATAGGGGCGTTAGTGAGTCCAAACGACATCACCAAGAACTCATAGTGACCATATCTGGTTCTAAAAGCAATCTTCGATATATCTTCTGGTCGCACAAGTAGTTGATGATATCCTGATCGTAGATCTATCTTTGAGAAGCTTGTTGGTCCCTGTAGTTGGTCGAACAAATCATCTATCCGGGAAATTGGATACTTATTCTTGATCGCGACCTTGTTTAACTCTCGATAGTCAATACAAAGTCGAAGCGATTCGTCCTTCTTCTGTACAAATAACACCAGCGCTCCCCAAGGCGATGTACTTGGCCGAATGAATCCCAAATCTACCAACTCTTGAACTTGCTTGTTCAACTCCTGTATCTCCATCGGGGCTATCTGGTACGGGGCTTTAGAAATCGGCAATTTCCTTGGTGCCAATTCTATATAGAAATTGATTTCTCTCTTCGGCTATAATTTAACAATATCTTGGAATACTCCTGGAAAATCTCGAACCACAGGTATTTGGGTTATTGAATTCTCAGCCCTAGATCTTTCTATGGCGGCTAGGCGACTAGTGAGAAATGCGTCTCCCAAGGGGTCCCACTAAAAACCCAAAGGCCTGCTCCCTGGTATAGAGAATAGAATTGACTTATTAGTACAATCTAACTTGGCACGTTACTTCGTAAGCCAATCTATCCCAAGAATCACATCAAATTTCTTCATCGACAACACGATCAATTCAGTAGGAAGAACTCGGTCTTCTATGGTTAAAGTACAGTCTTTGCATACCTTACTCAACTTAACCGATACTCCTAGGGGCGAAACAACGTTAAGAGCATCCTTAGGCATTTGGGGTTCTAATCCCAACTTCAGAAAAAGTGTAGAGGTAATAAAAGTATTCGTAGCTTGCATATCAAACAACACTTTAATATAATGTTTAAGCAACATGAGAGTACCTTCTATATTCTGTGGTGCTCCCTTTTCTTCATAGCCAGCTTCTTCTGGGATGATCGCATTGAGCCTTGCTTGAGTGGTTACTCCATAGTATCCACTTGGAGGTGCTCGGATCTCTAACAATGTGTCCTAGTTTCCTACAGTTATAGCAGACGATGTCCGTGTGAAGATTCTTCTTTAGGTGCCTGCAGTCTTTGGCAAGATGCCCTGGTGTCCCCTAGTTGAAACAATTTTTTAGCTTTCCTCAAGCAATAGAAAGTTGTCCTTGTGATGCGGCCAGTTGATTACGAGAAAAGGTCGGCTGAGGCTTCTTTTCTCCATTCCAGGTCCTTTTCGTTCCTTGAAAGCGACCCGGAGGCCTTAGCATGAACTTCCCTCTCACAGGGGGTCGGGTAGCTGGTTGCTTGGATCTTTGACATCCATCTTTTTCCAACCCGGATGCCAATCTCTCTAACATCTCAAGTGTCATATTCAAATGTCCCAATGTCATGTGGCGCAAATGGGGATTCAAGAGGTACCTCTTAATCTTTTTTTGTGGAGTATCTGAATATCTATATGATGATGGGCAAAACGAGACAACCTCTCGAACTGGGTAGTGTAAGCACGCACCATCATGTTGCCCTAGGTCAAACCCATGAACTCCCTCTCTTTATGATCTTTCTCCTCTTCAGGGAAGTACTTCTCCAAAAACTTTTCTCTGAATGCAATCCACGACATCATCTCCGACGCTTCAGCTCCGATTATCACCTTTTTGGACTCCTACCAATCATTAACAGCACAGGTGAGCTGGAATGTAGATAGACTACATTTCTCTTCTTCGTCGCACCTCATCCTTTTGAAAATGCAATCCATATTTCTTAGCCACTTCTCAGTTTCCCAAGCTTCACCGATTCCATCGAACGTATCGGGGCACAATGCTCTGGATCTCTCGAGTATCTTGTCTCTAGTGATCAATGGCAGAGGTACAGCTTGGTGGTTCGCTCAATTGTTGTTGTTGTTGTTGTTGTTGTTGTTGTTGTTATTGTTATTATTGCAATTTCCACGATGATCGTCGCCGTTATACTCTAAGCGTTGCAAAGAAGCTTCAAAAGCTCTGGTAGGATCTATGTTCTCGAGAATGGGGGGCCTTTCCTCGTCGTTGCCTTGCTTTCTCATTCCTTCGACCATATCGACAACATACACGATCGTCTCAATGTTACTCACCAGTCCTCAAAGCAAGATATGATGAACACAAGGTAAGAAAATCAACACCCAAAGTAGTAAGCATAAGTAACTAGTAAACGATTACTTGGAAGTAATAGGCAAGAGCATGTTGCTGATATATATATATATATATATACGGCCAAAAACATTTACAGGATGGTACGGTAAGGGTATTTATATCACATTTACATATATACCACTACCATCAAAATCATATACAACATGTATACAAAAGAAAGTGGGTTATATGCCCTAATTAACAGAAATAGAAGAAAAATCTAGCTCCTAGGGATCCGATCCCAGAAATCTTCGGCATCTGACTCGTACAAAGGCAACTCGTCTGCTGGAACATCAATCTCCTTTGGTGGCACCCAATCAAGCCACAAATCAAACTCATTAACCATCTCGAAGATTGGATCATCCTCTAGTTGAGTGTCCAGTATCTGTCCGTTTGTGGGTAACCAACCTCCATGAACTATATGCTGTGGTGGGACCAGTTGATTCGTATATTGTATTCTATCTCGATTTTACTCTTATTAGGCGTGAATTACCATGTTTATTGAGAGAGTTAATGGATAAATTATGCTTGTGTTGTTCTTGGTTATTTGTCGTTTGTTGCTAATAAAAATCTCTTTCTTGTAGTGTTTGGTGACTTGTCCGAAGTGGGATCCATTCCTTTTTGGTGTTCATTTGGTAAAAAGGGCAAGGAATGACCTTAATTAGAAGTGAATTGATCCGGCATGTCAATGCGGATCGATCTGCATATTTAGATGAACCTATTGCCAGAATTAATAGAAACGAATCGATCCATCCCCAAAGGGAGGATCGATCTGCAGTCTTGAAAAAACATTCTAAGATAGGAATCCTGGGATGGATCGATCTGGATCCAAAGGGCAGATTGATCCACGGCTTCCCATACAAATACCAAGTGCCCAGATGAATAGTAGATCGATCCAGCATTTTGCCTGGGATCAATCCGCCCTTGTTGTGTTTTTCCCTCTTTTATTTACAAGTTTGCCATTTGAGTGTATGGATATAAATAGAAAGAATTGTCATTTTTTAGGGATATGAAGTTTTTTAGGTTGTTCTTTGCTCCTATTTTGGAACCCCTTTGGGTTCTCTTCCATTTTCTCTTCATTATTGTAAACTTAAAGATTTCATTGAAATTTTAATGGCTTAGTATATTTTCTATCTCTTTTCCTTTGATGATATTGCTATGTTTTCTATTATTAATAGATTTACTTAGGTTGTGGATCATGAACTCTTGGATTTAATGTTGTAGCATTTCTAGGGTTCATTTGTGTAGGATTCAAAACTAAGGACTTCATCTTATTTGCCTTGCATCTTTGATTGTCAAAACTTAGACTTTGAATCCTACCTTATGTATTTCATATGGAATATTATGTAACCTTGTGTTTTGCACTCCATGTGTTTGATAATTGTTGTGTATGGGATTTAAAACTTGGAGTCTTCATCTTTGATGTCAAGCATCTTTGATTGTTCAAACTCTTGGGTTTTAAATACTACCTTTTGAACGCTTCATAGGTGATTTTTCCATCAAGTAGATTAGTTAGTGTATGGTGAACAAATCATTCGGATTAGAAGCCATAGAGGCTTCATCTTGTATGTCATGCATCCTTGATAGTCAAACGTTAGCTTCAAATATGTTTCTATAGAAATCTCAAAACTCCTTTCATCTACACATAGATGCATTCCTTGTGTTTGATAATATGACACAATGAGATTTTACCTTAGAGTGTGCTTGAAGCATTAGTCCATTTCATCTTGTTGTGACCCAAGATGAGAGGAGGAGGAGAAGGGGGGGGGGGGGGGGGTATGATCCCAACCTATTGCTTTTTAGATTAGTTTTCCCTTTTATCCTAAAAAAAACCCAAAAGACGCCAAGTCATTTTATTCCTTTTTATCATCTTTTCTTATTTATTTTTTTTAAGCATTATAATTAGTTTCTAAACTTCCCAAACGTTGTTCTTGTATCAATCCCGGTGGACTCGATACACTACTTCCAACATACTACGTTTTTAATAGGGTTAATAAAAATACTTGATTTTGACATAATCACCAGTCCTGCAGCAAAACCCTGGGGCACCTGAATCACCTCAAACTCTTCATCGTCAGCCCCATCCATAGGCATGACCTTTCTCTCCTGACCATCATCATCGTCCTCATCGGGGTCCTCCTCTGGCTCTCCCTCTTGCTTGTCATCATGTTCTGCCTCCTGCTTATCCCCGTGGTCATCCTCATATCCATCCTCGTCTCCCTCAGGCTCGTCTTCCTGATCGTCATTATGATCCCCCTCACCCTCGGGCTCATCATCGGCATCATCCTCATACTCATCCTCACCTCCGTCACCCTCCTCCATAGGGTCCTCCTCCGGGTCAGCGTCAACGTCGTCATCATCATCCTGCTCTGGCTTAGGTACGACGTTACTAGAGGTGCTAGCTATACTGGTGGTGGCGGTTGAGTGGCATGTATGCAACTCACGTCAAAATCTCTTGATAACGCAGAAGATCTCGTAATATAGCCTTCATCTCTCGATCGACTAGTAAGAGATTGAGTACTCGGTGTAGAGCCTCAACGCGTACCTTCTCCAAGTCCTGAACACCATCGATGTGTATAGCTCTCCAAAATTCATCCTCAACTAGACGTTGTGCACGTGATCTAACCCTCTGGAAATGTAGCTCCTGATTAGTGAGTTGAAGTTGGTCGGGAAACAAGAAGTATCCCCCCAAACGCATCCTCAATGAAAACTGGGTCCATACTGACCTGAAAATGAAACTATCTTATAGTCAATACTAGCGCAAGTTATCTTAAGGCTCAGAATGTATAGGACAAGCAATGAGCATGACTTAAACCTACGGCTCTGATACCAAAAATCCCTGTCACGCCCCGGCGTAGCAAAATAGGGAACCAAGATAAGAATTTCAACCTTTGGACCTGTGGATATGTGACTGGTTTGAGGATCGCGTACTTGTCCATACAAGAAAGAACCAAGATAAAAATAATAAACAATAAACAAAAATAGTAACGATAAGCATGGTGGTTCTAGGCTTACATAATATTAAAATCATTAGAGTCTTAAATCCATTATTACAACCCACAGAAAAAGATCAAAAAGGAAAGATAATAATATCCCGGGCGTAAAGCCCTACAACATAATACTAAGATCGGCATCTAGTGCCTCAACTACTATCAATAGATAGAAGAACAAAAGTCTTCACTTCCTCCAGAGCTTGTAAACCTGAATCCTTCCTTGGCATACTCCTCACCTGGGTAATCAGCCTCTACAAGATCTGGACGTTTAATTGTCCAGGACATGAAAGTCGTCAACTTTACTCTAAGCTGAGTGAGTAAACCTACTACACTGAACAAGCTCATAAAACACTTGTTAATCCGTTAAGAAAGTAAAACGTTCCATTTTTTTCTCTTCTTTTATGAAAACATGTCTTTAAGTCTCAATTATTATAATCTCAAGGTAGAGCATACGTTTAGGAAACGTTCAATGATAATACTCGGATCTTTGAAACACAACTGACATTGTTTGACTAATCACTTTGGACTATGGGTCCAATCTTTACAAACTTAACACTTTACTTTGAACCATAAGTTCAATCTTTATACTCGACTCTTTGGATCACCGATCCAATCTTTGGACCACAGGTCCAATCTCTTACTGACTCGACGCTTGCATACATCCGGCATGAGTATAGTTGGCCTAGAATATCATCGCTTTCCGGTCATAGGTTACCATCTTGTCATCTTTACTCCAACTGGCTAGTTGCTTGACATCTACCTTACAACCTCGTTAGTTGGTAATCCCAATCTTATTCCATTCGGCCTCGATTAACTTGTCATCCCCAATTGGGCACTTGCTTGATATCAGCCCACATGGCTATTAACCTTCTCAACAACTAAGCCAGAACTCTGTACTCTTTCTCAAACTGACCATACAAACGAAACACAAAGAAGAGACCGACAGATGCGATCATCTCGTTAATATTTAATGCATGTGGTACAATTCATTTAAGCACATTATTCTCAGAGTCGTGTACTTAAGTACATCACATTATTATTTTTGTAGTTATCGTACGTTGTCTGTATAAATTCTACCAGTTAATCGCAATATCATGTTAGGAAAACATCTTCCTGTAATCCTTATAAAAGTGGTACATTCTAAAGTACTACTCCAATAACATAAGTTACAACTCCTAATAAGCATAGCCAGCATCTGTAAGAAGTTCGATCAACACAAGGTACAAGTATTACAACTCCTTGTACCACCATACATAACATGGTTCATACTAACTATACACAAAACAAACTATTCTTACAAGTACTGTCGAGCTCGAGCACTCGTACCTAGCCCGTTCATTAGGCTCGAGCGCTCGCGCCTGGTCTGAGCGCTCGGGTTTAGCAGTTTCAAATAGTGACAGTTTTAGCAACATGATTTAAGTTCACAAATCTTAATGCATGTTACATGCATGGCCCTTGATCATCAATATAAGTACAAACATGTTTATGAGTAAGTAAGAGTACTCACCAAGATCTAGATGATCTAGATGATGAAAAATGAATAAATGTGTGTATGTGTACTTGATCCTCTTCACATAAGCTCCAAACCATCTCAAGGCATGATCAAGGCCTTGATCTTCCTCTAAACTTCTTTGATTCTCAAGCTTTTCAACTCCAAAACTTCATAGTTGCAGCAAGACATGTGCATGTGTGTGTTGATCATGAAATGGAAGACATGCAAGCATAAATATGTGTGATTGTGTATATGGAAGCATATAACTCACACCATCTCTCTCTCTCTCTCACTCAAAGGAACTCTCTGAAAGATAGAGTTTTTATGCCCATAATTGCTGAGAATGCTTGGTATTTATAGATTATTTGAGACCCAGGGGCAAAATACTCATTTCACCCCTTTTAAGCTCGAGCGCTCATACTACCGCCTCGAGCGCTCCCAAGGTCTGAGAGCTCGGACCTCATCGCGCCTCCAGTGTTCCCAAGGAGCTAGATCGTGCTAAAATACCCCTTCTCGTTCCATCCTAAGATGAGCCTTTACTCAGCTCCCAAGGCTATTGACTGGACATTATGTGAATCATTTCATTTATTTCTATTACAGTCCTAATTTCAAGTTATAAATAATCAAGAAAAGAAAAGTGTACAAGAGGCTAAACAATTGCATGTGATGCACATGCTAAAGCAGTAATTTGAGGACTAAATGTTTTACTATGCTCCCCTATGCATGCGAAGGAAAACAAAATCAAATTCAACGTGAAAATCACACTCAAAATAGTAGAAAAACATGAATTCTATGCACAAGTAACATGTAAAAAATTAAATCTATGTGTTATCCACTTGTGTACGCTTCTATGTGATTAGGAAAACAATAAATAAAAGGGATTACTTAGAAAACTTACCTGGGATAACATAGTATTACCAATTATGGCTTATCATAATTAACCATGGTTAGGATAACACAAGCATAGTAACCAAACATGAATACTAGGTGCTTGTGTGTATACGTGTAACCCTAGCTGGGATATCCTACTATTCTAGTTGTGGATAGTATGCATGTTTATGCATGGATGCATGGACAAGCATGAATAAATAAATAAAATTACTATGAATAAACTAACCTAGATAAGATATGAATAGGCAATACTAAAATTAAGGTTTCATGGTCCTTAGTGAGATTGGGATAGCCAATTCTTTGTTAACGATCTCACTAGTGGAGACTATCCTATGGTTGAGATATGGAGCACTAGGGATAGTCTATCCATAGAAAGCTTATCTAAGAGTTTAAAAGATCTAAACTACTAAGAAAATAAGAACTACTTTGAATAAATAAAAAAAGCAAGCTAAGCTATGAACTAAGAAAATCAAACTAAGAAAATAATAAAGAACAAGAAAGAAGACTAGAAGAAGAGATTTTACCCCAAGAACTCCCCTCAGAATCCTATTCTGGTAGAGCTTCACTAGTACCGCAATCTGACGAACTAGAATCCTAAGTCTAAAATATTTAACTTCCTAAGAACTTTTGCAGAGTGCTTAGGAACTCTCTCTATGGAGTTTTTCTTGAGCTCTTTTAGAGTTCCCAGGATTTCTAGGTGCATCCCCAGGTGTGTTGAAGGAGGAGGGGAAGACTCCTATTTACAGTACGAGGTTTGGGCTGGGAAGCTTATAAAATTCTGATGTGGGACAGAAAAAACACAATTTTGGGCATTTTTGGGTGTTTTTATGCTAATTCACGCGGATTGATGCCAAATCAATGATTAAAAATGCATTTGGAACATTGGAGTGCCATAGTGGCACTGGGAAAAAGCCTCACGGCACTCACATGAATGCCATTATGGAACTCAGCCTAGAAAGTTGTGTTTTTTCTCTTATTGCGACACTCACATGAGTGCCACTGTGGCACTTAGCCCAGAAAATTATATTTTTCCTTCCTACTTTGTGGGCTTTGTTCTCTCTTATCAATCATCCTTTTTAGGCTTACGATATACCATTGAAAATGTATGGAGGTCTAGTTTGCAATGTTTTAGTTTCATTCAAAAAGGATTAGTGGATTTTGAGTTATGATAAAAAAAAAAAGGTGAGGCTAACTCCAAGAAGGAGAAAACCTGTGAAGCGTAGAAAGGCTATTTTGACACGAAAATTCTCCTAAGTGATTTTTGACCAATGTGAGAACTTGGGGAATTATTTTAATCTAATTTAAGAATATTTTGTAAAGGGAGCTCTCGGGATCCCACCCCAAGGTTTGGATTTTTCTCAAATAAGGGCAATTTTGTCATTTCATGTAGAAAGGCTATCCTAACTTGGGTTTTTGTTTCTAAATTGAGTTTCTAACGTACCTAAGTCTTCCTAGAGGTTATTTTAATGTGTCTAAGAGACCATGGTACTTCACATATGAAGTTATCTAATTATCGGGTTGTTCTTGAGGCGGGGATTCCTTACATCGAACGGACGAATCAAAATGGGGTATCTATAGCCACAAATTTTCAACAAAGAGTGGTATCATTTTACAATTTAATTTAAAAGAAAAATTAAAATAAGTCAAGAACTAGATGATCATGCTCGACCTCTAAAATATTTCGCCTTTTACACTCTATTTCTATTTCATCTCTTACTCTATCATATTCTTTAGTTGTATCACATTGTCTCTTCATTTTGACCAAAAAAAAATTTGTTTTCAATTTTGAAAATGTAGAAGTATTTTATAATGATGTAAGTAATTAAATGAATCCAGTGAAAAAACTTCTGACTACTGCATTGCCATAGTTAGATCTCACAAAAGGCCATCTTGAGTTTGCAATTTCTAAGTAAAGTTTTTAAGAAATGTACTGTCCCTCTAGGGAAAAAAACTAGGATTTGAGAGGGTTAAAGCATGTTTTGTCTCTTGCTGAGATGTACCGTCCCAAGCTTAGCTAAGCCCTGTTGGGATTATGCCCTCAAACCATTTAGTTTGACTATGGAATATCATAATACATTTATGTATGTCATTTGATGAGATGAATGATAAGAATGATATCCTTAAACATCATTTATGTGAATCATATGTGTATGAGATTAACATAGGAGATATGAATCATTATTCCTTGTTGTTTCAAGTAAATCACAGTGGATGATAAAGACAAGATAACTGATCTCGTCAGAATCAATATAAAAAGTATGTTTTACTTTCTTAAGATTTGTAATGTGGAAGTAAAGGTTGAACCCATAGAGATTGTATATTTTTATCCTATAATTTAGAAAACCTAAATCTATTTAGTTATAGAAAAATGGAATTTTAATTGGTTGGTGATTTAAATCCTACTATTAACTTAACTATGAATTTAAACTATGAATTATGGAAATAAAATATGAGATTGAATCTAAGTAAACTATTGCAAAATTTAAGATTGTTTAAATTATGTGTGGATGAGATATAGGATTGCAAATCCACCACTAACTATGCTTCGGAGGTCTATACTTCCTATTTTAAGTTCTATGTTTGGATAGTCACGATCTATTGTAGCTACAAGCCCAATAGTATCAACAAGAGGATATCGCTAGTTTAATCTAAGCATAACTCATCTTCGGTTCACATGAATTATCTACCTATAACTAGGGTGTAGCATAACTCATCTTTCCTAGGCATAAATTATAAAAGATCCAAACATCACAATCATATAAGCACTATTGTATGTAAATACTCCTATCAATCACAGAAATCAAGGACTGTTGAGTTCAATAAGCATAAGAAAAAATCTAAGACAAGAATAGATCCAAAATACTCTTGATTATTATCATTAAAAATTGATTATATATAAATAATCCACCAACATACAATTACTATCCAATATATAAAATCCTAAAGTAAGAAAGCATAGAATTCCCCCTTTACATAGCTAGGGTTTCATTGAAACCCTAGAATAGGAGTTTAGTTGCACATGGTTGATGAGAGCATGAAGATTGAGTTGATGTTTGGCATTAGACACCTTCAAGCTAGATCTTCTCCTTCTTCTTGCATTCAAAGTGATGTATGAATGTATGTGTAACCTCCCCAATTGATTTAGAATGAGATATATATAGTTTTAGAGAGATTAGGAAGGTTTTTTTCTAAACCTAATCCAACTAAAACTGCTGTATATTGCTTTCTGAACGTAATTAGGCAATTTCGTCCACATAGAGGTCTTCAGCACTTAAAAATATGCGTTTTACTTTTTCTGTACGGGCCGCGCGAGCGATATGCGGGATTCTCGTGCGAATTAGCTTTTTCTGCTTCTTTCTTCTTACTTTTTCACCCCATTTAACCTGGAATTCATGCTTTCTTCTAAAACCTGATAAAAAGTAGAAAACAGAGTAAAATTATACAAAAAACAGGATAAAAATGACTAACAAATGTGAATTAAAACGTATAATTAGGATTTGTTCTCTCCCGATCACACCCCCAAACCTACATTTTGCTAGTCCTCGAGCAAAAAGAAAAGAAAAAACTAAAACTACTAATAATAAAAATTCCTAATCCATTTTCGTATGGATAACGATTGCACTTAGCCTATACAACAAGCCTTTTAAACCTCTAGGTGTCCATAGTCGGACGAGTGAAGTCTCGTGAGGGTTCTCGTCAACAAGTCACCCACAACCATCTTTGTTAACTTGTACAAGAAAATTTTTATTTAAAATTTTAATATCTTAACGTCAACATCATTCCTTGATTGAACCGACTTCAAATAAAACTTCAAATTATCAAAAGTAACATAATTGTACTTCTCCCTACACCTTAAAAATAATCTGAAAACATATACTAATAAAATCAATAGAATATATCGAAGACTCGCATGTGTGCAAATAGTAATCAAGTCGATACACGGCAACTATGAACTTGGAATATAAATCGGATAACTATCTAGCGATGCTTTGACTACAAATCTCATGCTATTAATTACACTCTAAAATAAAATCACTCGGGAACAGGTGTAATCACTCAAATATATGCGAGGAAGAATTATGTGCAAAATAAATAAACTCGCATATGACACGGAACAACGAATAACACGACATAAAAAAAATAGTCTCATGAATAGATATCGATCGTCAAGTAAATATTATTACTACCATGCTTTTATTCCCTTTTTCTATCGGTTCCATATTCAAATCATATTTCCTTAGAATCAATTAGGACTTTACAAGGGTTGTAATGTTTGGTCAAGGGCTATAGCTTAGAAAAGAAAGGTAAAGAGGAATTCAAAGAGTCAAAAATAGCCGTAACTTGTAACGCAAGGGCTTTAATACAACGACTATTTATTATTTTTTTCTTTTTTTTTCTCTTTTATATTCTTTTTTTCTCAAGAGATTCATCTCCTCTTTTTTCCAATCTTCTTTTCCAACATCTACTATTCCTTTTTATATCCATCTTTTTTTTCCTCTTTTTTTTATACCTTTTCTCCTCAATTCTCCACTTTACATGAGTCGTTATTAGCCCAATTTCTTTATGAAAACTATTCTTCAACTACTCTTGGACATAGGTTAGGTAATATTTGTATAGTGGCGAACTCCATATCGGAGTGGGTAGGATAATAGGTGAACAAAGAAAAAGGCTTATTATAAGGGCTCAAAGGGTTAACAAATGATATAAAAATATATTTTATTGGGTAGGTCAAAGGTCAAAAAGGTTTATTAAGATAGATGGCCTATTATCATTCTCTAAAGTCACATGATTTTTCAATGTTACGATATCCAAAGAAATAGATTTCTTGTATATAATTTTTTTAAACATGGTAATTATAATACTCACTCGACTTTCAACCAAAATAAATAAATATTGAGACTAATCAACGAAATAATGCGCTACGTGAATGAGATTTGATAAAAGTAAATTTAAACCCTCAAAAAGAAAGACAGGCTCTAAAGCTCACTGAGTTTAGTCTCCACGATATTGCTATTTAGAAATCCAAGTTATATTATAATTCAATATCAACATACATCCACATGACTACGTGGCGTGCAAAAAGATATGCAAGTATAAGATATAAAGCAATGATAAAAATGATATATAGTTCTCAAGACATACCTTCATAGCTTCGGTAGACATCGAATTACATACTCTCTTAATCTCAAATTTCAATTGAAATCTAGTTACAATAAGAAATAATGCAACATTGAATAATATTAAGAAAACATATACAAAAATGTACTTCATGTATTATTAAAACTACTAAAATAAAATGTTTGTTTTCAATTTTTCATTATTGTTATTTGTTTTTTTTAATTTTTTAATTTTTTTTTACAACAAAACGGAAAGAATAACAAATAAACGAAAGTAAAAGGATTTTTAACAACTAAAACATAATAACAACTAAAAATAAACGAAACAAAATAAAAGACTACAACTAAAATAAACGAAAAATATCCATAATACTCTCCCCCAAACGAAAGCACTGCATATCCATGTGCAGGTGGGAACATGACAATGATATGGATGTAATCCTCATCGAAGATGACCAGGACGTCCGTCCCACGAAAAACGTCTGAAGGGGGTGGCACACCAGCTCGGAAGTACCAATCAACCAGCTCCCACTCCGGATGCTCAGCAGGGTCGAACGGCATCACATACTCCTCATCCTCATCCTCATCCTCAACAGGCAACTCCGGACCCACAGCTATCTCATCCTCATCTGTGGTACCAGGTCCCAAATCAACCACGCCATCCACAGGACCGGCATAAGGGGCAAATATCGAAGCAATGTCCTCAGGTGTCCAGTCAGGGTGACCCAGACGTTGTCGAACAACATATGGCACATAATCAAGTAGGTCCCTATATGGATAGGTGACCTCAGGTGTAGGTACATCGGTCGAATTGGGAGCACTCAAAGACACGACAGCTAAACTCGAAATAACACCCGCATGTTCCTCGACCTCATCATCATCATCAGTCGAATAATCGGCCGAATCCAAAGAAGAAGAAGACTCAGAGGATGTGGGTGGAGCTCCATAAGGGTCGTCGATGATAGTAGGGTCATCGCCGAAAAGATCATCCTCATATAAAGAATCAGAATAGACATGAATGGGAACGCGAGGATGACAATGGCACCGGCCGAGACGATCGACTGGACCGTAAGACTTGGCTACCCTAGAACTCGATATAGTGTCAGAAATGAAAGAAATAAAGTCTGAATAATAACTCGACATACTCGAAGACCTATCGAGTGAAGAGAATGGAGATATAGGATGGTCCATAGTGAGGGAATGCTAATGAGATATGAGGATCGAGGTTGGCTATATGAAAAAATGGAAGCTATAATCCTGAAACCAAAAATAAGTCACAATTGAAACTTTATTAGTTTGATTATTAGAATAAGAAACAAAATTATTGTTATTGATTATAAGACTGTATAGCAGGAATAAATTATATTTGAACTTAAGCAATTTAGTATTGAAGTATAATGAAAATTCTGACATAATTTCCCCCAAACCTGAACCTAACAGATTCCTGTATAGTGCAATGGGAGTTGGAATTCCTTTGTATGAACAATTTGTACGACAATTGCATAAGTGAAAAGTTTAAAGCATCATATAACTAACTATTCATGTGCGACTAATATATGTTTCAGAAATATAACTAAACCACAAAAGAAAAAGTGAAAAGTGCAGAACTAATATTAATTATAGACCCAAATGATAAAAATGAAAAGAAAGACAGAAAATAAACTAAACCGGTCGAAGCCGGATACATCAATTTCCTAATACAAACCAAAAGGAACGAAAATAGAAAAACAGAAACAATCAAATAATATACATCCCGAATGTCTGAACTGTTTAAATCCCATCCAACCAAATATAAGAAAACAAAAACAAATGTCTGTATATCACCCAACCCACATCAATCATCCTCTGCCTCTACCAACACAATCTCCAACCCTGTACTCCCCTGCCCTGTAGAACCAGTACCATCGCCATCTCCGTCACTCCTGTCTCTTCCATCATCTCCAGTCTGCTCCTCCTCACCCGGCACTTCACCCTGCTCCCCAGCCACCTGCTGCGTCGATCGCAAAAAAGCTGACTGGTAAGTAGCCTCACCCTGGACTAGAATGTCATCCAACTAATCCGGATGGGCCAGCTGGAAATATGAACGTATGTAGGACTATAGCCTAAGGGTCTTACCGCAGAACGCACACACGTCCCCATAAGTTCATGCGTAAGGGGTGTCCTCCGACAGAGGTAGACGATGTGCCGCCTGCTCTCGACGCACCTGGGCCTGCTCACGGGCCCTCCTAACCTCTAAATCAAGGCAATCTAGGCTCAACTTCCAATTAGCGGAAGCGAACTCTGGGATACGTCCATCTACGGGCTCATCGGTAGGTATAAGAAAGGGCTTGGCCCAGAGGATGGTGGTGATGGTGCGAGGATAAGGTAGTAGGAGCTTAGAGTCGGCAGAGTGGTCAATGGCCTGGCTGGCGAGACGCATACCCTCCATAATCATGAGGCCTGGATGAAACCAGTCTCTGCAGTAATCTGCGTGGAGGGCATGGTGAATTTCTTTGGTCCACTCTTGCTCGTGACCAAGGGGGTATAGATTACGTTTTAAGACATGGTCGACAAACCACATCTGTTAGGGAATATAAAATCGTCGTATAGATTGCCCCGAACCAGACCGGCCGCCATACATGTCTTGGATAATGTGGATAAAGGAGTGGGCTTTATTTAGGACATTGAGTTTAGGCACTTCACAGGAATGGGAAGGGGTTTGGAGGGCGTTGGCGATATTGTCAGGGTTTAGGGTGATGTCACGACCGTCTATGGTTGTGGACAGATGGGCATGTTGGCTAAGAGATTGTTTATGGTATCTAAGGTTTTGGTAAAACAGATAGACTAGGCGTGGGTAGCTAATTAGGTCGGGGTTTCTGAAATAGAGCTTTGGAGCCAATTTTCGGGTGGTTAAGGTATTGTGGCCCCACTTGGTATCCTTATCTGATGCGAAGTAGTCTGCGTCGATAGCGACCTCATAGTTGAGGCCGCGGTTGGTGTATTTAGGGCTGAGTTTGTTTGGGTTTGGGTTGTCAGGTGAAGGGTCGTGGAGTGGGGGGTCGGTTTGTTTTTCTTTGCCTTTCGATTTCTTTTGGGGTGGTTGGAAGGATGAGGCAGATTTTACTGGTTGTTTAGTCATTTTATTTTAAAAGGTGTACAAATAAATTTTTTTAATTGAAAATGTGGGCTTTAAAATTGGGATATGCCCAGAAAAAGAGAAGGAAAAGGGGTAGGAAAATGGGCCACCTGCAAAGAAAACAATCCCGGCAAGGGACACAATCAATGAATATTCAGCAATTGAAATAAAATGGGGTTCACGGGGGAATACCCAATAACTGTGAGAAGGGACTGCCCCCTTCCTACTCACTGCCCTGACAAGGGCACACACATTGCGGCAAGTCACGGGGTACTTGCCGCGTGTTTAGAAGCAATGTAAATAAATCTAAGATTACCTTACCAATCTAATAGAATCAAATTCAGATTAGAAAAATAGGAACGTCATGTGGTTTATATTTATTTATATTTGTAAACGTTTAACGCAACATGTGCCAACTTGTTAAGATAGAAGTACAGTCAAAACTGTACTTGCACTACAAGAAAAAACCCTTTTTATGACTTTTTTATTTTGGGCTAATGACTATTTTAAAAAAAGAGTCATAACAAATACTTTTTTCTAACATATATGACTCTTTTTGCAAATATAGTCATAAGATTGGTAAGTGGTGTTTTATTTACGACCATTTTTTTTATTAGTCATAAATAATAAGATTGTTTATGACAGTTTTTTTTAAAATGGTCATAAATAATAAGATTTTTTATGACAGTTTTTTTGAAAATGGTCATAAATAATAAGATGGTCATAAATAATAAGAGTTTTTATGATAGTTTTTTTGAAAATGGTCATAAATAATAAGAGTTTTTATGACAGTTTTTTGAACATGGTCATAAATAATAAGACTTTTATGACTTCATTTTTTGGTAGTCATAAATATTCTTTATTTTTATGACTCTTTTTCTTTGAATTCTATAATCAAACGTAAGTACTGTTTTGGGAAAAATAGTGAAAAAAAAGACAATATGCTAAGATTTTTAAAGTTAAGATTCTTGATTAGGGAAAGGTCCTCTGTACAAAAATATTTTGTGAAATTTTACTTGGCATACACGAATATTATGTGAAATTTCACAAAATCTTTACATGAATATTAAGTGAAATTTCACTTAAATCAACCTTTGAGAGACTAGTTTTTAAGAAATTACTTTTTGAAATTGGACTATTAACACGTGATAGTTACTTTTAGTGTCACAAATTTAGATTTTATTAAAAATCATATTAGATTTTTTATGACAGTTTTTTGAAAATTATCATAAAAAATAAGATTTTTTATGACATGTTTGTGAAAAGTGTCATATATAATAAGTAGGGTAAATTACATTTTATACCCTTGTAGTTTCCACCGAATTTCAAAATGGTCCATGTCCTTTCAATTTCTTCAATTTGCTCCTCTTACTTTGAATACCCACTCAATGTGGCCCAACCGTTAATGGTACTCACGGAATGAGATGGAAAATATACACGTGCACATCACGTGATGACAAAACAAGGGCAAATATGGTATAACACCATCACACAACCCTATTTGACTCTCTCATCCCAAATAGAGTTTTCTGGAGGCACAAAAGATGCGGTGGCTGTTGGAGTGGAATTCTCAGTGAAGATAACAATGAGGATGCATGTTGATTGGAGAGACACATACCGTGATGGTAAGAAATTGGTTCCCCTCTACAATTTCTGTACAATTTCACCTTTTTGAGCTTCCGATTTGGACGGATATCTTTGATTCTGTTTTTTTTTTTTTTTTTTTTTGTTTCTTTATGAAGTTAGTCATTTTTTATGTTTTCATTATGGTCCCAGACATATGCTTGGTTTGAGTTTCTTCTGAGAATTAGTTTGTAAACAATTGATGGTATATGACAAAAAGGGGTCCCATGCATTCACATGTTTGGTGAATTTATTCAGTTTTTGATACTTTAATGGTGTTTTTTTTTTCCTTTTTTTTAATGGCTTAGTGCCAACTCATACATGTTTGTGTATTTTATATGTGGTCCCAATGGAGTTCCCAAGTCTGAATACAATATTTGTGTGTGAACCCTTTTGCCATCCCTATACATATACATATACATATATATATACATATACATACTATTGTCACATGTCCCTTGCCTAATATTGTTTGTGCAGATGAAAGTCAAGAGCACTTTGATGATGGTTTTGATAATCAGTCATCTGAAGATAGTGAATTTCATGATAGTGAATTTGATATAAGTGAGATGATGAGCTATTTGATACTCATATTGACCCTGGTGTTGAGTGGTCAGGTGTGAGAAATACCACTAAAAGTAGACTATCTACTGGGGTAGAGCAATTAATATTTCATGATGTGGATGACTTAGAAGTGCTTAGTGATTATGCTCCATCAGATGAGCTAGTTAGTGGTGATGAATCAGATGATGATGTGGGTAACAGTAAACAAAAAAAATACTCAGAGTTTAGAGCTGAGGTGGATATGAAGGATGTAGAATTTAAGCTGGGGATGTTGTTTAGCTCAGGCAAAGAGTTTAAACAGGCTGTAAGAGAGTATGTTATAAGGAAAGGTAAGGGAATTAGGATTGTTAAAAATGAGAAAACCAGGGTTAAGGTTGTTTTCATAGAAGGATGTAAGTGGAACATTTTTGCGTCAAAGAGGCAGGGTGAAACAACTATGCAAGTAAAAACATTTGAAGATGAACATACATGCAGTAGAAATTTTTATAACAGGAATGTGAAATCTGATTGGCTTGCAAAACAGTATGTTGACCAGTTTAGATCCAACCCCCAATGGCCACTTGAGGCATTCATGGAAACAGTGAGAAAAGATTTTATTGTTGGTGTTTCTAGGAGCCAGGTTTATAGAGCTAAGAACAAAGCATTGGCCATGATACAGGGTTCACATGCCGAACAGTTTAGCAAGCTTTGGGATTATTGTGAGGAAATTAAAAGGACAAACCCTGGGACTACAATGAAGTTGCAGGTCTCACATATTGATGGAGATGGAGTGTGTCCTAGATTTGAGAGAATATATGTATGCCTCGGTGCTTGCAAGGAAGGGTTTATGGCTGGATGTAGAAAGGTGATAGGGGTTGATGGATGCCATCTAAAGTGCCCTTATGGTGGTCAATTACTTACAGCCATAGGGTTAGATGGGAACAACTGCATGTTTCCAGTGGCATATGTTGTGGTTGAGGGTGAAACCAAGAGCTCATGGGTGTGGTTTCTTGAGCTATTGCAGGATGACATTGGTATCAACAACCAGTTTGCTTGGACCTTTATCTCCGACAAGCAAAAGGGGTTAATTCCAGCTTTCCAAGATGTCCTACCAAATAGTGAGCATAGGTTTTGTGTGAGACACTTCTATAATAACTTTAAGATGAAGTTCAAAGGAAAGGCACTGAAGGATAGGCTATGGAATGCTGCTAGGGCAACTACTGTCCCTCAATTTGAGTTTAAAATAGGAGAAATTAAGAAGCTTGACCCTGAAGCATATAATTGGCTTGCCAGCAAGTCACCAAACTATTGGTCTAGATCACATTTTAGTGATTTCTCTAAATGTGATATTTTGTTGAACAATCTATGTGAGTCATTCAATGCATATATTTTGGAAGCAAGGGATAAACCCATACTTACACTTTTGGAAAGGATTAGGTGCTTGTTGATGAGGAGAATGCAAGTAAAGAGAGATACAATGAAGAAAATTCAAGGTCCTATTTGCCCAAAGATCCAAAATAGGTTGGAGAAAATCAAGGTAGATTCGGCAGCTTGCATTCCTATATGGTCAGGTGATGGTAAATTCCAGATTTTATGCCCATATGGGGATCAATATTCTGTAAACTTGGATCAGCACACATGTAGTTGTCGAAGATGGGATCTTTCAGGAATACCTTGTCCTCATGCTGTTTCTTCTATATTGTATTTTCAACGACAATCGGAGGATTATGTCCACATGTGGTATAGGAAGGAGACATACTTGAAGAGCTATGACCCAATCATTAACCCTGTCAATGGCCCAAAATTGTGGCCCAAAACTGGTCTACAAGGGGTCCTTCCACCAATGTACCACAAGCAACCAGGACGACCTAAGTTGGTGAGGAAAAGAGGACAAGATGAGGTCCAAAATCCAAGGCCAAACAAGCTCAAGAGGATGAACACTACTGTCACATGTCGTGTATGTGGGAAGTTAGGCCATAACAAGAGGACATGCAGTAAGGAGGGAGGAGGGCAGACCTCCAATGCTAGACCAGAGCCACCATCACAAGCTGGGATGATATCTAAATTACCTGTAAGTTTACACAGTTTTGATTTAATTGTTGCATTGCTTTTGAAAAATTGGATTCTAATAGTTGTTAATTGCAGGTTAGAGGGCAAGTTTCAACTAATGTGGGGACAAATTGCAACTCTTATGCAACGCAATGAGGAGTTATCGTGGGCAGTGGGGTCGAAGCTGTAAATTTGGGAACTATTTTTGTGTTTTGGAAGCTGGTGGATTTTATTGGTGGTTACTGCTGATGTATGTTGATACTGATGATTTTGTGGTGTTGTTTTTGGTTTGGATGTTGATCTATGCTATTTTGTGGGATCCAAACTGATGGTTTTTGGTGTATTCTTCTTGAACATGTTGAGTGAATGATGGGTTTTGTTTGTTAGAACATGCTGAATGAATGATTTATGTCCATTGCCGATTTTTTTTTTTTTTTTTGGCCCCTTATTTGCCCCATGTCTGGCCCAAAATTGATGGAGAGAGAGAGAGTGTGAACTTTGTTTTGGGCGGGAATATGGTGTTATACCATATTTTCCCTTGCTTTGTCATCACGTGATGTGCACATGTATATTTTATGTCCCATTCCGTGAGTGTCATTAACGGTTGGGCCACTTTGAGTCGGTATTCAAAGTAGGAGGAGCAATTTGAAGAAATTGAAAGTGCATGGACCATTTTGAAACTCGGTGGAAACTACAAGGGTATAAAATGTAATTTACCCTAATAAGTATTTATAAAAGTGTCATAAATAACAAGACTTTTATGACTTCATTTTTGGGTAGTCATAAATATTCTTTATTTTTATGACTCTTTTTCTTTGAATTCTAGAATCAAAGTACTGTTTTTTGGGAAAAATAGTGAAAAAGACAATATGTTAAGATTTTTAAAGTTAAGATTCTTGATTAGGGAAATGTGCGCTGTATAAAACTTTTAAATGAAATTTCACTTGGTATACATGTAACACCCCGTATTTTCTTTATATAAATATTCATTTAAAAAAAACAAAATAATGAGACAACCTAAATTTTTGTGTATACAACCATGGTTATTTATTTATGTGTGTATTTATTTTATTCATTAATTATTGTGTGAAATTTTATAGAGCTAAGTGGTGGAGTTAAGTTGTAAAAACTTAATTTGAACAAGTCATTGAAGAATTGATGTGTTTATTTTTTTGTAGTGATTATAGGCCCGTGAATGTGTTAATTTGTGTTTTTAACATTTAAATTAAGTACCCGGGTTATGTACACCAATTGGGTCACTCATTTTAGAACTTTAGAATGTATTTCGGGCCCATATAAAGCCTTTTTGTGAGGCCCCTAGACAAAAAACGGGATTTTTAGCCTTTTGTCTGTTTGTGTGTTTGTTTTATAATATATGTAGGTGTATCATATATACATATATAATATACATCTTAGGGTTTTGATAACAAAAAGAAAAGAAAAGATAGACATGAGAAAAATAGAGCAGTCAAGAGAGAGAGAGAGAGAGAGAGAGAGAGAAGAAGAAGAAGAAGATAATAAGAGAAGAAAAGAGGAACCCCAAATATTGTTTTGCAAATCTTCATCAACATTGAAGTCCTAAATCGGTGAGTTAACTTGTTATTTTCTTTCAATCTCGTCTGATTGAAATTTAAATGGATAGATTATTAAATTAGTATGGTTATGGGTTATGAGATTTAGGTTTTTATTTACAATGATTGAAGTTATGATTTGAGATTTATAGATGAGCCTTGGATATACATTTGAGCAATTATTCAATTTTCGGATTTGGGATTTTCACGGATCAGATTTTAGTAGAAAATTGCTAATAAATCATACGTTACAGTTTTCGTGATTCTGTTCGCGTAAGCCTGTAGGAAACGCAATTCTGGACAACTTTCGTCTAATGGTATTTTTCCCAATTCTGCACCGTTTGGGCAAAAAATTCATATTATAGTAGCAGTTTTATGAATGTTAAAATAAGCGTATTTGCTATATCATATTTTTGTGTGATTTCATGTTCGTTAATATAAATTAATTTATTTGTACATAGAAAGATATGAGTTCTCATGTATAGTTGAGGTTTGTGAAATTATGACTGTGTGATTTTGTGTGGGTTATGAATCTGTGTGAACATGTAGCTGTTAATATAATTTTAACGGAAATTTGAGTTGAGATATATGAATCTCTTATGAAGTAGAGTTTTATGAAAAACGTGGATGTATGAACGATAGAAAATCCTTAGAGTTCACCACTGCTCCTTATGATTTTAGGCGGCGACTTCGTGGATGACCCGTCCTTGTGTGATTAGACGGCGACTACGTGGATGACCCGTCTATTCATTATTTTAAGCCTTATGCCCGACTTGTTGGTCTATTTCATGTGTATCTAGACATTGTTTTATTGACGTCAAGAACGTAAGGACTAGCCTTTCGGTGTATAGTCAAATCCCAGTGATACCCCATGGGAGTTGGGACCGGAGTGGGAGTTAGTATTACGTTAGGAGACACATGGGATATATGTGTAGGTTGGACCATGGATGAGTGGCCGAGGTGGTGAACATAAGGTGTTATAAAATAAAATACTTTGTGGTATTTTATTCTTGCGTTTAGAAGTTGAATTATAATTAATTATCTCTTATTGTGGTTGCATCGTAGAAAGTTGTGGACGCTTAGTCATCGAATTTTCTAATAATTTTTCGTGTTGTAATCGTTGTGTGTGAGAATATTGTCTTGAAGTGACGTTTTATTATCTAATTTTAACTTTTAATATTGTCTTGAAGTGAACTCAGGGCTTTAAATTTCAAAGGAAAAAGAAAGCCAAAACCAATTTGGCAATTCGTAAAGGTAATTAAATCTGAATAAAAACATGGTAGATATAATGGTAACTGTTTAAATTATACTTAGTATGTTATGGTTAATGTATTGATATAATGTATGTTGCGGTTATTCAATTGTTGCTGGGTATGTTTTCATTGTTTGAAATTTTTGGGAGGTTCTATTTATAGAGGAGACTCTGTCGAAAGTTTTAGAAATTCTAGGTCAACATTCATTCCAAGATAAGTTAGTTTTACCACGACTTGTGATTGCAGTAATTTATTGTTTGTCTAATATTTGTTATACATTTATTCATAGGGACCAAAGCAACCAGGAAATTATGAATGTGGATACTATATGTTACTTTTCATGAAAGTGATAATGGAGAATCCATCCAAATCTATCAAGATAAAGGTATTATCATAGTATTCTTTGTAAATGTGTCGCCAAATTTTCTCTTCTTCTTGTTTTACTTTGATTCATAAATTGTGGAAAAAAAATTTTCATATGTGTTGGAGGTGGTGGTGGTGTTGTTGTGGGGAGGGAATACATCCTTAATATCTCATTCTTTCCTGAACTTTTTCAGATGAAAGAGTTGTCTCAAAAAGTGAAATATGAAAGCCACGAGCTAAATGTACTTCAACTTGAGTTCATTGAGTTCATTCAAGAATACATTTAAGTATTGAAAATTTCAACATTTTTTCCTTTTTCCAGGTAATCTATATTTTTACAATTTAAGAAAATTATATACTCGTTATATAGAATCTAATACATTGATTTCATTTTTGTTTCAGTGTTACACAGTTAGGCTACATGGAACAAATATTGTAAATAAGTTGATATACTAGCGGAGATTGAAGAGTTTAAATAGACACTAATCTTGTTTTTATTTATTTATTTTTATTTTTATTTTTTTTAACAATGTTACATATACATTATTAGTTTGTTGGTTTAATACATACTTAGTGGTTACTGTTACATTTTTCTTGTACATAACTAATTATTAGATTGATTATTGAAAAATTTTGGTTGGAAGGAAGATAATATCTGAATATGGTTCTTGAGTTGATTTGTAACATGCATGCTTTGATGATGTATTTGAATTGTGTAATCTTGATTGTTGGATTATCAACAAAATATTTTTTTTTCTTTAAATGTGTTTTATATTATATATGACTGTTTCATAAAAAAACAATCATAAATTAGCAATAGTTCTACTAAAGTCATAAATAGTGTCATTATTTATGACTTTTAAAATGTTATTTATGACTGTTTTGAAGATTATTTATGACTATAAAAAGATTATTTATGACTTTTTGAAGGTTATTTATGACTATTTTAAATATAATTTATGACTATTTAAAGGTTATTTATGACTTTTTTGAAGATTGTTTATGACTTTTTAAATGGTTATTTATGACTAATTTGAAGATTATTTACGACTTTTTAAAGGGTTATTTACGACTTTTTTTGAAGATTATTTATGACTTTTTTAAAAGACTATTTATGACTTTTTTAAAGATTATTTATGACTTTTTAAAAATGCTATTTATGACTTTTTTGAAGATTATTTATGACTGTATCAATTAAAAAATAGTCATAAACAATTTGAAAGCACTCATTTTTTATGACTATTTTTTTAGAACTGTTGTAAAAGTAATAATTATTTATGACTTTTTTAACAAACTCGAACTTATTTATGACTGCAATGTTATGACTTATTTTAAAAGCTTAAAAAAGAGTCATAAATATACATTTATGACTCTTTTTTATTTATGACTCTTTTTTTAAGTCATAATAAGGGTTTTTTGTTGTAGTGTTGGCAAATCAACTAAGGGTGATTCTATGATAGAATAGTTTCAAATTTAACTACTACATTCAATTAACTCAAGAATTCAATGTCGTCAATTATCCATATTATTGAAGTATTCTAACCGCATATCATTGTAATCAAAATTTATCAAACTCAATTATTGTAGTCAGTTATCATACTGCTATTGACTCCGAAACATGCCTTTTAATTTCAAGTTTGGAAACTAAAAATGCAGCCCATATATGATCGAAGAAAATTAATCTCATAAAAAGTTATTCATACATGTTAAAGCTTGATTCTAAATAACATGGGTTGAGAACTCGATGTTAACAAGTCTGAAGGTTAGGGTTTCAAAAACCTCAAATCTCTAACCCTATCTATTCATCAATGTGGTATGAGTCAGGGATTAGGATTTGAGAATTAGTATCTGTGTGTGTACATGAGTATAAGTATCGGTATATATATCTAGATTTATATCTATATGGTTGGAAAGTAGGGTTTGAACATAGTGTAGGTACGTATATAGATCTATATAAAAAAATTGGTCTTAAATCAACCCTAATAAAAAATTAGCCCCCAAATTAATATGGAATTTGGAACACATGTGTCTAGATCAGGTGTTGGGGTGAAGATTTTGATAATACTGACTAAGGTGATAGACCCTAACTAGGGTTAGGGGTTGTGCAATGTATATGCGAAATAAAGACAGATGTGTATGTGCAATTTTGGGTGAGTTGAGATCAGGGTTTGAAAACCCCAAATCCCCAAGTGTATGTGTCTATGTGTACACATCAAAATTTAAAGTGAAACTCTGTGTGTGTGGTTTTGAGCATATACATATATGTATATATATACATATCTGTATACACCTAGTTCTATATCTGAATCTGTATCCTAAAGATTGTCATACATATGCAGAACCATAAAACTTTAGATCAAAAACCCTAATTAACTTAATGTTGTCTAAATCAGAGTTAGGGTTTCGAAAATTAGGACCAAGGGTGTGTTGAGTTTAGGGTTTTGGAAACCCCAATTTTAACCCTAAATCAAATGAACGTTTGTTTGTGTACATATATGTTGTTGAGAAAGTCTGTGTGTATGTTAATATATATATATTGACATCTGTATGTACAAAAATGTACACATGGATATAGCTATATATATATGCATATATATATATATGTATATGTGTGTGTTTGTACCTGTGTATAGAAAGAGAAGACAAGAAAATTATCCGCAATTTGTGGCGATCAAGCGGCGGCGGTACGTGGTTGGATGATACGACGGCGGCGTCTCGTGGCGTGATGGTGGTTTAAGGGGGGGAAAAGAGAGAGAGATCTATGGGAGAGATAAAGAGGAATCGTCGAGAGAGAAAAGAAGATGAAGAGAGAAAAAGGGAGTTTGAGTCTGAAAAGGATTAGGGCTCAGCCCTGTATATCTAGAAAAGGGCACCTCTCGCGAGCGACCATCGCGTGCGCGAGCCCCTCCGCGAGGTAAAGTAGAGGCTTGGTTTTGTGTTTACAAAAATATTTCTCTAAGTCAAAAATTCGCGCGAGCGGGCCACTCCAGCGAGAACCTCACTCGAGCGATCCAAGGCGCGAGTTTGGGTAGAAGCTTCTTCTAAACAAAATTATGAAAAAATTTCTAAGGCCCAACTCGAGTAATCCAAGCCTCACTCGAGCGATCCAATGCGCGCGTGATATAAGGCGCGAGTTAAAGCAGAGGCCAGTGTGTAAAGTTGTTCAAAAATTTTGTCTAAGGGGCATTCTCGCGCGAGCAGGCTAAGCGCGCGAGAATCCATTTTTCTCATTTTCTCTTCTGTTTTCTTGTATAAGGGTTTCAAAAGTTAAAATGTTCATCTTTTGGGTATTCAAAAGCTTAGACATTGGCCAAAAAACTCCTAAAAGTGAACAAAACTAATGAAAATTCTAACAAAAGTTTGGGTTGTCTCCCAAAAAGCGCTAAGTTTTACGTCGCCAGCTCGACCGATGCTCATGCTCAGTCGAAATAGATTGGATCTACCAAATCTATTGATTCTATCTCTCTTTCATCTATCTCGTCAAACCGGTATGGCTTAAGTCGTTGGCTGTTTACCTTAAAAGGGGTTCCACCATTTGTATCTTGTATTTCTATCGCTCCATATAGGAACACTTGTGTTATTATAAACGGACCGTCCCAACAAGAATGTAGCTTTTCGGGAATAACCTTAATTTTGAGTTAAGTAACCATACACGTTGCCTAACTTCAAAATTTTTTCTTATGATCATCTTATCATGGAAAGCTTTAGATCGTTCTTTATAGATTTTGGCATTCTCATACGCCTCTTTTCTCAATTCTTCAAGTTCTTGTAATTGAAGTTTTCGATGGCACCCTGCCACCCTTATATCTTGGTTAAGGGATTTTACAGCCCAGTAAGATCTATGTTCAAGTTCCACCGATAGGTGGCACGCTTTTCCAAAGACTAGTCGGTAAGGGGACATTCCTATCGGAGTTTTATATGTTGTTTGGTATGCTCAAAGCGCATCGCTTAGTCGTTGCGACCAATCCTTGCGATCTGGACGAACTATTTTTTCCAATATACTTTTCACTTCCCGATTTGAGACTTCTACTTGGCCTTACATTTGTGGATGGTACGCGGTTCCTACTTTATGGGTGACAGAATATTTTCGGACAAGCACCTCAAAGTGACGATTACAGAAATGTTTTCCCCCGTCACTTATAATCGCTTGTGGCGTGCCGAAACGACAAAATATGTTATCTTTTATAAATTGAACCATAACTTTGTGGTAGTTCATTTTTGTCGCAACTGCCTCCACCCACTTAGAAACATAGTTGACCGTGACTAAAATGTATTCGAACCCAAAGGACAACGAAAACAGACCTATAAAGTCGATGCCCCACACGTCAAATATTTCAATAATTAGGATTGGGGTCAGGGGCATCGCATCGCGACGTGACATGTTACCTGTTTGCTGGCAACGTACACAGTTTTGACAGAATTCATGTGCGTCTTTAAATAGGGTTGGCCAATATAATCCGCTTTTGAGGACTTTGGTGGCCGTACGACGGCCTCCAAAGTGACCTCCGCATTCTAGTGAGTGACAGAAGTTTAAGATAGAATTGAACTCACTCTCTGGAACACAACGTCGTATAATTTGATCAGAACAATGTTTAAATAGCAGAGGGTCGTCCCAGTAATAGTGTTTGATTTAAGAAAAGAAACGATCTTTATCTAGACTTAACCAAGTATGAGGGATATATCTTGTGGCTAAGAAATTTACGATGTCACTGAACCATGGACGATTCAAAGCAGATAATGCAAATAATTGTTTATCCAGAAATGAATCTTGGAGAGGTATAATATCGTTAGATTCAACAAGAATTCGTGATAGGTTGTCAGCTACAACATTTTCATACCCTTTTTATCTCGTATTTCGTAATTAAACTCCTGAAGGAGTAAAATCCATCGGATTAATCGAGGTTTTGTTTCTTTCTTATTCAACAAATGACGTAATCCAGCGTGATTGGTATAGACTGTAACTTTTGACCCCAATAGATATGAACAAAATTTGTCCAGGGCAAACACGACTGCAAGCAATTCCTTTTTTGTAGTCGTATAATTTAATTGCGCGTCATTTAAGATTTTACTCGCATAGTATATCACGTGTGGCACTTTATTTACTTTTTAGCCTAGGACGGCTCCAACATCATAATCGGAAGCATCACACATTAGTTTAAACGGTAATGACCAATCGGGGGATTGGATTATTGGAGCCGTGGATAGTAAAGCTCTCAACGTTTCAAAAGCCTTTAAACATTCATTATCAAAGACAAAGGGAACATCCTTGGCAAGCAGATTGCACAAGGGCCGTGAAATTTTACTAAAGTCTTTGATAAATTATCGGTAGAAACCGACATGACCGAGGAAGGAACGGATTTGACGAATTGAAGACGGTGGTGGCAGTTTGTCAATTAATTCAATTTTGGTTTTGTCTACCTCGATACCACGCTTGGATACAACGTGACCCAAGACTATTCCCTCTTGAACCATAAAATGGCTCTTTTCCCAACTCAAAACCAAATTTGCTTCCTCGTAACAGGTGAGGACTTTCGTAAGGTTTTGAAGATATTCGTCAAATATAGGTCCAAAGACCGAGAAATCGTCTATAAATACTTCTAAAAAATTTTCAACCATGTCCGAGAAAATGGCCATCATACACCATTTGAAGGTGGCCGATGCATTGCACAAACCAAACGGCATACGACGATAAGCAAAAGTACCAAAGGGACATGTGAACGTCGTCTTTTCTTGGTCATAGGGATAGACGGGCACTTGGTTATAACCAGAGTATCCATCTAGGAAACAATAGTAACTTTGACCAAATAGACTTTCTAGGATTTGATCAATGAATGGGAGAGGGAAGTGATCTTTACGAGTCATCGTATTAAGTTTTTGATAATCAATGCATACCCATCAACCAGTAGTTTGACTGGTGGGTATGAGGACTCCTTTTTCGTTTGGTACGACTGTAATACCCGATTTCTTTGGGACAACCTGTGTGGGGCTGACCCAATTACTATCGAAGATCGGATAGATAACACCTGCGTCTAAGAGTTTTATAACTTCTTTTATAACTACCTCTTTCATGTTAGGGTTGAGACGTCGTTGCATTTCTCTAGATGGTTTAGCATTTTCTTCTAAATTTATTCTATGCATGCAAACTGACGAATCAATTCCTTCTAAATCGGCGACCGTCCATCCAATCGCTTTCTTATGATTACTTAGGACCTGTACCAATTGTAATTCTTGAATTATAGTTAAATTTGACGCAATTATAACTAGAAGTGTAGTATTAGGTCCCAGGAACACATATTTTAGAGAATCCGACAACGGTTTAAGTTTAAGTGTCGGAGGACACTCAATGGATGGTAATTCTAGTTCATGTGCAAGAGGTGGTAAGGCCTCTATTTTAGGTGTCCATGGAAATGCACTAGTAGTGTTTACTGATTCCAATAAATTATTCACATCTTCAATATTCGTGTCAATGTTGAAAACATTAAAATTAAAATGAGATAGACATGTTTCCCAGGCTTCTTTTGTCAACATGAAAGGTGCTGCCTCTTCGACTAATTCGTCAATTAAGTCTATGGCATAACAGTCTGCCTCCTCGTCATCTTTATATGGTTGATTAGACTCATTGAATACATTCAAACGAACAGTTATATTACCAAAAGTTATATCCATTATCCCAATCCTATAGTTAATAATAGAATTAGCCGTAGCTAGGAAAGGACGTCCTAGTACAATTGGGACGTGTTTACTAGCATCTAGGACTGGTTCTGTGTCTAGCACAATGAAATCAACCGGGTAATAGCATCTATCAACTTTTACCAACACATCTTCTACTACCCCACGTGGAACTTTAATTGACCTATCGGCTAATTATAAAGTAGACGCGGTTGGTTTTAATTCTCCCAAGCCCAAATGTTCATATACGGAATAAGGTAGTAGATTCACGCTCGTTCCAAGATCAAGAAGAGCCTGGTGTATATATTTGTCACCAATGTGACAAGCAATAGTTGGGGTACTCAGGTCCTTGTATTTTAGAGTGTTGTGATGAAACATAGAGCTAGCCTTCTCTGTTAGAAAGACTTTTTTAGACAAATGATTTCTAGATTTCCTCTTTTGGGTGCATAAGTCTTTTAAAAATTTAGCGTATGGAGGTATTTGCTTAATAGCGTCGAGTAATGGAATGTTAATCTTTACCTCTTTAAATGTCTCTAAAATATCCTCCAAACGTGTTCCCTTCATCGAGAAGTGAGATGGGACGTCCACACTTGGGGAAAACGACATTCTAGGTACATAATTTGATGGATTTATCACTTTAAACGTATTAGGTACCGAAGGAACAGGGTCCTTCGTAACTTTATTATTATCTCTATCTTGTTCCTTTACCCTCATCTTTTTGAGGTTCAGGAGGAGGTATAATCTCCTTAGGATGTTCAGTCGCTCTTGTCGATACCGCATTTATTTGGTCACTCGACGTACTTACCTCATATTGTCCTTTAGGGTTTTGGATCGGTTGACTCGGTAACTTTCCCTCATTATGAAGGTTTAAGGTATTGGCAATTTGTCCCATTTGGGACTCTAACTTAGCTATCAATTGCGTGTGGGAGTTAACGAGTTGCGACTGTGATTGCGACTGGGCGTCTAAATTCTTTAACGATGCCAACACACTCTCTTCAAAAGTTTTATCCCTAAGAGGATTAGCACGGAAGGGGGGTTATTGGTATTGATTTTGTTGAGGCCTGTGTGTATTCAGAAAGTTCGTCGTCGCAGGTTTTGAATACGGACCTTCACTATTAGATTTTACATGAGAGGTTCAGGTGAGGTCCCCATGTCGAGTCCGGTTTATAACTCGTGGGGTTATAATTGGGTCTTTGGAACTGTTGAACAACATTAATATGTTGTTCTATAAATTTTGAAAACTGTGATGCGGACAGACATGCCAATGTAGAATGAGACGAATCGGAGCATAATTGACATATCTCCACAAGAGGAGGTGGGCCTTGCATGTGGCCCATCATCATGAGTTGGTCTATTTTCCTATTTAATTCTTGAATTTCAAATGAATGGTTTGACTCAACTTTAGCCTCTCTTTTTGGTTGTGGTGGAAGGTGTCCCTCAGGGCGTACAGACACAGCTTGGTGCATTGAATTTTCGCTTAGCATTTCAATATCTTCCAAGCTTCGTCGGCACTCTTGTGGAGGAACGTCCCCGCACAAATAGCATCGATCGTGTTATGTACAGCAGGGATTAATCCCTCGTAAAAGACTTGCACAAGTTTCCATTTAGGTATCTGATGATGAGGGCAGGAACGTAAGAGTTCCTTAAACTGTTCCTACGTATCATAAAGAGTTTCTCCATCTTGCATTATAAAATTAGTTATAGATTTTCTAATTTGGTTCGTTTGGGTGATGGGAAAAAATTTCTGTAGGAAAGCAGTATGTAGTTCATCCCATGTTCTTATAGAATTTGGTTCCAAAGATTGGAGCCAATACATCGCTTTGTCTTTAAGTGAAAACGGGAAAAGACGCAATTTCAACTCATCATCCGTTAAGTTTTGAATTTTTAAAGTAGCGCAGATACCCTAAAATTCACCTAAATGGCTGTAAGGATCTTCCTTAACATGACCGTGAAACGACGGAAGGAGTGCAATAGTTGACGATTTGATTTCAAAGTGGGCTGCAGTCACTTCGGGTAATTCTATACACGACGGTGGCGTGTAAGCAGTAGGAGTAAAGTAATCCTTTATCTCCATTATTCTGATTATTTTAGTTATTCCTATTATGTCCAAAATCAGCCATTGGAATAGATTTGATTTTTATTATTTTAGTTTTCCTTAGACGGTTAAGAGTACTTCAAATTTCTGACTCAAACAAAGATGATGGTTCAGGTGTGGATTCGTCGTCTAGCATCAACCGAGCTCTAGAAGCTTGTCCTGACGACCTAAGGACTCTAAGGGCGTTCAAGTTCAAGATTAAGCAGATTTAATTTAGGTTTACTTGAACGGGTACCAAACATAAACTAAAGACTGGCACTATTATCAAAACTGACTCAAATAACTAAGGAAATAAACTACGCTAAAAATCAAGCACGCAGTACTACTATGATATATGAATTTATCCTGATGCAGTGATTCACGTCAAAGCCCAGCGCCCCGGGATTCCTAGCTAATGCAGTGCTCACTCCACACCTACCTAATACAAGTAATGCGTCGTAGCGACCTGACTTACAGTGAGTTGATGCAAAATTTAAAGCAAAGCAGTTTATTTGTTATTTTTAAATTGATTGTAATTTATTTATTTTTCCTTTTTCAGGTTCGCGTAAGCTTCGTTGACGTGCACAGCTGCTCCACTCGATCTTTCTAGAATTTGATGATTTGAAATCTGCAAAACACGGGTAATTTTACCGACTTGAGAATTAAACTAGAAATAAATAAATAAAATCTAAGGTAATATTTACTAACTAACTAAATTAAGATTCTAAAAATTAACAGCAAAAATATTTCAATCCCCGACAACGGCGCCAAAAATTGATCTCGTCAGAATCAAGATAAAAAGTACGCTTTACTTTCTTAAGATTTGTAGTGTGGAAGTAAATGTCGAACCCACAGAGATTGTATATTTTTATCCTTTAATTTAGAAAACCTAAATCTATTTAGTTATAGGAAAACGGAATTTGAATTGGTTGATGATTTAAATCCTACTATTAACTTAACTATGAAATTAAACTATGAATTATGGAAATAAAATATGAGATTGAATCTAAGTAAACTATTGCAAAATTTAAGATTGTTTAAAATATGTGTGGATGAGATCTAGGATTGCAAATTCACCACTAACTATGCTTCAGAGGTCTATACTTCCTATTTTAAGTTCTATGTTTGGATAGTCACGATCTATCGTAGCTACAAGCCCAATAGTATCAACAAGAGGATATCGCTAGTTTAATCTAAGCATAACTCATCTTCGTTTCATATGAATTATCTACCTATAACTAGGGTGTATCATAACTCATCTTTCCTAGGCATGAATTATAAAAGATCCAAACATCACAATCATATAAGCACTATTGTATGTAAATACTCCTATCAATCACAGAAATCAAAGACTATTGAGTTCAATAAGCATAAGGAAAAATCTAAGGCAAGAATAGATCCAAAATACTCTTGATTATTATCATTAAAAACTGATTATATATAAATAATCCACCAACATACAATTACTATCTAATATATAAAATCCTAAATAAGAAAGCATAGGATTCCCCCTTTACATAGCTAGGGTTTCATTGAAACCCTAGAATAGGAGTTTAGTTGCACATGGTGGATGAGAGCATGAAGATTGAGTTGATGATTTCCATTAGAGACCTTCAAGCTAGATATTCTCCTTCTTCTTGCCTTCAAAGTGATGTATGAATGTGTAACCTCCCCAATAGATTTAGAATGAGATATATATATATATATAGTTTTAGAGAGATTAGGAAGGTTTTTTTCTAAACCTAATCTGACTAAAACTGCTGTAGATTGCTTTCTGGACGTAATTAGGCAATTTCATCCACATAGGGGTCTTCAGCACATAAAAATACACGTTTTACGTTTTCACGCTCGCGCGAGCGGGCCGTGCGAGCGATATGCGGGATTCTCGCGCGAGCGAGCCGCTCGCGCGAATTGGCTTTTTCTGCTTCTTTCCTCTTACTTTTTCATCCCATTTAACCTGGAATCCATACTTTCTTCTAAAACCTGACAAAAAGTAAAAAAATAGAGTAAAATTATACAAAAATAGGATAAAAATAGCTAACAAATGTGAATTAACGTGTATAATTAGGATTTACTCTCTCCCGATCATTAACTTATCATGTATACATTGTAGCATGATTAACTTCTATATGATAGAGTGATGAATCTCATTTAGATGAATGGTTGACTCTTAGTTAACATGCTAGTGCATGAGTTGCATTGACAGACTATGAGTTAAACCTATATCAAAATCTGTCACAGTTAATAGGAACTCAAACTTTTATTGGATACATGTCCTCAATCCTAAGACAATAATGGACACAAGTTGTGTTCTTGGTTGCTTTGAGTTGCCAATCAGTGAGTTCTTCAAGATCAATACCTGGATATCTTGAGTTTACATTATTGAGAACATATACTGTCAAGGTGAAATCTACCCTCTTGTAAAGAGAAATTCTCTGGTAAAGAGTAAGTATACCCTTAAGAATGTCACTAGGTTGATTACTGAAAGCTGCACAGCCTTGTCGATAAAGATATTGTTGACATATTTGGTAATCTATGAGTAGTGAATAAGGCTCAAGAAATGTAAGATGTATTTATTTATTTGGTAGACAGTATTGTTATTCAGACGTCCCATTGATAAATTTGAATATTGGCAAGTAGAGTGATGTTAGCATCCTATTATACAAGTCTACGAATTGCTAATATATGTGTAATTCTTATGCACCGGAGTGCAATTATTATTATATAGTGGAGTTAATGATAATTGATTAAGTATTGATTTCTTAGTTAAAAGTTTAACTAGATAGAATTAATAATTAATATGAGTCAATCATTAAGAACCTAGGGGTCCAACTCTTAGCTCAAAAGAATGTTTGGATGCAAAGGAACAAAGTTGTAAGGTACAAGTAATTGGTTATACCGTACAATCGATTACAGGGAACATGTGCAAGTAATCGATTATTGGAAACAATCGATTACTGGTACCGGTACTAGTAACTGATTATTAGGTATAATCGATTAATTGTAGATCGGTTTAAGAAGCTTAATTATAAATAGAGGATCTATGGGCAGAATTATTGTTGGCCTTATTTTTACTCCCTAAGCCCCCCAGATCTATTTCTAAGCTTCCCTAGACCTTCTTGCTTTGTCCTAGAATGATTTCCAACAAACTCTAGTCTCCATGTACATTCAAGAGACATATGAGTGAATATCTCTAGTCGTGAAGATCATTGGAGTTTAGTTAGAGCAAGATCATTAGTTTTCTTATCTAGAAGAGTTCCCGGTTTGATCCAACGAATCACAAAAAGTATGTCTATACTTATATATATATATATATAAGTGTATAAATATAAATATATATGGAGTCTGACTCCAGTGTGCACTGGGTAAGCGCACTGGGTGAACGCACTGGGTTTTTAAGCCTAAAAAAAACCACAGGTCAACTAGATGGCGGGATGGGGCCCAGGTCAGTGGGGCACCCCACGATGTTTTTAGGCTTAAGAGTCTAGTGCGTTCACTCAATGCGCTTACCTTGTGCGCACCGGAGCCTGACTCTATATATATATATATATATGTGTGTGTGTGTGTGTGTGTGTGTATATGAGTCCAGCTCCAGTGCGCACTGGGTTAGCGCACTGTGTTATAATTCTTGAAAGAAGAGAAATAAAATTATATTCGAATTGAAGAATAATACAGTAGAGAGTAATATATATATACTCAAATCCTAACTAACCTAACTAACTTATTTCTATTATTTACTGATACGCCCAAAATTATGGGCAGTTTCCTACTCAAGCTAGAAGACTAATGGAAAGTACATCTATTTCTTAATCCAATTGGGAAACCCCCACAATTAATGTCAATCAATCCTAATACAATTAGGAAACTTACTTGATTGGTGTCAATCACACTCTAATAGGATTATATTTCCTTATCCATGTACGAGTAGGTCTCTTACATCTATAAAAGAAATCACTCACCCCCCATGGAGGGGCCAACTCTGTAGTCTACACAGCACCTCTATAAAATTCACCATTATATGCATACACCCGACCGGTATTACTGGGAGTGCCGCCCCTAATTGTTGGCTCACCAGGGCCGCCGGTGATCTGCTAGTGAACGTGCTCAGACACACCCGTGGACGTAGGTACCTTCATTAACAGGGCCGAACCACATACAAAAAATAGTCTTTTACTCTCTCTCTCCTTAAATTGCTCTACTTTACTCTTACCAATTTTTGGCATCATCAGCTTGGCGCCGTCTGTAGGAAACGACAATTCTTCTCATCAACAAATTCTTGACTGATCAATATGCCACCAAAGAAGGGTAAGAAGGCTGCGCAGCAGTCCGACCGGGATGTTCCTTTGGCCCCGGCGTCGACTGCAGCAGTTCTGACATATAAGCAAATCACCGCAACCCTCACACAACTCTTGGAGGGCCAGCGTCAAATCCAGCAACAGATCGAAGCACTGCTAGCCCAGCAAAGCAATCCTCCAGTGGCCAGGAAACGACCCGGGAACATTGCGTACGGTCGAGAACCGATCTTGACCAGACAACGGACCCGAGCCAACCCGTCCCATGTTGAGGATGCCAGAGACATCATCAGTGGGCGTGCTGCCCCAGAGGAAAGGCAGGAGCATATGGCCCGGGAATCAGTCCAGGGTCACTCGGTCAAGAGCCAAGTTGTCCCTAGGCGAACGGTTACCCGGAGTCATAGCCGAGCCCGATCCCAGAGGACAGCACCCTGCCATGAAGAAGCCTCTTCCACTAACCTGACCAGCTCCTCAGATACCGGTCGGGAAGGAGTGGAAGCCCGAATCAAGTACTTACATAAGCAGATCGACGGAGTGGCCAAAAAGCTTGGTCAAAACCGTGTTCCGAATCAAGCCAATACCGAGACAGAGTCACCATTCTCCAGCCAGATCACGAGGTTCCCTATCCCGCGCGAATTTAAGCAGCCTCGGCTAGATTCATACAACGGCTCGGAAAGCCCGGTCGACCACGTCCGGACCTATAAGGCTCAGATGGCCCTAGCCACCAACTCCGATGAGCTACACTGCCTAGCCTTCCCCAGCACTTTGAAAGGCCCGGCCATGCAGTGGTTCTACTCCTTGGAGCCCCGATCGGTCTGTAGTTTCAAATAACTCAGCAAGCAGTTCATCAACCAGTTCGCCGGTATGCATGAGCGGCCAAAGCCAGACATGCAGCTACTGATAGTCAGACAACGGAATAATGAGTCCCTCAAGGAGTTCATCGACCGGTTCAACCAACAGAAGCTTCAAATCCGCAATTTGAACGCGACCATCGCCATCATAGCCTTCTGCTCGGGAGTTCAACACACCAAGTGCGTCGCGTCGTTCCACAGAAACCGACCGGAAACTTTGGTTGAGCTCTCTGAGAGGGTTGGAAAATATATTGACACTGAAGAGTTTCTGAAGACCAAATACACCGGGAAAGAAAGCAACGAGTCTTTCAGAAGTAAGCGAAAGCGAGATCAGCCCGGGAGTTCTTACAGTTCTTCCAGTTCACAGAGGTCTAAGTCCGGCAATCCCGACCCGACCACCGGTTCACAGCAGTCCAGGTCAGGCAGCCCCGACCGGATCTCCAACTCACAACAGGCATGGTTCGACAGTCCCGACCCGACCTCCAGTTCACATCGATCAGGATCAAGCAGTTCCGGCTTTGTCTTCAGCACATAAAAATTAGGAGCCCGACGATCCTGATCCGACCCCCTATCTCCATCATTCTAGATGAGCCCGACTACAACAGTACTTGCCTGATCACTACGTGAGGCTCCACCGATTGTCAGAGAGCTCATCCAAAGACCTTGGGCCTAACCCCGAGGCATCCAAAGACCTCAGGCCTAACCCCGAGGCACTAAAAAGACCTCGAGCTCCGAACTCAGGCACTAAAAAGACCTCAGGCTCCGAACCCAGGCACCAAAGACCTCGGGGTCACGCCCGAGGCACCGGCTTCGCTTAGGTCCAACCGACAATGGGGCAAACCCCCTAGGTGGCTGATGATGGCAAGCTTCAAAAGACCCTGCAACCACCATGTTCCAGGTCGATTACCTACAGTCATAGCCTCTGTAAGACCCTCGTCTTAGCGAAAGCTTGGGGGGCAAGACGGCGCAGTGAACTAAACAGGTAATCACACCGGGTATCTACAGGCCTCGCGGATAACCAAGTCATTATCTTGGACAACCCGAGCACCTACAGTACTCAGAGGCATTAACTCCACTTAGGCCCAGACCGACGATAGAGGTGACTAAAATCTCTTAGGTTGGCCGACGATAGAGGAGCAAAAGGACCCTAAAGCAACGTGATTTAGGTCGGCTCCGCCAACATGGTCAAGATCTTCTCCCAACAGTCTTGATGAAGGCTAACTGGGCGGAAGACAACCATCCTGGGGAGTTAACATAAAAAGGACCCTGAAGCAATACGATTTAGGTCGGCTTATCCAACATGGTAAAACTCTTCTACCCACAACCTTGGCGAAGGCTCATGGGCAGAAGATAACTATCCTGGAGGCTAACTCAAGCAAAAAGACTCCGAAGTAAGCCGAGTCTCAACTCTCGGTCACTTTCCGAGCATTTAAAGACTCCGAATTAGGCCGGGTCTCAACTCCCGGTCAGTTCCCGAGCACCTAAAGGTCCCAAGCTAGGCAGGGTCTCAACTCTCAGCCAGTTCCCGAGGACTCACCAGGCTCAGAAGCCCCGAGGCAGCTTCCTCAAGCACTCAGACAGTGGCAAGTGGCATCAACTAATTTCCAAACTTGCCCCGATATAGCATCTGGTCAATCTTGGAAATGGGGGGCAGCTGATGCGCCCAAAATTATGGGCAGTTTCCTACTCAAGCTAGAAGACTAATGGAAAGTGCATCTATTTCCTAATCCAATTGGGAAACCCCCACAATTAATGTCAATCAATCCTAATACAATTAGGAAACTTACTTGATTGGTGTCAATCACACTCTAATAGGATTATATTTCCTTATCCATGTACGAGTAGGTCTCTTACATCTATAAAAGAAATCACTCACCCCCCATGGAGGGGCCAACTCTGTAGTCTACACAGCACCTTTATAAAATTCACCATTATATGCATACACCCGACCGGTATTACTGGGAGTGTTGCCCCTAATTGTTGGCTCACCAGGCCCGCCGGTGATCTGCTAGTGAACGTGCTCAGACACACCCGTGGACGTAGGTACCTTCATTAACAGGGCCGAACCACATACAAAAAATAGTCTTCTACTCTCTCTCTCCTTAAATTGCTCTACTTTACTCTTACCAATTTTTGGCATCATCATTTACATAAAATCCCCAAATATAAATTTTGATATCTTAACAGTCCCCCTTAAGTTGGACTATATATGTCTAGTACACAATTTCATAAGAGTATGAAATTGTGTAGTATGTAAAGGCTTTGTCAGTATATCAGCTAATTGATGTCTTGTGCTAATATGTAGAACTTTGATGACTCCTTCTTGAACTTTATCTCTTACAATGTGGCAGTCAATCTCTCTATGTTTGGTTCTTGCATGGAAGACTGGATTTTGAGCTATATGATTAGCTGCTTGATTGTCACACAATAATAAAGATGCCTTCTTGTGTTGTGTCTGTAAGTCTCCTAGTAAGCCTATCAACCATAAAATCTCACAAGTTACTCTTGCCATGCTTCTGTACTCTGCTTCTGTAGAAGACCTAGAGACTGTTAGTTGCTTTTTGGACTTCTATGATATTAATGAATCTCCCAAGAATACGGAGAAGCATGTGGTTGATCTTCTAGTATCTTGACAAGCTGCCCAATCTGCATCTGCAAAGGCTTTCAGCTGCAGATCAGATTTTGATGAGAGAAAAATCCCTTGATTTGGTGATGCTTTAAGGTATCGCAGAATCTTATTTGCTGCTTGTAAGTATGGTATCCTTGGTTATGAAAGGAATTGGTTTAGTTTGTGTACTGCAAAGGAGATATCAGGTCTAGTTAGAGTTAAGTAAAGTAATTTTCCTATCAAAGTTCTGTAAGTACTGGGATTTGGGATAAGTTCTCCTTTTGTCAAAGTAAGTTTAGCACCTGGTTCCATAGGAATCTTGGAAGGTTTTGATCCTATGAAACCAGTGGATTCAAGAAGTTGTAGTGTATAATGTCTCTGAGAGATAAAAATGCCTTTATTGTTTCTAGCAATTTCTAATCCAAGGAAATATTTCAGATTTCCCAAATCTTTGAGTTTGAATTGTTTATTAAGCAATTCTTTCAACTCATTTGCTACTTGTAGATTATTGCTGGCAACAATGATATCATCTACATATACTAGTAGTACTGTTATAAAAGTGGAACCTTTAGCTTTGGTGAAAAGAGGATAGTCATATTTACTTTGTACAAAACCATGAGTTATTAAGGCAGAAGAGAATTTAGCATACCATTGTCTGCTTGCTTGTCTGAGTCCATAGAGACTTTTGTTTAATGTACATACCTGTGACTCCCCCTTGCTATGGAAACCAGGTGGCAAAGTCATGTATACTTCTTCTGAAAGATCTCCATGGAGAAATGCATTGTTAACATCCAATTGCAATAAGTGCCAGTTATTGATAGCAGCAAGGGCTAAGACAACTTTGACTGTTGTTAGCTTAGCAACAGCTGAAAAAATTTTAGTAAAATCAACTCCCTCTTATTGTGTGTAGCCTTTTGCTACTAACCTAGCTTTAGACCTCTCTATTGAACCATCTGATTTTAGTTTAACTTTGTAAACTCATTTACAACCTATTGGTTGTTTTCCTATTGTTAAAGTAGTGATAGACCATGTGTTATTATCTTCTAAAGCTTTTATTTCAGTTGCGATAGCTTCCTTCTAGTGTGAAAATTTGATAGCTTGGTGATAAAATTCAGGTTCAGATTGAGAAGATATGGATGTGACAAAAGCTTTATAATTAGAAGACAATTTATCATATGATAATACTGAAGATAGACAATATGGAGTGCCTGATTTGTGAGGAAAAGATTCTAAATGTTGAGTTGTCATATGGCAATGAAAATTTTGAATATATGTGGGAGTTTTATGATTTCTAGAAGATTTTCTAATTTGAAGAGGTTCTTCGGGTCTTTCCTGACTAAAGTTTTGAGAAGCAATAGAATGAGGTTCAGAAATAGACTGTAAGATCTGTGTTGTATTTCTAATGTTAGGATTTGAAATATGTGGTTCACAAGCATTGTTTAAATCTTTTTGGACACTAGGAAGAGAAATATTAGAAAAAAAGGTCTTCATTAATTTTGACTGATGAAGAGGAAAGATGTTTTCATGAAAAATTACATCTCTAGAAATGAAAATAGTTCTTGTTTCAAGATCAAACAATTTATAACCTTTGACACCAAAGGGATATCCAATGAAAATACATTTTCTGGCTCTCTTATCAAATTTATTTCTTTGAGATGCCAAAGTAGATGCATATGCTAAACATCCAAACACCTTTAGGTGAGCATAAGAAGGTTGAGTGTTAAATAATAATTCAAAAGGTGTCTTATTTTGTAAAATAGGAGATGGTAACCTATTTATTAAGTATGTTGCAGTAAGGACACATTCTCCCCAAAGATTTAAAGGAACATTAGACTGAAATCTGATAGCCCTGGCTACATTAAGTAAGTGTTGGTGTTTCCTTTCTACTATAGAAGTGGAGTGTCTACACAGTTCAATTGATGAATTACTCATTTATCTTTATAGAAGTCAAACAAATTGAATTCAGGACCATTGTTAGATCTGAGAAATTTTGGAGAGATATTAAATTGATTGTAAATCAAATTATAAAATGCAGGAACAAGAGTGAGCACTTCAGATTTGCTTTTCATTAGATAAATTCAAGTAGCCCTACTATAGTCATCAACAATGCTTAAGAAGTATCTATGTTTATGCAAGGTTTGGACATGAAAAGGTCCCCATATATCAGAGTGAAATAAATCAAAAATAGAACTGCTTTTGTGAGTAATAGATATAAAGGTTAATCTCTTTTGCTTTGCAAGAGGACAAATATGACAAGGTTCTGAATTTTTTATTGCAAAGGAGTAACATTCTTTAATGAATTGCAACTTAGTAATGGAAGGATGTCCTAGCCTACAATGCCACAAATTGTCTTTAACAAAGCTTGAATTATACAAGGATGAATTAACAGAAAACAAAACATGAGAATTAAGATTATTAGAATGTGAATTACTGTCCAAAAGGTAGAGATCTCCAGCTTTCCTACCCAATCCAATCATTGTCCATTGGGTGTGGTCCTGGAGGAAGCAATGATCATGTGAGAATATGCAAGCATAGTTTTGTGTATGCAAAAGTTTACTAACAGAAATTAAGTTGAATTTAAAATCAGGAACACATAGAACATCTTGTAAAATTAAAGAACTATTAATCCTAACATTTCCTATATGTGTGATAGCTATACTAACACCATTGGGAAGTTGAACATAAGAATTAATCATGGCAGAAACATTTTCAAATGCAGATAATGTATTGCACATATGATTAGTGGCTCCTGAATCTATGATCCATGAATTGACATTCATAGTGGTATGAAATGCATAAACTGAAGAAGACTGCATAACAACAGATAGATCTGCTGGAAGAATAGATTTACCTAACAAAGCAGATATTTGAGGATCTGAATGAGACTGATTTTGAGAGTCCATGTGACTATGCAGATATGTCAAGAGTTGTTGACACATTGCCGGAGTTATCTAATTTATAGATGAATCTGCAGGATTATAACCTCCTTGACCTTCAAACTGATGATCCATAGGACCATTTGCCTGAACTTGATGAGCCATAGGACCATTTGCCTGAACTTGATGAGCTATAGGACCGTTTGATGAACCATAGAAATGTTCAATTTGACCTTTTGCTTTGAACTTGTATCCTGGATAACCATGCAACTTGAAGCATTTGTCAGCAAAATGTCCTAACATTCCACAGTGAGTGCATAATGGTCTATCCTTCTTGACAACTTTGTTACCAGGATTAACCATATTCCTATTATCACCATACCTTGTAAACATAGCCATTGATTCAATCGAATTTTCAGTCTTGGATTCAAAAATAGTAATTTCTCTTTGTCTCTCTTATTGTGTTACCTTTGCAAGGACTACATTCATGGATGGAAGTGGATCCATTAAGAGAATATGATCTCTAACAGAAGTGCAAGAGTCCCCCAAACCCATCAAGAAATACATGATATGCTCATGTTCTTGAGTTTCAAACAAACTTTTAACAATGTTGCAGGCACAATTCTTCAAAACACCACACTTACAAACTGGAATAGGAACATAATTGGAGAGCTCATCCCATAAACCATTCATCTTTGCAAAATAAACTGTCACAGACATCTGTTCTTGCTTCAGACTAGAGATTGCTTTCTTCAACTGGAAAATTCGAGGCCCATTTTTCTGGGAATATCTTTCTTTAATATCAACCCAAACTTCTCTAGAATTATTCCCATATATAATGCTTGAAGCAATCTCTTCAGAAACTGAATTAATGATCCAAGATAGAATCATATTATCACACCTCATCCATTTATCATGTGAAATTTCATCATAACCTGGTTCTTGAATAGAACCATCTACAAAACCTAAATTGTTCTTCGCTCTTAAAGCAACCATCATGGACCGATACCAGGTATTGAAATTTTCAGCTCCAATCAGAGATTGTGAAACCAAATTATTACCCAGGTTATCTCCACTCGTGAGAAAATAAGGAGATGAAGAATCATCCTGATGATGATTTGCGTCAATTGGAGTTTCAATCACCATTGTTGCAGAATTCAATTGAATGCAGAGGGCTTGATTTGATCTCTTTCTTGAATGAGCGAGATGAAACAATCAAGGAAATCTCTGGAGAAATGAGATTCAGAAAACAGAGACTTCACTTCTTTGAGGAAGAAGATGAAGATTAAAAAAATCAATCGCGGACGGAAGAGTTTTGCTTTGAGATGTTAAATTAGAGCATCCAACCCAAAACCAATGGGTGGAGTGGCCCTTTGAACTTATATATTGAGTAGCAAGGTCATAAGTCCCCGATGTGGGACAAACAATCTCAACACGTCCCCCGCACGTGTGGCATGATTGAGAGCCAAACACGTGGATTACTGAGATAGGGTGACGTGGAGCACACGTGGACAAATTGGGCCCAACAATAACCTGCTTTGATACAATGTTATAATTCTTGAAAGAAGAGAAATAAAATTGTATTCAAATTGAAGAATAATACAGTAGAGAGTAATATATATATATATATATATATACTCAAATCCTAACTAACTTATTTATATTATTTACATAAAAGCCCCAAATATAAATTATGATATCCTAACACACTGGGTGAACGCACTGGACTTTTAAGCCTAAAAAAACTACGGGTCAGCGGGGCGGCAGGACGGGGCGCCCCGCTGTTTTTTAGGCTTAAAAACTCAGTGTGTTCACCCAGTGCGCATTAGAGCCTGACTCATATATATATATATATATATTTAATATAATCAAGAAGTAGATCTAATTTTATTTAAAAGTTGAAAATACTTTTGCTCACCCAATTTTTGGTGCACCAATGCTCATTGCTCACCCAAGCCTCCCATTAGTCAATGCAGTGGGACTCATGATTTAATTAATGGGATTCAATTCTGGATCCCACTGCATTGACCAATAGAAGGCTAGGGTGAGTATTGGTGCACCAAAAATTAGGTGAGCAAAAATATACTCTTAAAATTTTTTGATTTGTATCTGTCCTTCCGCTGCGCACTAAACCAGTTTTTCCATCAAGCCCAACATCAATAAAGTTAATGGACTTTAGTTTATGTGGTTGGACATAGGGTGAAAGCTGTTATGTGTCTTGCTGAAAGCTCAGCCCAAGCCTAGCCCAACATCTCACTAAAAGAATTGTGCTTGTGTTTTCGGCTTATGTGAATGGGCATTTCTCATTAGGTTGAACCGTTGAATCATGTTTTTATGTATCTTTATGCTGATTAAAAAAAAGCAAAAAAAAATGGACTTGGACTGATATGGATGGGCATTTTTATCATTTGAATTATTTTTCTTTTTTGTTTTTTTTTTAAATTGAAAAGAATAATAGGTTTGAATCTTCAGTAATTAATCTAAGGATAACTTAAAGCCATGATGGAACGAATACATGATCAAAGTTGCTAGATGCATATATGAAAAACCTGTGGTATGTTGTTATTAGCTAAGTGTGCTTGGAATGAAAATTTTGAAATGATTTTTTATCAATTGTAATTACATAATTATCTTCGTTAACAACTTCTTTTAAAAAATATTCTAATCCAATTTTTTATTATTTTTTTTACAAAAGAAAATCTTTCTTCTTCTTCTTCTTCTTTTTTTTTTTTTTGGTGTTCTTGACGGAACAAAAACAAGTCTTACTTCTTTTTTTTTCTTTCTACTTTTAGCTGGAGATGGTAGACATGAGTTAGGTGTTGACGGAACATCATGTTTCACAACTTCTATAACAAATTAGACTTACTCTGTACCAGTACTACCAGAAAATTATCATACCCTAGCGATCCCCGTTTTGGTGCGATCGTTCCATAATGTGGTATACTAGCGAATTGGAACGCCAATTTTGGCATTTCCGCTTTAAATCACCTACTATTGTAATGACACCACTAAAATCTTGAGAACTTATAATACTACTAAATTCACATCGATTATATTTTCTCATTTAGAACATTACTTGACAATAAAATTATTAAAAAATCATTTTACGTTTTAGTCTATCATACTACTTGCCCTCTTAAGATTGGAAGAAGTATATCAACACCGTATCATGATTTAGAGTACATAGCAATCTGCATTCCTGATTCTGTTCCTCGTACCGAATCAATCCGCGATTTAGGTAACCTTGTTCTATACTGTTTCTATCTCCGCCTATATCACATTATGGAACGCCATTTTCATACTTAATGGAGCATAAGCTTCATTGCTTATTACAAAATCATCATTTTCTTGAAATATGGAAATAGTGTTGAAAGTGTGCCATTGTTTTGGAAATTGAACTTTGTTTTTTTTTTTTTTTTCAGATCTCACTGTACTGTTTTAAGAGATGGGATTGTACATGTGAAACATATTGTTCGGATATATTGAACTTTGTGTTCTGTCTGTAATATATTGTTTGAACAATTGAACGGATTATGGATATTTTCTGAAAATTGTTCTAATTAATTGGACTATGCATTGGACATTGCCCATGGGTTTGAATTTTGGCAGACTGATCAAAACTGGATTTTCTATTGGGCCCAGCTAAGTCAATCAAGTGACATTTTTAAGGAATGGCAACGGGTCAGAGTTGGTATGAAGTTTCCCTATACCAATTCCTACTCTGTTTATTTTCCTCCTACTCCGATCCGTCCTATCCCATTTAAGTAAAATACCAACTCCTACTTCACTCCTACTCCGTTTACTATCGGATACTCCTATTATACTCCTACTCCGTTTGATAATCACCATTCTAAAATTAAATGTTCTTTTATAATTCAAAACTCACTAATATTTTAGCTTGATTTTATAAAAATCACTCACACAAATGATTCTAAATTTGTTAATCACAATTCAAAAATTAAATATTAAAATTGAAGAGAAAGAGAAGTATATATTTGCCCTGATTTATTGTAAATAACTGTAAGTATGAGGGTAGTTTAGTAACTTAATGATTTAATCGGGGCGGGGCGGGGCGGGTTTTAATTGGTAGTATTTCATAGATACCAACTCCGCCCCGACTCCTATAGGGTTTTTTTTTTCATACCAAATCCACTCCTACTCCTATTACAACTCCTCCAAACCCGTTCCATTAGGAGCGGAGCGGGGCGGAAGTCTCGCAGGACTGCCATCCCAATACTCTTTATCAGAAAATTACTCATTACAAGAGGGTAATTCCATCTTAACAGTATACATGTTTCCAATAATGTAAACTTGATCACAAAATCCGACACAAATATGTACATACTATTTATGACGGAATTTGATCTGACACGAACTTTTTGTGAAGCCCGAGGTACTGTTAGGCACAAATCCATCACAAAGGATGTGTTTTCTTGTAGTGTTTAGACTAAAGTGCAAATCTACAATTTCTCAAAATTCTGGGGTTGGCTTGAGACCCCCTCCCCAAAACGTAGATCCGCCCCTGTTTGACCCCCTATAGTGAGCATATTTTTTAGTTTGCCCCCTTGTACTCTCAAGCATGTCACTAATGCCTCTTGTGAACCGTTTGGTAGCTTCTTTTCTTATACAATAAAATCACAAAAATAATACGATTGGGACAATTGTCCAAGATAGCTTTTGGCCTATTGCAATATATTGAAGATGTCATTTTGTCAAATAATTTATTTAGCTTTTGCAGTTCATAATTATTGATAAACTCTAATAGTTATTTTCAAACATGACTTATGTATGTTAAATTTAACTAATTTACTTACAGTTTTACTTTAGTCTAAAGTACAAGGGGTATTAGTGACACAATTTGAAATATAGGGGACAAAGTAAAAAACCGGACAAATTCTTTACCACGTACAATGATAATGGACTATATATAGTACTCCTACAACAATTAAAATATTTGAAAATCAAATTTGAAACTCCAAATTTAAAAAGTATACATTTTCCGTATAGGAATATCATTACATAATCACTCCGCACAATTTTTTATTTTTTATTTTTTGAGAAAATAAGTCTACACAATTAAATAGCTAAGGGTGGATTGAACCTTGTCCTTTATTGGAAGTTTTCCTATGTAATCAAAGAAAAATGCTAGACTCACACAATCAATCACATATTTTTTTCACACACATCTTTAAATGTTTGTACCTTGTGCTGTATAAGTGGGGCACAAAAAAGTGTAAAAAATTCAAACAGCATAAGGTACAAGCATTTAAAGATGTGTGTGAAAAAAGTGTGTGGTTCATTGTGTGGGTGTAGCATGACTCAATCATCAAATCAAATAGTGTAGCAGACCTAACGATCACTTTATCACTGTAGCGGAGTCAGAATTTTTTTATTAGGGGGTTAGGATCATAGCCCACCTTAACCCTCTTTATCCTCCGTCTTTGATCACTGTAGATCCCAAGTAAGACCCAGAAAATGCATGTAAATCTTGGTGGCTATAACATGGGTGTAACACCCACAATGACAATTTTTCTTTCTTAAGAATGATTTGATATTGCCATATATTAGACAAATAGGTCTTGTAATTCAATACTTCTAATTGCAAATATAATTTTCTGCCAGTGGAAATTTTTTTATGTAAATATAAGAAATCAGTTGTAAATGCATACTAGAAATTCAATCTATCATTTCATTTTGTCACTGAATTTCTTTAATGTTAGCAAATATAATTTTCTGCCAGTGGCAAATTTTTATTTATTTTTTATTTTTTTTTATTTTTTTTATGTAAATATAAGAAATCAGTTGTAAATGCATACTAGAAAATCAATCTATCATTTGATTTTTTTGGCGTAATCTGCCCGAGCGAAGTACTAGTTCGCTCGAGCAAGGTTGAAGTCCGCTAGTCGTTTCTGAATTTTAGAAGCTATTTCAAACCTATATATAATGCTTGCGGTATCAATTAATTCTGTAAGCTTTATTCCTCATTCTTGAAGCATAATAAAAGTCTCTGCAACTTGACGGACGTATATAAACCAAGTAAATCTGAGTTTATTGTGTGTTCTTGATTGGATTTCTTCTTGTTTTTATGTTCTAGTCTCAGTGATCCTAGATCTGGATATTTCGTGTTGATTGAAGCTTTTAGATATTCAATATGTTTTAAATAAATAATGTTTGGGGTAAATTGCAAATTGCATCCTTATAGTTTGAGGGTTGTGACAATTTAGTCCTAGTGGTTTCAATTTTGACAATTTACACCCTATAGTTTGAAAATTATACAAAATCCACCCAATTACCAAAAAAAAAATCAAGGGCACAGTGGGAATGTCACTTTATTTCTTGCCAAAAATGACCACGTGTGCAGGGGCAATACCCAGGAGCGTAGTTCAGTGACAGCTGGAGCTTATACGGGGATTCAGGAGCAGCACTCCAACCCGATTTAATAGACTGTAAGATATTATCATATATAAACTTTAAGTGTATCAAATTGTTTAAAAGATTATAAGTTATTTATGGGATATATAAGTTTGTACAAAAAACCACATAGAATTATACTATTTCGATAATTCTATCCATAACAAAAATTAAATAAATAAACTGATATTCCCTAGGACCCTAGATTGTATAAGCTTCTACTCCCATTGAACTACACTTCTGGGTCTACCCCTGTACATGGATCATTTTTGGCTAGAAATAATGTGACGTTCCCATTGTGCCCTTGCTTTTTTTTTTTTTTTTTTTTTTTTGTAATTGGGGTAGATTTTGCACAATTTTCAAACTATAGGGTAAAAATTGTGAAAATTGAAACTATAAAGACTAAACTATCATAACCCTCAAACTATAGGGTTTAGTTTGCAATTTATCCTAATGTTTGTGTGGTTGACAATCCTATATTGTCTATCAGTGAAACATGAGACTAAAAGATTAAGAACTCTATTGGCTTTTTTGAAAAGTTAAAAAATTGAGAATACAATATTTTTCTCTATATGTTGTTTTCTAGAGAAAGTAGACATGAAAAGTAGAAGGCAATGGACATGAGTGGAGTCACCAGGCTAGAAAGCAGATACAACACTAAACAATTTTCTCTTGTCGCAATGTCCATCCAAAAAAGGAAAATCCTCTCTCTCTCTCTCAATTGTATATAATTGTACTCTCTTGGTTTAGGATTCGAAATTCTTTATGGGTAAATATTAAGAATTTTACCAGGGTTTTTGGCCTCTCAAAGAGAGGTTAAGGGTTCGAAATACCCCAGGGATCGTGTAAGCTAGTTGGAGGGATGGACCTCAAGATGGACAATGTTTAACTCAATATGGGTTCAGATCTTACCACTAGCTTGCCTCCATGATTTACCTGGTGCGTGTGTTATGAGATCGGTACACGTGCATGTCCAGGGTTTGCTCCTTATTCTACTATAATAAAAACGACAATCGATATTAATCCCGAAGTCACGGAGGAGAGGTGGGAGATTTGTGTTCGTATTAAAAAAAAAAACTTTTGAATGCATGCAATAAGTGACACTTGTGGTGATGTGTAGACCTTTAATTTTCTGCTTATTCTGATGCTTTATAATAGAAAATTAAACTATGAGGGTGTTTGTCAATGCGTTTTCAGATTCTAGAACGCAGATTAGGCCACAAAAGCAGATATTTGTGTGTTTGGTTGCCAACAAGTGACAATCCAAACGCAGATCTATGAGGACAAAATCGGGGTTCAAAATAAGCAAGCCCCCCCTTGCTTATCAGGTATCACGATTTTGGATTTACTGTGCTTGAGCTACACCAGTCAACTTGATGCGTGCAAAGATTTTTCTACCCCTCACCTCTTTTGTTAATTCCTTCCATGTCCTACTAATTAACTAACAAGCTACGCCAAGTCAAATTTTGGCTCCAAGCATTGATTTCATTGACTCATGTATCCTCTAAAACATTGATTACCATAAAATTAAGAGTCCTTTATTGTAGCATTTTTTAGAAATAGATACATTCTATAAATCAACTATGGCTTAGTTTGGCCCCCATGTGGTTTTTAAAAGGAGCTTATGAAATTTATTACTAAGTTCTTTGATAATTTTATACAAGTGGCACACTACTCTTCAAAAAGACATCATGAAACCAAAAAGCAACCTTGGGCTTTTAAAAGCTCCATTTTAGAGCTTTTAAAAGCTCCCTCCAAAAAAGCCCTAAGTTCAATTTTTGCAAAGCTCATAAACTAGTTTCCAAATGAATTAACATTAAATTGTGCTTTGAAAAAGGAGAAGCACCACGTGGGGGCCAAACTAAGCCTAAATGTATGTTGACCAAATTCTGGAGGACTAAATCGTATATTTCTATAAAATTTAATATTAAAAAAGAAAGCATCAGATGTGGGAGAGTTTCCAAAGTACTACTTCATCCGTCCCATTTTGAGAGTCCATTATTCTATTTTGGGTCCCAAAATAGTGTCCACTTTCCTTAAATTGATATACAATTTTTACTTACTTTCCAAAATTATCCCTCCTTGAAATCTACACCAAGACAAAACAAAAAAAGTTATTGTAATGATTAGGGGCAATTGTGGAAAGTTTGTGTAGATTCTTTTTGTCCCCTTAATAAGTTGAGCTCCCAAAGATGGACTCACAAAATGGGACGGAGGGAGTACAAAACTAATTGGGCTTTGTTAATATGTGATGTAAATAAACTTTAAAATACTTGTATTTGCATTTTTTATTTAAACATTCTCCTATATACGAGTTTTTTTAAAGCATGTTAGGCACATGTAAAGATTTTTTTCCTAAGGACACAATTGTATTTTGTACATTTAAAACCACGTTTCACTTTTTTCGAACCAAACACATTCATAAGTTGTTCTAACATCATAATCAGTTGCACAATATATCAACCAAACACCCAAATCATGATAAGCAGTTTTACTTTTAAGCAGATCTAGCAATCACAATCAAAATCGCATAAGCATAAGCAGAGACAAACGGGCTCTATGTGGTGTGCGCGTAGCGCCGATTTGCCTGCACCTACATTGCATGAGAGAAATGTAAGGGTGTTAAACAGTCACGTGTAATTTTGATGAGAAAAATTAATAAAAAAAAGTGTAGCATATTACGAAAAATTATAAATACCATGACAAAACATTATACTAACATTTGGTAAAAAAATTTATAACAACCATGAATAAAAAAAGATAATAAATGTGGTTTTTGTAACCACCGACTTGGGCCGCAACTTAGACAGGCTAACTCAAGCTCAGTCCGAACCCAACTCAGAAATAATTAATCGGGCTTGAACAACTTTTTTATGCATCGTGGTAGAGTTTGGACTAGAAAGTTCAAGCCCGAATTAAATTTGGACTGGGCTTGCGTAGAGAGGATTGTAATCCAAATAACCCGAGCCCGAACTTATGTGTATGCATTTATATGTTAATATATTAGAGTTGTATTGTATTTTAGCTATGTATTCTTTTTAGATCTAGGATCATACTTTTTTTTAATGTTGGATTCTATTAGAAAAATAAATTAATAGGTGAATGTTTTTTTCTCCAAAAAAAAAAAAAAAACAGGTTTGATACTCAAAAGAAGTTGTTTCTTTATTGCAATTCATGCTAGAACTCGGGCATGGGCTCGAGTTTCAGTAGTAAAATTGGGGTTGGGCTTGGGTTGGTCGGGCTCGAGATCAGGTTTGGGCAGACTACACTAAATTTGGGTTGAATCTGGACAGTTCAAAAATTGTAGTCCAATCCGCCAAAGTTGCAGCCCTAACCATAACAAAAAAAAATGTAATCAACGATAGAAAATTGTAATGAACGTGACAAAAAAATATAACCTATAACAAAAAAAATCTTATTGAACTTGCTTTTAAAACCAATGTGGTTATTCAAAGTTACAATATATTGGGACTTGAATACAATATTTTGGCACTAAATTAAGATATGGATACATCTTAAACCTCTAGATTAATGTATCTCAGAAATTTTTAAGTTGGCCATATTTTAACGAGAACTTCTAAATTTTGGGACCTAATTATGAGTGTAATATTTTGGGACAAAAATTATTAGGATGTATGAAACACTGAAAACCATGAGAATGTATCATAGAATTTCCTTACATTAAATACAAAGTTGATCAGTTGTAAATTCCGAGTTGCATGGTGGACAGAATATCCAAGGGTCTAATGATTAGAAATTGAGTGAGTGTTTTTATGATTAATTGTACGTATGGCATTCTCATGATCTCATCCCATTATCTCTCATTTATTTTTTAAAATTAATAAAGAACACTTCAAGTATATAGAGCAAGTGTCATTTCATTTGGAAAAGCACTAAAACGAAAGGTCATTTATTAATTGCTTTAGATGGTGCTTCACACGAAGAAAAGGAGAAGGGGGAAATAATTAAAAACCAAACTATATTCTGTAGCATTTTATACTCTTTTTTTTTTTGTAACCGTGGGTGTTCGGGTCAGCTTGCGCGCACCTCAACTAATCCCACGAAGCCAGGGCGTCCGGGTGAATCACCTGTGGCCACCCACTTGAGATTCGAACTTGAGACCTCTGAATATAATATCCAGAAGCCTTGCCATTCAGCCATAAAAAAAAGTGGTTGTAGCATTTTATACTTGGTGACTAATCTTGATATAGTGTTAAAATGGTCGAGCAGTTGGACGAACTGTGCACTTGGATGTTTTATGTTTAACTCTAAATGACTTAATACGTGTAGTCTTTGGCCATGGCTAATTTAGTGCACGAGACTCGGGCCTGCATTTGGAGTTTTGGAGAAGTTAGAGGTTTTTGTGTTTCAAAGGAGTGACCATCAAATCACAATAGAGTAACTTTACAATAACACTTGATTACATTTAGGAATTATCAAAGCACATTGAACATATTTCGTGTGTGGACATATTTGTCAAGATCGGGAAAAGGGGCAAGGTTTGGGCCTTAGTATGAACATGGCATGAAGAACATATTTACCAATTAGCCTATGTCATTGTTCCAATGGTTAATTTCTTTAAGTAAACTAATAGTAATAGGGTGTCTCTAGCAATTACTGTTGAATTAATATAGACTTTAACTAAAGAGGATTCTTTAAACTCAATTTCCTTCGAGTAAGGAAAAATTAAAGAAAAATTAGAAAGACACATAGGGGTTACCCTTCTCTCAAGTAAATAAATTATCTTGTCACCGTAACACTCGTTTGACTTTTATTTGAGTATTTTATAAGTTCTACATTAATGAAAAAATTAGAATAGTCGTCAAGCGTTATGATGATCACATTGAATAATTTATAATCAGACATTCAATCTTTTCTCTTACTATTTCTCAAGTGACATTTTTTAGGGAGAATTAATTAGAAGTCCTTTATAGGGATTGTAATCCAAGAACAGTCCAGCTCATTTTAATTTTTCAAGTGATAAGGAAGTGAGTATTTGAATTGTTTTGACATCAAGTCAATTTTAAACTGAAAGTAAGGTTATTAATTGACAAATTTGCCCCCATTTTATACACTTAGAACATGTCATTTTGCCACTCAGTGCGTGTTTTGAGGCAATTTGATTTGTTTTCATTTTTTTTAACTTTAAAATGCTATAACTTTCAAACTACAACTCAATTTTGAATAAAATTTATATATCTATAATCTAGAAGAAAAGATTTATCAAATAAGATCCTAGTGACTATGAAAAAAAAATTAATAGAATAAAATTATGTCACTATCGGACCATATAACGTAATGTCACTGTCTTTGTAACAATGACATGTTCCTATCTTCGAAAAAATGTTGTGTCTTTGAAGATATGTTACTGTCTTTACCTGGACAGTATTATAAAGGCAGTAACAGCTGTAATTGGCTATAATTTTGGGATTATTTGGTCAATTTGAAGCAATGTTACTACACATCGACGACATCTCTCTTTTGTCCAATACAATTAATGTCACTAATCTTTGACGATATGTTACTTTTTTACTTGAGCCATAACGTAAAGGTAGTAATATCTGAAATTGGCCATAATTTTGCGACAGTAACATGTTACTATCCTTGAAAAAATATTTTGTATTTGAAAATATGTTATTGTCTTTACATTGGGCAATATTGTAAAGGTAGTAACATCTGTAAATTAGCCATAATTTTGCTATTACTTGGTCGATTTAAATAAATGCCACTGTCTTTACCTGAGCAACACTATAAAGACAGTACCATCTATTAAAATGACCATAACTTTGCGATTCTTTGGCCGTTTTGAATGATTTTTTTTTTTGGGTAATTTTTTGAGATCTACGCAATTGAAGTGCGATTTTACCAAAATAAATAAATAACATTCTTTCGATATCCGTTTTTTAGTTGCAAAATTTTGAATTTATTTTTGGTAGAACTTAATAGTTAATATGCATCTTGTTTCGTAGATCTTGTCTTATAGATCATAGATATATATTTTTTTATTGAAAATTGATTTGCAATTTAAAAGTTATGGAATTGTAAAGATTAAAAAAATAATTTGAAAAACGTGCAGGTTAGTTGCTAAAAATAGAGAGAGACAGAGACGTTAATAGCATTTTATGGTTATTTTAGTCAAAAAAAAAAACAAACAAACAAACTAAAAGATCTTTGACATAAAAAAACAAAGCGTGTGAATTGCATATTTTAACATACACTCTGAAGAACAAGGATGGGCGGGGGTAGGGGTGGGCATTCGGGTGGTTCGGGTTCGAACTGTAAACTTCGGTTCGGGTTGTTCGGGTTCGGGTTGGCAATTATGGTACCGAAAACCGAACTGAAGTAAAGTTCGAAAATTCAGTTCGGTTTCCGAAATGAATGTTCGGGTTCGGTTCGAAACTTCGGGTTAAATTTGAGCCAAAGTTCAAAATTTTACATGTAAAATGTAAACCATATTAACCTGTTCCAATAAGCAAGATGTACAATTAATAACTATGATTTTAACATGTAAACCATATTAACTTGTAATTTCTAATTTCTTTTTAAAATCAAGACCTTAAAATATTTACAAATAATAACTATGATTTTGGGCAAAAAAAAAAACATGATTTTGAGAAAGAAACCCTAATTCCTAAATTCTAAGTTCTGAAATCACAAAGCACTGTTAGACAAGATTCAATACATATTTACAACTATGAAGTCTGTCTATGAATCTATGATTGAGAATCTGAGAATGAGAACGAGATTGAGATGAGATGTAAATTCTATAGAATGACTACAAGCAGTGAGCATAGAAATGAATGTCACTATATCATAATCTCATCAAAAACCTTCATTGCCTCTTTTGCCTTCCCATGGTGACCATTTCCTCCAAGCATTGAATTCCAACACTTCAAATCAGGGAATCTGACCCGAGAAAGTATTGATTCAGCAACTTGAAGGTCCCCAATTTTGGCATACATGTCTACAAGAGAGAGAGTCCTGCTGACTCACCGCGCCGAGCCTTCGAAGAGCAGTCGCCGAACCTTCGTCGAGCCTTCACCGCGAGGGTGAGGTCAGATCTGTGATTCTATGGATCAGTGGACTTGTGGTTGAGATGAGAGAGAGAATCGTCGGATCAGTGGACTTGTGGTTGTGAACTTGTGGTCGTGTATGGATCAGTGGATGGGGAAGGCCGAAGGTGAGGAGATCTGCGGGTCTGCGGCGTGTGCGGTATGGAGGAGACTGAGGAGTTGCTGATTTGCTTATCTAAATGAAAGTAAAGCCTCAACCTAAAAATCCAACATTTTATACTCCCAAAAAGTTTGGGTTTTCGGGTCGGGTTCGGGTTGAGATTTTAGTACCGAAAACCGAACTGAAGTGTAAACTATGGTTCGGTTTCGAACTGAAATAAGTTCAGTTCGGTTTTTATCCGAACCAAAGAATTTAAAATTTCGGGTTCGGGTCAGTTTTTCGGGTTGGCCCGAACTATGCCCACCCCTAGGCGGGGGGAAACTGAAAGATTTTTGACATAAAAAAACAAGGGTAACTTAATATATAGTCCTAATATATGCATTTAACTAGAAATAGGCTCCTTTTTCAAATGAATCTAGAAATAGGTCCCTATAATATTTTAAGGACAAAACTGCCCCCGTATATATATATATATATATATATATGAAATCAGGGTTTCAAATTCAAATCAAGAAATTTCTCACTTTTAACACGCTTCCCACTTTTTTGTGAGAAATTCTCACATTTTACACAGTCCGTTTTTTAAGGTCCACTTAAAAGTCGGACCGTCTATATATTTAGATAGAGAGAGAGAGAAAGAGAGAGAAAATCTGCTAGAGAGAGAAAGATGAAGACAGAGAGGGAGAAAGAAGAGAGAGAGAGAGGGTTGCAACCCCTCCACCGCCACCGACGACCACCCACCACCTTCATCCTCCTCCCCTCTCTACCTCCATTCACCTATGATACGTCCCGAAATATTCTGTAACGGTCCGACCACCACGTGGCTAGCGGATAGCCCGGATAGTCCGGAATGGGAGCATGGAGCCCACACTTTCGAGGTGTTCAGCTATAACCGTCCGGGATACTCGGCGCGCTCGGGGACAGGGCGTATTGACTCCCCGGTAGGCGCGGAATGGATGACGTCTCTCATCGTTTCCTTATACGGCCATGACTCTATCAAGAAAGAATCAATGGTTTCCTAAGCCACTTAGGAAACTCCCCTAATGTTGTACAAATCTATTGTGATTAGATTAGGCTTCCTAATCTAATAAACTTACCATATAAGGGTGGACTCTTACATCTATAAAAGAGCCCACCTATCCTCCTTAGGGGGATCCGAAATTTTACCTCTCTAAGCATATACTTACTCACTAGAGAACTCACTACCCATATGCATATACCCGGCCGGTGTTACTGGTAGTGTCGCCCATCTCTGTTGGCTCACTAGGCCTGCCGGTGATCTGCTAGTAAGAAGCGCTTAGACGCACACGTGGACGTAGGTCACCTCATTAACGGGGCCGAACCACACACAAAACCTTTCTTTGCTCTGTCTTCTCGCATAAATCTTGCTTACCAATTTTTGGCATCATCAGTTTGGCGCCGTCTGTGGGAAAGACACAGTCTTCTCATCAACAAAATCTTTGACTGATTGACATGCCGCCAAAGAAGGGTAAGAAGACCGACAACCCCGCTGACTCAGCCGGTCAAGAAAACCTGTAGATTGAGCCGCGGGCCACTTCCATGACCACCGAATAGGTCACGGCGGCGTTGGAGCAGCTCCTGGAGGGCCAGCGTCGAGCACAATAGCAGATAGACGCGCTTATGGCCCAACATGAGAAGCGCCCCGCGTCAGAGAGTCGACCTGAGAAAAGCGCCCCCATAAGCCAGCCGGATCGGGTGCGAGAGCATGCACGATCCGCTCCGGTGTCCTCACCAAACCGAAAACGTCCTGCAGGTGGAGAGCGCAGCCAGGCCACTAAGTGCTCTCAAAGGGTGCCTCGGTACATCCCTCGCCGAGCGCGCCGAGCGGATGACGCCCGAATCATCATTAATCAACGGCGTGCAGCAAGGGCAGAAAAATCCGGACGAAAAGCCCGGGAGTCAGACAACGATCCTCCCGTCCGGAGCCGAGGGGACCTTAGGCACAGGCTTACCCGAACCAACAGCCGGGTGCTATCTCTGAGGTTGACGCACTTTGAGGAGGAGGCCTCATCGTCCGACCCCACCTACCATTCAGACGCAGAAAGGAGGACCGGGCGCACTGACGTCAAAGCCCAGGTCGAGGAGCTACAGCAACAAATCGAGAGGCTAAACCGCAAGTCCGGTCACGACCTCACGAATACCGAAATAGAGTCGTCCTACACCACTCGGGTGATACAGTTTCCCATACTGCAGAAATTCAAACCCCCGTACCTTAGCTCATACGACAGCACGGGGAGTCCGGTGGACCACATCCGCACCTACAAGGCACAGATGGCACTGGTCACCACAACAGACGAGCTGCTGTGCCTGGCTTTCCCCAGCACCCTAAAGGGATTGACTGCACAGTGGTTCCATGCCTTGAAGCCCCGGACGGTTGACAACTTCAAAACCCTCGGCAAACTCTTCATCAGCCAGTTTGTCGGGATGCTAGACCGATCGCAACCGGACACCCAGCTGCTAGCTGTCAAGCAGCAGAAGGGTGAATCTTTAAGGGAGTATATGGATCGTTTCAACCAGCAGAGGCTCCTGATCCGCAACCTCAACGAGATGGCTGCAATCATGGCCTTCTGTTCCGGAGTTCAACACACCAAGGTGGCCACGTCTTTCCATCGCAACCGACCGGCAACTCTGGTGGAACTCTCGGAAAGAGTTGGAAAGTATATAGATACTGAGGAGTTTTTGAAGGCAAAATGCGCCAGCCAGGCGGAAGACGAATCCCCAAAAGCCAAGCGCAAGCGCGAGGGATTCGAGAAGGGTCCGGGAAAGAAGCCGAAGCAAGATCAAAGAGATGCTAGGGATCAGCCCCTAACGGCTTTTACACCCCTTTCCCGACCTATACATGAGGTGATGGTCGCCGCAGAGGCACAGAGGCTGCTTCCGCAGCCAGCTAAACTCAGAGCCCCACCCCGTAAGAGAAACCGGGAGAAGTTTTGTCGTTATCACAGGGATCACGGCCACGAAACGGAGGATTGCTTCAAATTAAAGATAGCAATCGAGAAGCTGATCGAGCAGGGACATCTTGCCGAGTTTGTCACAACGGACAGACGGCCCCGACAGGAAGCCCAAGCTCCCGGTCAGCCCCCTCCACCACTCGGCCACATTAACGTGATCTCCGGAGGAACATCTGGCGGAGGTGATTCTTAGTCGGCACGGAAGAGGCATGCCCGAGCATCCCGAGCGTATGTATGGCAGGTCCAATCCACCGGCTCCCCACCAACTGACGTTCTGACGTTCTCGTCCGACGATGTACAGGGCCTCCACTGCCCCCATGATGACCCGCTAGTAGTGACGCTTTCTATAGCTAACTATATGGTCCAGAGGGTACTGGTTGACACAGGCAGCTCGTCCGACATAATGTTTACAGCGGCATTCGACCAACTCGGGATCTCCCGGGATCGGCTCCAGCCGGTTGCTACTCCCCTGGTCGGATTCAACGGCTCCAACACTCAACCGCTCGGTACGATCGAGCTCCCAGTTCTCATGGGGACCTACCCGCAGCAGGTTTCCATACTGACTAATTTTGTGATAGTGGAGGCCCCCTCGGCCTACAACGTCATCCTCGGAAGGCCGACCCTCAACAGGGCCCGAGCAGTTGTCTCCACATACAGCTTAAGCGTGAAGTTCCCAACTGCCCAGGGACCCGGATGTTTGCGAGGAGACCAGACCACGGCTCGAAGTTGTTATATTAGCTCATTGCGCCGGGGTGCAATCACCGAAACAGTGAACATCCAAGAAATGGACCCCCAGGACCAGAGGGACGTAATAGGACCTATGGAGGAATTGGAGCAAGTTGTGTTGGATCCAGAACACCCAGATCGCACGGTCAGCATAGGCGCACTACTAGAGCCTGCCTTGAAAGGAAAATTGACCCAGTTCCTGAGGAAAAACCAGGACGTTTTCGCTTGGAGTCATGAGGACATGCCCGGGATTGATCCCCGGGTGATGTCCCATCGTCTCAACGTCAGCCCGGACTGCCGCCCAGTGAAGCAGAAACGGAGGGGCATGGCCCCCGAGAGACAAACGGCGGTAAGTGAGGAGGTCGAGAAGCTCCTAAAGGCGAACTCTGTCCGGGAGGTCTACTATCCCGATTGGTTGGCTAATGTTGTCCTGGTCAAAAAGAGCGATGGGAAGTGGAGAATGTGCGTAGACTTCACCGACCTCAACAAGGCCTGTCCCAAGGACTGCTATCCGCTGCCCAGAATAGACCTCCTCGTCGACTCAACAGCGGGCCACTCACTCCTCTCATTCATGGACGCCTACTCGGGGTATAATCAGATCAGCATGTACCCCGGGGACGAAGAGAAGACGACGTTCATCACCGACCAAGGCACGTACTGTTACAGAGTCATGCCCTTCGGCCTTAAGAACGCCGGGGCTATATATCAGCGCCTGGTCAACTTCATGTTCAAAGACCTCATCGGAAAGTCCATGGAAGTGTACGTGGACAATCTCCTGGTCAAGAACCGGGATGAGCCCGACCACCTTGAGCATCTAGCCGGGGCCTTCAGCATTTTGAGAAATTTCAAGATGAGGTTGAACCCGGCCAAATGCACCTTTGGTGTCTCGTCCGGCAAGTTCCTCAGTCATCTAGTCAGTAGGCGAGGAATCGAAGCAAACCCCGATAAAATCCAAGCTATCATCAACATGCGGTCACCTAAATCAACAAAAGAAGTTCAAAGCCTAGCCGGACGGGTGGCCGCACTTAATAGATTCGTGTCCCAAGCTACCGATCGGTGCCTACCGTTCTTCAAAATCCTCCGCAAAGCTTTTCAGTGGTCCGAAGAGTGTGAGGAGGCATTCCAGGAACTCAAGAAATACCTGGCCTCACCTCCTCTACTGTCGACACCGGCATCCGGAGAGGAACTGTTCCTATACCTGGCGGTGTCACCGTCGGCGGTTAGCTCGGCGCTCATCCGGGAAGAGCACGGGATACAGTTCCCAGTGTACTACACCAGCCGGGCATTGCAAGGTGCGGAAAGCCGATACTCCCGTATCGAGAAGTTGGCCTTCGCCCTCATCACCTCAGCCCGAAGGCTCCGCCCGTACTTCCAGGTCCATGCCATCGTAGTGTTGACCGATCAGCCTCTCCACAAAATTCTCTCTCGGCCGGACACATCCGGGAGGCTCGTCAAGTGGGCATTGGAATTGGAAGAGTTTGAAGTAACTTACCGACCTCGGACGGCCATCAAGGGATAAGCCGTCGCTGATTTCCTGGTCGAGTTTACATACCCAGAAGACCCGGTCGAGGAACCCGAGACTCCGGCCTTACCACCCGGATTGCATTCCGGCATCCCGACTTGGGTACTACATGTCGATGGCTCTTCCAACCAGCAAGGTAGTGGAGCCGGGATCATCCTGACTACCCCCGATGGCATCCAGCTTGAGTATGCTCTGAGGTTTGGGTTTCGTGCCTCCAACAACGAGGCCGAGTACGTAGCCCTCTTGGTCGGGTTACAATTGGCCATTTCAATGAGTGCCCAACAAGTCCAGAGCTACAGCGACTCCCAGCTCGTAGTCAATCAGGTAAACCAAGAATACGAAGTGCGGGAGGACAGCATGATAGCCTACTTGGCCCTCGTCCGGACAATTTCCAATCAACTCCGAGGGTTCTCCATCACATGGATACCTAGAGAAGAAAACGCCCGAGCTGACCGGCTGGCTCGCCTCGCCTCGTCATTTGAGTCAGACTTGCCTGGGATAAGTGTACAATTCTTACCCGAGCCAAGTGTGATCAATTCAGAGGGCATGGAGGTTGACCCGGTCACTCCGGGACCTAGTTGGATGGATCCAATCGTGACATTTTTGACAACAGGAAGGCTGCCAGACGACAAAGAGGAGGCAAGGCGGGTCAAGTACCGGGCGGCACGATATCATATCCTTGACGGTGTCCTCTACAAGAGGGGGTTCACTATCCCGTACCTCCACTGCGTTCGCCCTACGCAAGTCCAAGCGATACTGTTCAAAATTCATGAAGGTGTGTGCGGGAACCACGTAGGAGGTCGGGCACTCACCAGAAAGGCCCTCTTACAAGGCTACTATTGGTCAACCATGGCCCGGGATTCACAGGAGTATGTCCGAAGGTGTGACAAGTGCCAGCGATACTCTCCCATGTTCAACAGACCGGGAGAGCTCCAAACGCCGGTCCACAATCCCTGGCCATTCGCCCAATGGAGAATTGACATAGTTGGCCCCCTACCGACAGGTAAAGGGAAGGTTAAGTTTGCCGTGATAGCTGTTGACTACTTCACCAAGTGGGCGGAGGCCGAGCCCCTGGCAACGATAACCGAGCGGAAAATGGAACACTTTGTGGAAAGAAATATCCTCAGCAGGTTTGGTATCCCACGAGTCCTGATCAGCGACAATGGAAGACAATTTGATACACCCATCTTTAGACAGTTCTGCTCGGGCTATGGGATACTAAATCATTACTCTTCTCCCGAGCATCCACAAGCTAATGGTCAGGCCGAAGTGACCAACCGCATAATCTTGCAGTCGATTAAGCCAAGGCTTGAGAATGCCAAAGGCTTGTGGGCTGAAGAACTACCAGCCCTCCTGTGGGCCTACCGCACCACACCCCGGGCAGCTACGGGCGAAACCCCATTTTCCCTAACTTATGGTTTTGAGGCAGTAGTCCCCACAGAGCTCGGGCTGCCCTCATACCGGGTGGCTACCTTCGATGACCAAGATAATGGAGAAGCCCTCAGGACGGAACTAGACCTGGTCGAAGAAAAAAGAGACCAGGCCTATCTCAGGGTGGCAGCCTACAAGCAAAGGGTCTCGCGGTATTATAATAGCAAGGTGAAGCATCGTAGCTTTCAAGTCGGGGACCTCGTCCTTAAGGCGGTAAACCAATCTACCCGAGTTCCAAGCCATGGGAAGTTGGGAGCAAACTGGGAAGGACCGTATATCGTGACTCGGGTCAACCGACCGGGAACCTACTGGCTACAGAACATGGACGGGCATGATCTCAGTCATCCCTGGAACGTGCAACACCTCCGCAAGTATTATCAGTAGCATCTGGCTATGGGAATCTAGTACTATATGACAAGTTCTTTTCATGTAGCCCTGATCGGGCAACTATTACAGATTGTTATTTTTCAAATAAAATTGATAAAGTTTGCTTCGAAAATTCACCTCGGCCAATACACCGTGCAAATCATGAAAGACCTCGGGCTCCGAGCTCAGGCACAAAATAAAGACCTCGGGCCTAACCCCGAGGCAGAAAAGACCTCGGGCTCTGAACCCAGGCATTAAAGGACCCTGCAACCACCCATGTTCCAGGTCGGTTTCCTATGGTCGCCCTCTGCATGCCCCCGCCTTCGCAAGAAAGTCGGGGACAAAAGGGTACTAGACCTATAAACAGGAAATTAATTAAGTTTCGCCTAGGTCCAGCCGACGACTGGGCCAAGCCCCTAGGTGGCCGACGATGGCAAGCTTCAAATGCTCCTACAACCACCCATGTTCCAGGTCGGTTTCCTATGGTCGCCCCTCTGCATGCCCCCGCCTTCGCAAGAAAGTCGGGGACAAAAGGGTACTAGACCTACAAACAGGAAATTAATTAAGTTTCGCCTAGGTCCAGCCGACGACGGGGCCAAGCCCCTAGGTGGCCGACGATGGCAGGCTTCAAAAGCTCCTGCAACCACCCATGTTCCAGGTCGGTTCCCTACGGCTACTTACTCTCGTACTCCCATACTCCCGCCTTAGCAAAATGCTTGGGGGGCAGGGGGCAAAGGGAATTGAGGCTAAAACAGGGAATTGCATCGTTCGACTAGGTGTTCTGTAGGTTACGGTCCTAAAGCATTTGCTAAGGCAGATGTTAGGTCGGCCAAAAACTGAACGGATACTAGCAAAAAGGCATAGTACAAAAACATTACAAAGATGATGGAAAGCTGACCTCAGGGGTCTTTTCATTAATCAAATAAAGTGTACAAAGCCGGGGGGGGCAGTTGTAGTGGCCTCCCAAAAAAAAAAAAAAAAGCAAAAACTACAAGCAATAAAATAAAATAAAAACAAGAAGGAGGAACCGGGGAGTCAGTCTTCCACATTGACCACATCCTCGGTCTCCCCGGTCTGCTCCCTTGGCACGGCAAGTCCTTCGTCCCCCAAGTCCCCGCCCGGGGCGAGTTCTGTGGCCGCAGCAATGGCCTCAGGGTCTTCACCAACCGCAGGAGCATCACCAGCTATGGGATCTTCACCGACATTCCAGTAATCCGAGTCAATCCCCTCGTAGGCCGAAAGGACCCATTCGGGGTGATCCCGGGCTACCCGCCGCTTCAGATCGTCATAACCTTGGAAGAAGCCGTCATCAAACGCGCCCTCCAAGGCCCCTGCAGCTGGCGTCTCGGCCGCCGCCTTCACCCGGGCTTCAGCTGCCGCAGTGAGGGCCCGGGAAACCTCCAGTTCGGCCAAAGCCGCTGCCAGGACCGCCTGAGCCGCACCCAAACTCAAGGCCAATGACTTCGTCTTGCTCGTCTCGACGGCCAAGGCAGCTTTGGCTACTTGCAATTCTTTCCACTCCTTCAAAAGGGCGGCGTCAGCGGCGGCGGCCTTCCCGGCCAGGGAAGACAGGAAGGACTCGGATCCCGCGGCCATACAGCCAACCTGCGGCGAGAAGATGAAGGTCAGTTAGGCAAGTAAAAATGGAGCAGGTCAATATTTGAAGGGAGAAAGAACACTTACCAGATGGGAAAGTCTATACAACCATCCTTGGAAGTCCTGGTGAGACAGCCCGGAGCATACTTCAACCTGGCTCGGGATTAGGACAGACTTTAGCCTATCCTGAACATCACCAGGCCCACCGATGGGCAGACCGGATGGAATACCAGCCCGGGGTGCGGGCTCCTCAACAACCAACGTTTGGGGAACCGATGTCCCCGCAGGATCCGGGCGGTTGACTGTTCCGTGGCGGATGCGTCGGAGCGGGCGCTCACCGCCAAGGGCCTCGGTAGCTGGCCTCTTCCCCTGGGCGATCGCCACCCGAGTAGCAGTAGCGGCGGCGGCAGCAGCCTGTCTCTCCCTCAGCTGCTCCAAATTGCGTTTGGGGGCCATTTCTGTGAAAGAGCAAGATAACACGGTCAGAAATGTGAAAAACAATACGGACAAGTGCAGGGCGTACCAGTGAAGCAACCTAGGAACTCACTGGGGATGAGGGGTGAAAAGCTGGGGGCTGGAACGGGCTCCTCAGGGGAGTAGGTCTCGACAAAGTCCCCTGTTCGGGATAATACGTTCCAAACACTAGTGGGCAACTCTGCTAGGTTCCAGATCCTGGCCTGGCACAGTTCGGAGATTTCGGGAGGTTCTGTCGAGCCAGCTGTGCACAGAGAAATGAAGTCAGTTAGCAAGCCATTGCGTTCCTAAAAACCGAAAGAACGGACGAACACGGAAGGGTGGTCTTACCCCTCAACTCCCCAGCCCAGGATGTCCTCAGCTGGGTCCCCGGAGCCATGTCACAAAGGCGAAGGGTGGACACTTGGAAGAACTTGCCCTTCCACCCCTTGTTGTTGCTGGGGCATCTGTCGATAATTTTCCTGCCCGGACGGGCAGAAAATGAGAAAAACCCCACTTCCCGGTGCACAGGGAATGGTCGGTGGGCCCAAAGAAACTCGTGGAGGGTAAGCTCGTACCCGAACACCTGAGGCCACAGCGATATACACCCCATCAGGAATCTCCATCCGTTGGGGGCCAATTGCCCGGGAGCGATATCGAGATAGATCAGGACATCCCGGGCAACGCGGTGGAGGGGTAATCGGAGGCCCGCCATCATGGCATCCTCAAACAGGGTGACAAACCCAGGCTGATAGAGGTGCGCGCCGTCGGGATTTACGGCTAGGGCGCAACCGTCAGGAAGAGAGTACCTCTCTCTGATCCGGAGAAGGTCTTGGGAACGCAGCGTAGAAAGGGTGGACTCACAGGGGACGGCGAGGGGGCGGCACGGGGACGGCGAATGGGCTGCGGCGCCGATCTCACACTCTCTTCTCTTTCTCTCTCTCTCTCTTTCTCCCCAGACCTAAGTTAGGTCACACACTCTCCTATTTCTCTCCCTCTCTCTCCCCAGACCTAAGTTAGGTCACACACTCTCCTCTTTCTCTCCCTCTCTCTCCCCAGACCTAAGTTTATTTTTCTTTTATTTTTTTTTTTGTTTTTTATTTTGTTTTGTATTAATCTATAGTCTTATATAAAGAGAGAAGTAATGTTATCACAAATATTTTACCTAAAAAAACATATTTATAAAAATATTAGTATGATATCTTTTATAGAAAAAAAACTCACATGTAAGGACAAAACTATTATAATATATCGTAGGTTCGTTTGATAAAAATTAAAAATTAAGTACTGAAAATTAAGTGCTAAATTTTAAGTACTGAAAATTTTAAATTATTGAATTTATAATACAAAGAATATTGTTGCAATGATTAAAATAGACTGCATTCAGTGATTATTTTCAGTAGAATTTTTTTACTTAAAGTTTTTAATGATTTTTTGACTGCTTTTTCAATTAAGTGGTTATTATCAAACGCGCTGAAAAAAATGAAGTGCTGAAAACTTTCATTTTCATCACTTATTTGGATTATCAAACACATTTAACTTCCCCTCTTCCTCAAATTAGATTTACCTTATCTTCTTCTATTTTCTCTCTCCACTCACATAGTTAGTTGGCCCCAACTAGTTTTAATTTAAGTAAATATTACTAACGGATATATCCGTTAGTATAGAATTAAAATCCGTTAGAAATAATATATCACATTATGGAGAGTCATTACTAACGGATATCTAGTAATTCTAACGGATATATCCGTTAGTAATTACTAACAGATATATCCGTTAGAAAGCATAAAAACTGTCCGTTAGAAATCTGGCTATATGGTGTAGTGAAACACTACACGATCAGTCCCCCTGGGCAACTCGTCGCCTGAACCCCTCGAGACGGAGGCGACAGGGGCCTCCTGGGTAGACTCACTATCAGACAGACGAACGGGAATCCCGGCCCCACTCTGATGATCGGTCAGGGACGCAGGGAGCCAGTCTACACTGGCCCCGAGGGATTCTGACCAATACTGTTCACTCTCCGATCTCGACGCAGAGTTGAAGCCGGAGTGTTCCATTGCCGGTGCCCCAACAGCAAGGAACGGACACAAACTACGACCTGCGTATGGATCGGAAACCCCAAGCCTGATATACAGGGGGGGCAGAGTCACTAACCTGAATGGTAACGAGTAGACACTCCTCAGCACCAGGTAACACTCTCCCAAAACAGCGCAAGAAACACCTGCTCAGTTCAGATGAGTTAAAGTTCCACCCGACTCAAAGAACGCACAAAATCTAAGGAGACAGAAATCCCACTCCCGCTCGAACCTCACAAGATTCGTTCTCTCCAGCCTCACTCCGAAATGAAAAAGGACGGGGGAAGAGAAAAGAAAGCAGAAAGTAGAAGATAAGGGATGCAAGAAATGAGGCAAGTACTCCTTATATAAAGACCCTGAACGGCCAAGATCAGAGCGGATCCAGCGGTCCAGGAGATTTCCCGCCCAAACTGTCGCTTCGGTCGCGTGAAGAGTCGCCTCAAAAGGCGCGCGCATTAATTGCGTGACGCGATGGTTAGTCAGCCCGCAATCGGTTCGGTTACGATCACATCACCATTGTCAAGTTCTAACCTGACTAACGATTGGTTGGTACAGAGCAGCGGTGATCCGAACCCGAGTTGCCGCAACCCGGGCACATTCATGTACCGGTCGGGCATTAGCTGCCCAGCGTAGCACAGAATTAGTAAACAGTTGAAGGAGCATAGTGAAAGAGAAACGTGGCCTCAAGGACCTTTTTATTGCTATAAAGGGTGATCTGTACAGAGATCGGGGGCATTTATAATAGCCTCCCCGAAAAAAAAAATATATATATATATATGTATAAAGGCCTTCAAGTCCCTCTGTCCTTCAAAGCCTTGACCTCCTCCTCCAAGGCCGCCAACCTCGCCACCAGCTCCTTCACAGTAAGCTCGATGGTGTGGGTATCCACTTCCTGCATCACCGAGCCTGTCTGCAGGTGAGCGGTCTGTTTTTCCACCTCCTGAAGACGACCCTCCAGGTTAGCAAGGGAGAGGCCGGTCCAAGAGCTAGGCACGACCGGGGGATCCACCCGACTTTTCTTTGGTAGAGGTGGAGACCCCTCACCAACTTCTTTCTCTTTTCCCTTCCTGGATGGTCCAGGTGGCGGGCTTGCATCCCCGGACGAGGAGGAGTCACTGCTGGTGGGAAGAGAAATTGGCCCCTCGGGTGCTCCGGCCCTATATGTGGCGCGCGGGCCGGTGGCCATGGACCGAGTATAGCGGCGCGACCCAGAAGCCGCAGCGGCGTGGGCCGTGGAGGAAGGACCGACGCCTGTATCGCCCGCGTGCCCACCGACCAAATCAGAGAACGACAGGCCGGTCGCGATGGCTCGGTCAATCGCCTCCATCTCATCAGCAGTAGAGGCCGCACCGCGGGAGGCAGAAAAAGATTGTTTGCAGAGGTCGGGATCAAAAACTGCAGGAGGGCAAAGAATGGCATCCTTCAGCCAGTTGCCGGCTACTACGACCCAAGGATACCGCTGCCAGTTTTTGTTCGGGAAGTCCAAACCTTGGACAAGGTCTCTCCCCTTGGCCCTGGGGCGCAAGTAAGGACCCCCTTGGTCGATGCCCAGGATGTAACACCTGGCAACGTCGACGGAACGAAGGAACAACCCGAGTCGCTCGTTCAGCACTGATATGCCCCAGAGGAGGCGGGCGACGTTCGGACGGCACTTGCAGAGCGGGATGCGCAATCCCTCAAGCAGGTCACAAAAGGAGACCGGGAGGGGAAAGCGTAGTCCCACAATAAGCAGCAGATAGCTGCTGATAAGGACGAAAGGGAAGGTTACTTCCTCCCCCTCAATGTACAGACGGACTTCAACGTCGTCCGGAATGTGACAATCCTCTCGAAAGGCTTTGAGCCCTTCACCAGATGACAGATCGATATGTGAGGCCATTTGAGGGAAGTTTGGAAAACAAAGACAGTAGAGAAGAAGGAGCTCGGAGTGTTTTGCTCGGGCGATTTTTGTTGATGATTTGCAGTGAGAAGCAGATTAAACAGGTGCTCCTTATATAGGCATCGCGAACGATTGGGATCAAATTTGATCGGATGGCTGACATGCTCTCCCGCCGAAACTGTCGTTTCGGGCACGTGGGGCGTCGTCTCAAAAAGCGTGAGCATTGAATGCACGACGTGATGGTTCGGTTGCTACCTGGACGATTCGGTTACTTCCAAACTGGCAGCTTTGGATCCGAACCAGACCAGTAACCAGTGGACACGTGGCGCCGGGGGACCCGGTCCTGCGGAGTCACTGCTCGGTCAATACACTGGCGGGTCATTATTAACCAGCCCTGTTCCGACGAGGGTCCCAGTCTTTTCCCGGTCGGTATCTGGAAGGCATTCTTAATTTTCAAATTTCATCTGGCGAGGCGTCATCTCAACTTTGAAAATGGGGGGTAGCTGATACGTCCAGAAATATTCTGTAACGGTCCGACCACCACGTGGCCAGCGGATAGCCCGGATAGTCCGGAATGGGAGCATGGAGCCCACACTTTCGAGGTGTTCAGCTGTAACCGTCCGGGATACTCGGCGCGCTCGGGGACAGGGCGTATTGACTCCCCGGTAGGTGCGGAATGGATGGCGTCTCTCATCGTTTCCTTATACGGCCATGACTCTATCAAGAAAGAATCAATGGTTTCCTAAGCCACTTAGGAAACTCCCCTAATGTTGTGCAAATCTATTGTGATTAGATTAGGCTTCCTAATCTAATAAACTTACCATGTAAGGGTGGACTCTTACATCTATAAAAGAGCCCACCTATCCTCCTTAGGGGGATCCGAAATTTTACCTCTCTAAGCATATACTTACTCACTAGAGAACTCACCACCCATACGCATATACCCGGCCGGTGTTACTAGTAGTGTCGCCCATCTCTGTTGGCTCACCAGGCCTGCCGGTGATCTGCTAGTAAGAAGCGCTTAGACGCACACGTGGACGTAGGTCACCTCATTAACGGGGCCGAACCACACACAAAACCTTTCTTTGCTCTGTCTTCTCGCATAAATCTTGCTTACCAATTTTTGGCATCATCAACCTATATCAACCATGCACCACCATCTCCGGCCACCACTCTCCACCGGTGACCACTATGTGGACAAATTACTAACTAATTCGTGAGAAAAAATCAAAATATCTCACTGAAATCGAATCGTTTTAGGCGCGAAAATTCGATTTCACCTTTGTTCTCGAAAATGCGAGTGAAAAGAAAGGTTTCAAATTTGCAACCTATCATCAACAAAATCAACCGATTGCGAGACGAGACAGAAGACGATCACTCCGAATTGGTTCATGGATTTGATGCATTCATCGACAGTTGTGCCATAGATTTACTCACTTCCATGAATTTGTATTCACAGTCCGAACTGTGTAAAAAGTAATAAATTCTCACAAAAACGTGCAAATTTCTCATATTTTGAAATTTCTTTAGGTCCGATTTTTAAGGTTTGCTTAAGATCCGAACCGTTTGTATACATACATATAGTATTGATGAGGATCTCCTTATTGTATAGGCTGTAAGAAATTCCTCACTTGTTATATATGTAGATGAAGTTAGTGAGAAATTTCTCACTTTTATAGGCTGTAATAAATTGCTCATTTGTTATGTAGTGAAGTTAGTGAGAAATTTGTCAGTTGTATAGGCTATAAGAAATTACTTCCTCATTGTATGTAGATTAAATTAGTGAGAATTTTTTCACTTGTATAGACTGTAATCAATAGATAATGTGTTATGTAAATGAAATTAGTGAGAAATTTCTCACAAAAAAATAAGAAATTCCCACATCACTTTGTCAAACCGAAAATCCTTTGACTATAGGGATATTAATTCCCTTATTCATGACCTTCTAAAAATACGTTTCCCAAAACTGCATATAACACAATTTTGGAAGTTTTTTCAACTTACAAAACAGTATATACAAAAAAAAAAAAAAAAAGTGAGAAATTCTCACATTACTCTGTTAAACCGAAATCCCTTGATTTTAGGGATATTAATCCCCTTATCCATGATCTCCTAAAATTTCGTTTCCCATAACGATATATACACGATTTTGGAAGTGTTTTGAATATATACAGCTCTCTCTCTCTCTATATATACATATATATATGAATTTCGTACTATATTAAGAGAATTTCTCAACAACCTTCAATAAGAAAACTTCTTGATTTTAGCACTTAGTATTTAGTCCTAATATAGACACTTAACTAGCAAACAAATTTGAAAGTTGAGTAAAATAAGGAAACTTCTTGGAAAACAAAATGAAAAACCATGCATACGATATGTGAAATTAAATACATTCATGTGAATTTCTCATACTGTTTTCAGAAATTCTCACATTTTTCTTATCAACCTTTAAACTTCCACACAAGATTATTTGTTATTTTTTTGATACGAAACAAATAACCATGTTTACATGCAGATTTAAAAAGGATCTTTTCTGAAACACAAATCAGCATAATTTTTGGGATACAGCACATTATCCATGATCTCCTATAAATCCTCTCCATTTATTAACTACCTTATTTAGACTTTTTTGAATTTCACATGTTTGCTTATATGTGAATACATATAATCAGTTATGTATAGATATCTATATATATCACAGGATAATACTTGGGGCACAACCAAAGCCACAACCTTTTTTGCACAACCTCCATTTTGTGTCTATCTCTCTCCTAGTGGGCACTGTGGGGTCACTGGCACTGTGGGACCCATCAAGAGAGAGATAGACACAAAATGAAGGTTGTGCCAAAAAGGTTGTGGCTTTGATTGTGCCCCAAGTATTACTCTATATCACAAGGGTATAATGGTCCAGATCGAATTGAACTAACTATTTAGGAATATGGACTAATTATTGATTCCTATTGCAAATTAAGGATTAATTTCTGAAAATCAAATCAAGTAAGGATCAATTTCTATTAATGGCCATAATTAGGGACCAAATCGTATATTTCTAAAAAAACAAAGCGTGTGAATTGCATATTTTAACATACGGACCGCCCCTTTAGATTTGGAAAAAAAAAACACTTAATTATACTAATATTATTCGTAAATACATACAGATTAAGTATATAAGCTCGTCCCCCTAAATTTTTTTCTAAATTATTAAGCTTCCCCCTCTTAGATTTTTTTTTTTTTTTTTTTGAAACTGATGTGTATATATAATTTTTGAAAAAGTTTGGTGTATTTATAATTATAAATTTTGAATTTAGTTTACAAATTGCTCCATACCTTGTTGATTCAAATAATTTGTAAATTACTGGATCCGTCTCTGCTAAAGAACACAATTAAGTAAATATATCTTCGTCGGCTAATTAAATACATATTTTGTGTGTATATATATATATATACTACCTCCGTCCCATTTTATGTGTCCATCTTGGGGAATCCAACTATTTAAGGGGACATAAAGAATCTTCACTTACTTTCCTCAATTGCCCATAATCATTGCACTTTCTTTTTTTATTTTGTTTTGGTGTTGATTGCAAGGAAGGATAGTTGGGGAAACTAAGTAAAATTTATATACTAATTTAGGAAAGTTGACAACAATTTTGGGACATACAAAAAAAAAAGATAAACACATAAAATGGGACCACCATTGGCTCATACATAAAATGGAAAGATGGAAAGACGGAGGGAGTATATATAATCCTTCCAATGACCCATTGGCTCATACATTCTCAGTTCTCTCTCTCTCTTAGAATGTCATATGCAGCACTTAGCGGCACCACCATCTCCGGTGGTGTCACCACTGTGGACTGCCAGAAACAAGTTCGGTCGTGGAGGCTTCTTCGCTCTCTCATAGAACTTCTCATTCCAAGCTGCCACTGCACCAGCTTCATAGACGAACATCATGAAACAATAGAAGAAAATAATTTTCTTCACCACTATTACTTTCCACAACCCTATTTCATATCTTCCACCAACATCACAGGCACCATATTCGGCTACCGCCGTGGAAAAGTAAGTTTTTGTATCCAAACAAGCCCTAAGTCCACCAACCCAATGCTCCTTGTTGAACTTTCAGTCCCCACAACCATTCTTGCTAGGGAAATGAGAAGTGGAATTCTCCGTATTGCCCTTGAATCAACCATGCAAGGACATTATAGTGAAAATTCTCATTCCCTTATGTTAAGGCCTGTTTGGACTATGTACTGTAATGGAAGAAAAGTAGGGTTTGCAACTAAGCGTCGGCCAACAAAGGGCGATTTGGATTTTTTACGGTTAGTGAGTACAATTGTCGTCGGGACAGGCGTTGTGAGTGCGAAAGAGCTCGACCGAGAAGACGAGATTATGTACCTTAGGGGCAATTTTGAGAGAGTTCATGGATCGGCCAATTCCGAATCGTTCCACTTGATCGATCCAGATGGTAGTATCGGTCAGCTTAGTATTTTTTTCCTTAGTTAATAATTAGATGTGAATTTCACTTCATTCATGGAGTTAATTTTTGGTTGAAAATCAAATGCAGGTGTTTTACCATTTGTTTTTCATGGCCACCACCCTGTAGGTTTTTTTAGTCGTGCTTTATAGCATGACTTTCTTTTCAATAGACAATAGTGCTTGTTTGTGCTGCCAAGTACTTGTTTGTGGGTGCAAAAAAATAATAATTATTATTATTATTCTTGCATGATGATTTTTTTTTTCTTTCTTTCTTTCTTTCTTTCTTTTTTTTTTTTTTTTTTTTCTTTTTTGATCTTCCCTCAATTCTTTCTTTTTTCCTTCTGTTAATTGGTATTAGTGAACCTATATATTCTGCCTTTTGAATGGGCCTGTTTTACAATAGGAGTTAAAATCACTAGTTTTTTTTTTTCGAAAACTGAGAAGATTATAATCAATTTTGAAAATACTAAGCAAGAACATACTACCAATTGGAAGAAAAACATAATTTTGAAAAGACACTGAAATACGACCTAAAGACTGAAATACGATTTAAAGACAGTTAAATACGACCTAAAGACAGTTAAATATAACTTAAAATAGTTAAAAATGACCTAAAGCTAGTTAAATTAAATACCACTATTAAATGGTATTTTTAGCCAAGAAGACAGCCACTTTTGTTTGGGTTTTAAAAAAAAAAAAAAGGTGTAGGGACTTATAGTTAAAAAAAAAATGTTCATTGCAAGGACCTATGGCCGAATGCCCCTTTAATTTACAAGGTCTAAGGATGGAAATAACCCAAAAATGAGGAAAAATAGAAAATATTATTTGCTTACTTTAGATATTTATGGTGAATTTTTTAACACAAAGGAACTAGTTTTCCTTTACCTTCTATTTTCCTCCAATGAATCCACAAATCAAACAAATCCTTAGCATTTCTATAGTGATGGACAATACTATTGGTATTGCATAGAGGTGAAATGAGAGTAATGTTTGCTTCCCAAATTTTGAATCCTAAATGGTTCCATATACAAGTGGCATGACAGTGGCCCACTTAATTTTGATTAGAGGATATTGAAGTGACTCCACAATTTTTTAAGGTGGTCCTAGCGCTACATGTGGTTGAGGACCATTTCAAATAAAAAATTTAGAAAGGATAGCATTAAAAAATGAGAGAGAGAAACATAAAAGCTCTAATCTATAATTCCAAAACAATACTATTATAATTGAAAATTTGACGATCATTAGTAGAAGTTTCCAGCTACAAAATCCTTTGCAACCTTCTTTCTTAAACTTCTTCTCCTTGTGGAAGTGGAGATAGAATTAATAATTGAATCAAAACATGAAAAAGAATATATATATATATATATATATATATATAGAGAGAGAGAGAGAGAATTGCTATGTACACCACTAATTTTGCTATGTACACCGCTCAACTTTTGAATCAAAACATGAAAAAGAATAGATATAGGGAATTGCTATGCACACCACTAATTTTGCTATGTACACAGCTCAACTTTACAAAAGTGAGAATTTTTAGAAGAAAATAATTAGAACAAAGGAATTTTGGTGTATATAGCAAATACACGGGTTTACATAGCAATTCCCATGATATATATGTAGTTTGATGGCTGATATTGATAATCACAGTATATACTATTCATGGAACATAACCAAGTTTAAGGCTTGTCATTACCAAAAGAAATTGTTTAAGATTATTAGCCTTTCCACCAACTAAACCACCAACATATAAACATATACATACATATATATACATATATATATAGCCTGGCCCATGCAGATATGTAAATGCTGCTTTTTGTTTGTTGGGTGGCTTGGTTTTAGATGGGTGTGTTTTGTTTGTTGTGAGCTGAAAGTTGATTCCTTGTGTTGTGTCTTGTCACCAAGAAAAATGGTCGGAATTGCTTATGTTTGTGGATTTGTGACGCACGTGTAACAAAAGATGTCCATTGCTCATCCACCACTTGCACTTAAATGATTGGGGCCATCACTATTATTGTTGTGCCCCAATTTGCCCCATTCCCTACAAAGTCCCCCTTTTTTTTCCACCAAGAGGAACATGACTTTTTAATTCGCAGTTTTTTTTTTTTTAAATAATAATAATAAATTTAATTTAGCTAATTACAAAATCGTTTTCAGTTTGAATGATTTGGCATGTATGAAGCAAGAAAACTCCACTCAGGTGAGTCGGTCTTGAATTTAGGTCTGTCCATGCTTTGTCCGAGTTTTAGCAAAGTTAGTTCAACTCCCTCGAGCCTCACCTCTAGTTTGACCAATCTAACCCAAGTCCAATCCAAACCAACGATTTTAGGCTTATATAAATGGCGTAATGATTGTGTATATGTGTGTGTGTGTGTGTGTACACACGTAGTATCAGTAGTTGGGCTCGAGTTTGAGCTTGGACATTGAGCCACAGCTTAATGCCTCTGCCCAAGTCCATTCCCGAGATTAGGTTATATGCTTGTGATAGCCACACCTGCCCCAAAATGTATAAATTTGGGTTTTAACTCGTACGAGTTTCTGTACCTGAGTTGCAGCCATAAAGATCGAAGGGAATGAAACCAGGAAAGAGGAGAAGAAAAAAAAAATGCAATTCTGTAGTAATTGAATGTAACACAATGCCTCAATGTTTGTACAGTTGCATTCATTTTTGCCTCAATACTCTTGATTCAAACATTTTTTTTTTTTTGGGTCGCATTTAATTTTGTCAAAACAAAATAGAGATTAAAAAAAAATTTGAAAATTGAGCATGATGGTTTACCAGCAAAGAATCAAGAGGAGCCGTGTTTATATCTCTCCATCTTCACTTAGAAGATGCTTGTGTGGATGTGATCTGCTACAGCATCCGACGCAGAAATAAGAAACCAAATACCAATCCGAGCAACGATACAGTATTTAGTATTTGCATCCCTTGGGCATAACCTGCATGAAATAAATTTCATTTTCCATTCAAACCAAGAAATAAATAATGTCCTGTTTGAGCGTCCTTTGAATTCGAATGGGCTAATTCACAATTTGTCTTAACATTTCAATATAGAAATACATCATCTCTGTTAAGTTACCAACTACTCCAAAAGCTTAAGATATTAGAGAATGGGCCCAACAATGTATATCAAGCTTCAACACCCACCCTCACATGCAACCCTGACTTGCACGTGGAAAACAAACGAGCCAAACTCCATCATAGTGGAGACAAATAACAAAGTGCAAATATGCACAACAAAGCGGGGATGGAGAGTCGAACCCATGACCTCTCACAAACAAGGCTCTAATACCATGTTAAGTTACCAACTACTCAAAAGCTTAAGCTGTTAGAGAATGGGCCCAACAATGTATTTCAAGTTTCAACAATCTCGAACTAGAAAATTTGGAAAACTAATAGCTACATGAAAAGTTATGCTCAAAATTATCAATTATATCGTCTTAAGAAAGTCCAAGGGTGTGTTTGATAACCCAATCGCTTAAAATTTTTAGTACTTAAAATTCAGCACTTAATTTTCAGTTTATCAAACGGACCCTAAGAAATCGTCACATATGAAGTAACATTGTGAAGTTCATTTTTGTCGATCAATCATTTAAGATGATAAATTTGCTTATTTAATTACCCTACAAACGGTGAGGTTACTCATTCAAATTTGTGGGGACTGCAACCCGAGTACATTTTTGCTCACCCACCACCACCATGCTGACATGTGTCCTCTTTCATTCCCAATTATTGAATGGACATGAATGGGACACGTGTCAATATTTTGGGGGGTGAGCAATGCTCTAGTGCAAACAGGTCATAAATGTCGATTCAGTGAAAAACATAGCCAGAACATAACAGTTAAATAACTGAAATAGGTATCTTTTTGTGTGTGTGTGTTTGCAGGCCTGACTTGTACCTAGTTGGAGATAGTTGCTCCTAATGTTCCATTCAAAATCCCAATGCTTTCTGTCATTCTTTAGAGTCCAATAAGTCCATCCAAAAGAGGCTGCATTGTAAACCTCTAACTGGGCTTTCCCAAACTCTTGATAATCCAATTGAGACCCACTAGTCACATTCCATTCATTCACCCACTCCCCTACAACAAAACCATTTCAAATAATATCATTATAATGCCACTAAATTGAATAAAAGGCTTACATACGAAATATACCGAGTTTCAGTATCAAGGGCCAAATACACTTCAAGGGCCAAATACACTTCGGAGCCATCTAATATCCCCAAATTTTCACTTTAGGCCCTCAGAGTTCCAAATTGCCTTCAATCATTAATGTTTATGACAAATGAGGGTCTTAAATAGGCTAAAATAAAGATCCTCAATTTGAAATCGATTGTCCTAAATTGATATCGATTTAAAACTCGAGGGCATTAGCCATTAAGTAATGTAATTTACCATAGAGGGCCTAAAATGAAATTTTGAGAAAAACAGAGGGTACCGAAGTATATTTAATAGGGTGTCTGGGCGTACCAATAAAAACAAGTGGGCCATTTGCGCTATTCAGAGCTTGTAATTGGGCTTCACGGCTCTTGTAAATGTATTGAATATTATCTGAAGAGGTCATATTAACAAAAAATGCGTCGAAGAGATTGTAGTAATGCAAATCCACGACTATGTTCAAAGAGCCTACGTTAGCTTGGTAAAGCTCGAACGGATCTGCGTTGCCAATTCTTTGGCAAATTATTACATAAGCTGTTTTTGAGTATTTCCGAACAATTTGGTAGCCCTGTTTGTAAAATGGTACTAAAGTATCAAGTAGAACTGCGCCTGCGGATGGTTCGTTAAGGAGTTCAATTCCTAGCAAAGCGGGATGCTTAGCATACCTGCAAAGGAAAGGAATCATATGAAATAAAGGGCGATTAAAATAATAATGCCATACCAAATGTGCATTAATCGAGTACGCAAAGCTATACCAAAAGCCAAATAAATAAAATATTTGAAGAGAAAATCTGAAACTTCTTTAAAGTGATTTCAACATATTCTTATTGCTTACATGAACATAAATGTAACAAATATGTGTGTGTGTGTGTGTGTGTGTGTGTTTTTTTAGAGAGAGAGAGAGGGAGAGAGAGAGAGAGAGAGAGAGAGAGAGAGAGAGAGAGAGAGAGAGAGAGAATGGAATGATTCAATCACTTGTTTTCTAAGCGAAAAAAGGGGAAATGTACGGGCACCAGAGGAAATGAAACAAAGCTCAGAAGGCAAACATGGCCTCACTTTAAGATAAAAGATGATATCGTTGTTGCGCAAAGTACCCAAAAAAAATGTCCTTGCTTTCCAATAGGTAGCAACTTTCAGTTCTTAGTACATGTGTCAACTGTGATATACTTGAGATACAAAACAAGAAAAGAATAACAAAAGACGGACAAAGATAATATAGAAACATGGTAGAACTTAGGGAGCATGAGGTCCCCTTGATCCCCAATCACGTCTTAATGTGCAATACATCATCCCCAACTACTAATACGTAAGCAAGCAAGACTCACTTTTTGAAAATGTAAACATGTAATTACTATTGTTGAGTAAGCATATTCTTAAGATGTTGCAAAATCCAAACACACCCTTAACAAATGAAACGGCCATCCAAACATATGCAAGCAGATAGGTCTATATGCTATATGAACTCTTTTATAGTACAATGGCTTGTTTGGAACATACCTGGAAGCCAGAAAATCTATAACATCCAATGTTTTGGAGATATAATCTTGAGATGCGGGCCACCCTGTGGTGCCATCTCTACTAGCACTATGTTCCATCCCATTTTGGGAGCCCGGAGCCGCATGAAGGTCAATAATGCACTTTATACTATATTCTCTGCATCAAATTGTTTTAACAAGGTTTAAGCAAAAATACAAAACTTAAATGCATATCAAACAATATAAACAGGAAAAGATAAAAGCAAGACCTACTGTGCCCATGAGAATGCATTATCAAGAGCTTCCAAACACCCCCCAATAAAAGGAGCTGGAGGATTAGGATCAAATGCAATCCACCAGCCAACCGGGATTCTCACGGTATTTATTCCATGTCTATACAAAAAATTAAAATCATCTACAGTGATGAAGCTGTTTCTATGCCTCTGCAATTACCAAAAAAGATACATGCCAAATTAAATAAGCTGAATTGGTTAAAAAAAATAATGTGGTTCTGTTCAGACACCAATTACTCCAAAACCTTAGGCTGTAGAGAATGGCCCCACATATCAAGCTACTAGTTCTTTTTCTCGAACAGAAAGAATAAATAAATGATACAAATTTGTAATTCTTGTAAGCAAAGTACGGGAAAAAAAAACACAGCAAAGGGAGCAAAAGAAGAACGAATACTAGAAAAACTAAGGCTCTGCTTGGTTCATGGATTTAAATTTTTTTTTTTTTTAAACGAAAGTAAAACACAAAGGAAAACGTTTCCCTTAGTTTTGGTTACTAAGGGTGTGTTTGATAGGCCTTTTTTTCCATGGAAAACATTTTATTCACTTGTTTTCCGGTTCATCTGGTGTTTGATTGCCTAGATTTTCCATAAAATATTTTTCAACCAAATGGGTCACGTGACCAGATTTTCCTCATTTTTTAGGAAAATCATTTCCAGCCATCCCCTAAAAAATCAAATTCCATGGAAAAAAAAGAACCTGCAGATCACGATCTGACCGTTCGTGACCCCCTTCTCTCTCTCTCTCTCTCTCTCTCTCTCTCTCTCTCTCTCTCTCTCTCTCTCTCTCTGAATCTGGAAATGTATATACATATTCAAATCTGTTTATGTATACATAAATATATATATATATATATATACATATAAATATAGAGATTACATACAGATATACACACACATACAGATTCAAATTCTGAGATATTGAGCTAGGATTTTTGACTGAACAGAATCGGTGCTCACCTCACGACGATCGCAACTCACCTCTGAATCGGTACACACACACACACACACTCTCTCTCTCTCTCTCTCTCTCTCTCTCTCTCTCTCTCTCTCTCTCACACACACACACACACAACACCGATTTACAGATACATGTTTGAATTTGTATATGATCTAGGGTTTGCTTTTGATCCCTTTTCTGTGAATCCACATTTCACAATTGTTGAGGTAATTCACGATGCTGCTTTGCGTAATGGCTATTTGCTAGTTAATAAGTACTCATCGTTTGTACCTAATTATTGGGGCACAAATTTGCATAAAATCCAATGTCGTCTCAACAAGAAGTTTTTGTTATCTGGTCCATCATTTTTCTATCATGGTGTTCTTCATTGGATTGCAAAACCCTTTGGGGTTGTAGCTTATAATCCAGACCCTTTATAATGCATGGAGTACCTGTGCCCAACACGACACCCGAATAAGGGTACTTCTCTCTCCGACCCTTCAAAATAGTGTAAAATTTTTGAAAACAGGACGAACCCGACACCGTACCTGAGTCTGTACCCGACACCTGTACCCGAGTATGGGTAACATAGGATGAAAGTACCAGGGGATGAGGACTATGTTGTTGAGAATGGCTTGTGTTCTTGTATTAACAAGGTAAGGGATGGTGGGTGTTCTTCCAGTGGTGAATGTAGCTGTAGGTATTTGGGTGAATGTAGAGATAATCTCGTTTATGTTCAAGTCACGAGCAATTCTGACCTTTCGCCGTGGACTATTGAGGACTATTACCTCGGTTTAATCTTCCCCAATCACCTAGGAAGGGGGGCCTCATTTGATTTTGTTCTGGCTTTAGACTCTTCTTTATTGCTTGTGATTCAGATCCTTAAGTGGCAGCGTTGTTTAGTATTCATTAACCAATTTCGTTTTCTTGAAGTAAAATCTCTTTTCTTGGCTTACCATTGAGAAATTTGGACTTTTTTTTTTCTTTGAAAATTATTTGTGACATCCGGGATTTTTGGATATGTAGTTAACAAATTTGGTAATACAACAGCCATATGGGATTGTTATGTTTGATGAAAATTGGCTACATTTGAAATAGAAGAAAAGTTATTTTCTGCATCATAATTTTTTTCCTTGTGTTTTCTTTTCTCGTCCGTGATCAGAAACGATTAAGAAATGTTACTGGCTCTGGATGAGAACAATTACCATGTGGGTGCGTCTTGTCATCAGATTAATGGGTTACCACAGTCAACAGTTCATGTAATAAAAACAAACGTGCAAAACTACTGCTTTCTTTGAGTATATAAGATGCTCTGCAGTTGGTTGGATCACTTGTTATAGATTTTTTTTTTTTTTTTTTGTTCTCGTGTTTATGCAGACTGATAATTTTGAAGAAGCTTGTGCAATTTGTCTTGAAACTCCAAACATGGGAGACACTATACGCCATCTCCCTTGCTTGCATAAATTTCACAAAGATGTTTTCATCTTTGCTAGTTGTATTAGCGTATATATCTATATATATAGATATATCTATATACATATAGATATATATAGATATACATGCTAATACAACTAACACATTCTACCTATTCTGAATTCTCACAGTGCATTGATCAATGGCACGGTGGAAGCACATCATGCCCAGGTTGCAAGTCATCCATTACTTGATTTGCAGTAGGCAAATATTTATGGGATTTTCATGTCACAATGGTGCACCTAATGAGGGCAAACCTGCAAGCAATCTCATTTTGGGCGTTGAGGTATATCATAAATGTGTCATTCACTACCACGAAATTTTTTTTGTAATTGCAGATTTGCACTTGATGTGGACTGCCCTTGTTTAGATGTTCTTCATTTGATTTTTAGGAGGTATTCAATATTGACTTTATCCATAGTATGGTCATGGAAATTTTGCAGTATAGTTCATAACTTCATGAATCTATTTTCAATCATGGGTCAAGCTCACAATTCCAAAATACCAATTGGGTAGACTTGATTCTTGAAAGAGCAATTTGTGACTTGTAAGTTGGATTTTGATGTTTTGTTTTTTCAATTATTTTGCACATTCTGATTGATATGCCTGTTTTGCTGATTTAGATTTCTTTGTTCTATGATTAAAATGGTGATGCAGTCTTGATGTATGTAGAAATGTTTGTTTCATCTAACTGTTATGGGGCCTAGAGTGTGTATGGTACCCTTCACTTCTTTTTTTTCTTTATTTTGGAGCTCTTAATTGCACAGTTCAATAAATATATGGATTTTGCAATTGCGTTGTTTGGTTATTTTGGTATTATGTTGGTTAATATGCTAAAAAAGGAAGGAATTTTCGTTGGGTGCTTTTAGGAGGATATTATATTTTGGTGAACAAAGAACATTTTAATTTCTTGCCATTTGTTTCAATTCAAGAGATTAAAACAACGACTGTCTGTTTCCACAAAAAGGAGAGGACATTTTTTAATAGGGACTTAGGGAGGCTTGGCCTAAGGTCCCTAAGGTTGGGCACCTATGGTTTAAAGAACACTTATTAACAATAACCTCCACAAGGACAAAAGCCCAAGCCCATTTTTTAGCTCTAGCCCACAACATCAATCTTTCACTCTTTAAGTCCATTTCACTATTTTCATCTTACCAAACTATCCCACTTCATCTTTCCCAGTGAAAAAAAAAACAATGACCTCTCTCTCTCATCCTCCCATGGTCACCATTACCACCACCCCTACCTGACCTCCGTCCACCACCTCCAACGACCTCTGGCGACCACCACCGACGACCACCACGGCAACGTACACCATTGCCACCGCCATCGCCGACCACCACCACCACCAAAACAGACCTAGATCGCCATCGCCACCGCCACCGCCACCAACACCATCGCCACCACTACCGTCGGCCACCACCACCAACACCATCACCACAACCAAACCAGATCTGGATCTAATTTGATTTTTCAAAACAGATCATCACCATTTAATTGTTCAAAACGTATCATCACCATTAACTATTATGATTAGGCTCTATGTTGGATCATCACCATTTGATTGTTATGATTGGCTTCCTATGATCTAGATCTGATTTGACTGTTCAACACCAACACCATTTTATTGTTTTGAACAATCCACCACCATTGATATAGGCTTGGTAAGATGTCAAACTCTTAAAAGAAATTCCTCTTAAGATTATTATCATAAGAGAAATTTCTTTTAAGATTTCCAAAATCGAATTACTCTGATTTTAATCTCATCAAGCAGTTGAAAATAGTATGGATATCTTTCCCAATCCCCTTTCACAATCATGCAAACAATCATTGAATGAGCATTTTGCACATTGGCTAGCCTTCGGCATAAGTGAAAATTCACTTAAGATATCCTAAGTCAAATTTCACTTAAGATATCATATCCTAAGTGAAATTTCTCTTAAGATATCATATCCAAAGTGAGATATGAGAGACTTGGTTTTTTTTTTTTTTTTGTGCAGATTCGCGATTGTTGAATAGAATATCGCTCTCTCTGTAACAGCCTGTTAGAGAATTCGCCCAACAATGTATATCAAGTTTCACAACCCTCCCTCACGTGCAACCCCGACTTGCACATAGAATGCAAACAAACCAAACTCCATCATAATGGAGACAAATAACAAAGTGCAAATATGCACAACAAATCGGGGATGGAGAGTCGAACCCAGGACCTCCCACAAACAAGGCTTTGATACCATGCTAAGTTACCATCTACTTCAAAAACTTAAGCTGTTAGAGAATGGCCCAACAATGTATATCAAGCTTCAACAAGTCATAATCACCAATTTGTATTATGGTTGTAGTGGATGACAATCTTATTCAGCTTCTCTTTAAAGCTAGTTATATGACTTAACTTGATTTTAATTCCCCTTTTTTTTATTGTTTTAGGATAAACCTAATGCAAGAAATATGAAGGGAAAATTATGTCCTCGTTACAATGACTAGGAAAAGATTTGGCAAATTAATTTTGGTTTTTAGTACGTTAAAACAATCATGGAGACTTTTTACTTTGTTGAGTATTTTTTTATGGAACTTTGATGAGTACTTCTAATTTTACTTTGATGAGGCTTTGGTTTTTAGTCATTAAAACAACCGTTTGTGAAATTGACTATTGATATGAGTAGTTGTCTCAATTGTTTGAATTTGTATCATTTTCAAACTGTTTGTTTGTCATTCATAGGTTAATTGCTTGAAAAAAGGCAAGTTTTCAATGGATAATGTTAATTTTCCATGGAAAATTATTGCAATCAATCAGGCAAAAAGTTATTTTTCATGGAAAATGACCATTTTTCACTGGAAAATAGTGAAAATCAAACAGCAAAACTAGATTTTTCATGGAAAATGTTAAATCTTCCAGCCAGAAAATAATTGCAATCAAATAGCCCCAAATTTTATTTCCACGGAAAAAATTTCGTTTCAAGCCATTTTCTACCTTGCAATCAAACGCACCCTAAGGTAAACAACAAGGAAAAATAGTAAGGAGAAGAAAATATAGTGACAAAGAAATAAAAAAAAATGTTGAAGTTTGTGAGTCAAATTCCTCCCTCTTTTCTTAAGTTACAATTATATTTTGAAACTTCTAACTTCTAATGTTGTTTAAGCATGAAGGAAAACAGAAGGGAACTAGTTTTTCTTCTTGTTTCCTTCGCCCTTTCATTCCCTTCAATGAATCCACAAACTAAGCAAGCAAGCCTAAGGCTCTGAGGATTTAGAGAGGGATAAAAAGGGAAAGGAATACAGGAAGGAGAACTATTCCCAAGTGGTTTACTCCATTATTAAATGAAATTGAAATTAAAGTTTTTCCTGATTAGAATGAAAACTCAAGAAAAGAGGAAGGAAGCGACTTCAAAGAAAAATAAACAAATTTTTATTATCGGTCTATTTTATTTTCCTACCTATACTCCTCGTTGTTTTCCACAATGTTTTCTTTTCTTTTTCCTCACTATCCATGAACCAAATAGAGCCTAAAGTGCTAAATCATCAAAGCATCTATATGTTCACCACTTCACCTTTCGCAAAAAGTATTTTTTAGGCTTTCCGAGTTTGAAAAATTGCACTAGCAGGAGTTCATAATGCGACATATCTCTTATGTTTTATGTAGTATTTAAAGGTATAAGTATTGTAATGGAGTAGAAGCAGGGGAAAGAAAATTAGTTACCTTAAGAACTTCTTTGGCCTTTTCATGTCCGTACCCATTGGAAAGTTGGTAATCCCCGTGCAAGTAATTTGCTACAATTTTTATTTCAAATGTCGCCGCATTATCGTCCCATCCGGGCGTCCCTGGATAGTCTGCGGTCAGTTGATTCGCTGTTGAGGCCTAAACAAGTATACACGAAAGCATTCAATCTCCTACATTCAACAAAAGGCACTTGTATACAGACAGAACCCCTATGCCAATTGGGTAGATCCCTAACAGTCTAACAGCCTATTTGGAATCACTTGTAAAACACACGTTTGGGCCCAAACATGCTACTTTGACACAAACTGTTTGGATTAATTCTAGGAACCACTTTACCCCCAAAAAAAACACCTTTTGGCTAAAGCAGCTGCAAAGGTGCTCCAGCCGAAACGTGAAGCGGGAGGTTTTAATGAATTTCCATTAATTCCCATCGTACCCTTGTGATTAGGCCTTCTGCTTCTGCCTAAACGCAAAAGCCACAATGAATCCAAACGGGCCTGGGTATTATATGAGGGGGCACGCAAGCAAGTGAGATTATTATTCTATATTTGTAAGGAAATACCGACATTTTTCAGCAAGTCAATGTGTATAAGAATTAAATCATATAAATATACAATTATCAAGCATCCATCACTATATTAATATCTAATTGCTGGTATTCGGACATAATTTTTTTTGACAAATCATTCTGCACAGGCCACTATAGGATTCAAAAACTCGATTTTTGAAATTAAGACTGTCACAATATTTCCATATTACTCTTGAAACTTCCGTAGGATATTTCCAATTAACACTGCTTGTTCAAATTTTATTTACCAGAACAAATTACCTAACAACTCCCAAAAGCCAAATGATTGTCAAATCCTAGTTATGTCCCTATGGGTAACTAGAGATATTAGTGAACTCGTACCATAGGGGAGGTTAAAACATTGTACAGTATACAATGTCTAAAGATGGCAGTTTTAGTATCAAACACACTGCAAATTGAATGCATCACTATTAGGGGTGTAAACGGTTCGGTTCGGTTCGGTTCGGTTCGGTGTGGTTTTTGACAAAACCGATCGGTTTCGATTCGGTTCGGTTCGGAGTGTGTAAATTTTCGGTTCGGTTTTGCACTGCACAAATTAAATTAAAACCGGCCGAACCGATCGGTTCGGTTCGGTTTGTCGGTTTGGTTCAGTTTTTGAACACCCCTAATCACTATCTTATTATCGAGTGTCTGGGAATATTTCAGATATTTTCCTAGATATGAACTAACATATGAGAGAATATAAATGCAAGAATCCTAATAGACGATACATATACCTGCAAGTATATCCCACTTTTTATTTTTATGTGAACTCTATTGTCATTATTTCTTTCAACATAAAATGTCTCCTTTGTCGATGGTGATTCAGCTGTTGCAGAGACAGAGCAACCTTCACCATCACATGTTAGAAATTGGCCCTGAGAGGTGCGGAACTGAAATTCTGATTCAGAGACTCTCCACAACTGCATGGTAAAAATGAACGGGAAAAAAAACAAATCGTCAAGCTCGATGAGTTTTAAAATATAAATAAATAAATAAGTAAAAAAAAAAAAAGAAAACCAGAAAAAATGCCAAGAAACAAATAAATACGAGAAGGAACAAATCATTGAATAAAATATATATATATATATATATACTCCTTTCGGTACCACCACCCTCCACAACATAAAAGGATGATTCAATGAAGAAGGAAAAGGAAATTATCAAAGGAAAATCAAACTCAAACAGCATACATAACCAAAAATTAAAATTTCTGCAAATATACCAACTTTAATCCATCAGCTACACAGCCTACACGTGCTTAAACCACTAGTGATTTACGTCTATTATGAAGAGTTACTAGACTGTCTGACATGACTTAAAATTGGATCCTAGAATTGTATTCAGGTCAGGATATCTTTGTTCTCCTTTCCATTTAATGGACCCCTTAAAGCCAAACACAATGAATGCATAATGCCACTTGTACTGTATTCTACTACGATCTGTATAAGCAGACTTTGGAACAAGTCAAACCCATTCTGCTATTTAGTATGATAGTTATCGAAAAAGAAAGAAAGCAAGTATGTCACCATAAGTTCAAAACGGAACTCAGTACCACATATATCCCAGCATGCTCAATCAATGGACCAGGCAATTGCCTTCCTAGAACGGGAGACAAAATTATTCAAACTAAATAGTTGAAGTAACCATTATAAAGAATTTGGGCATTGAAGAATATGTTTTACACACAACAATAATAGTCGAACTCAAGAAGTCTGGTTAAGCAAGCCCCATTCCAATTGGGCCACCTGCCACGTTTATTCAAACTACATCGTTGAAGTAACAACTTTAAAGTACTTGGGAGTGCAAAAGATGTTGTACACACACTAACACATAAGAGCCACGAGAAGTTGCGATAAAATGGTTTGCGAGTTTATTGTTTTAGAGAAAGGACTACAATGCAAGAGACCATGGGCGGAGGGAGCATAGGGCCAGGGTGGGCCCATGCCCCCCCGAGATTTGGGAATTAAAAATTTAGCCTATAAATATAGGGTGAAGCTATTGCCACTCCATCATTGAACCAAGGCACTCCATGGTACCACTCTTAAAGCATGTGGTACCATACATGTCATGCATTACATATATAGTACCACATGCTCTAAGAGTGGTACCATGGAATGCATTGGTTCAATGATGGAGTGGCAATAACAATTCCCTAAATATATTTCTCATTAGGCCCCCCTCAAATAAAAATAAAAACATCTTAAGGGTATGACACTAAGAGCATTTGGGTATGACCATAGGAGAGGTCCATACCAATCAAACTTTTACTCAATTTTTTAGTCAAAGTTGAGTAAAAATTTGAGTAACAGTTGGAAATTGCCTAATATATCATCTTAAAAAAAGGTGTTTGTTATTATGCCCAGGAGAGAGTTCTTGTATTTGCTCAATCTGTGGATTGTAGATTGATTTTGGAAAGTTGGAGGTCATATTGTGTGTATGGCAGATGTGCATTTTTCACAAAAAAAAAAATAATAAAAAAATATATATAAATAAAAATAATAATAAAAAATCTAATTATATATAAGTAGATAAAAAATAAAAAATAAAAAAAGGTCTCGGGATGCTGCCCCCGAACCCCATATAGCCTAGGCCCCCCCCCCGACCAAAATGCTGGCTCCGCCCCTGCAAGAGACATCCTTATATTGTTTTACCAACACACTAAAAGCCATGTAATATACCTGAAGGATAACAACATTGCCCTTGAACTAAACACAATAATAGTTACAAAAAAGAAATTATATATCTCACCCTAAAAGTTTCCCATGAAGAAGAAACATCCCTATCAACTGTAACATTCATGGCTCCCCCATTCTCTGCACTCACATACTTCTGCAATGTTACTGATTTCAATTGCACCTCTGTTCCATCCTACATTACAATCACCCCCAAATTGGATTTTCAAATCTATTACAAGAAACCCATAAAGAATCCCAAATCAAGAAATCAAAAAAAGATTTGGAAAAGATAAAACTCACTAGCATGTCTCCATTGGGAATGCCTTCAAACAAAGAAGGCTTAATCCAACCTTCCACCACCAACCATCCACCCAAGTTCACTCCTCTCACTTTAGAATCCCCATGTAGTCCCTCCACTTAAATCAGAACCGAAAATCACAAAATACATATATTATAAAGATATAGACAATTAGAAAAATGTAATCTTAATGGAAGTCATTGTTCTAGAAAGTGGGAGTATAGCGCTAACCTGAAGAAGCAACAGAGGAGATTTGCCAACAACAGAGCAGAAAAGTAAATACCCGTTTGCAGAAAACAAGTTCCATGAGAAATGCAACCCAGAATTTCTTCAGAAAAGCCAAGAAATAGTATCCATATGCTCCCAGTTTTGAAAGACTATTCAAACCCTCCCTTGAACCCCCAGTAGAGAGAGAGAGAGAGAGAGAGACAGTGTAATTCCTTCC